>JAHLSL010000057.1:2001771-2048633 GCA_025920805.1 Petroica traversi | reverse complement strand
TATAGATCGAGACATCTGCCTCCGCTCCGGGGGATCCTGCTCCTTCCCAAGCCCTCCCAGCAGCAGCTTGGCCGCAGTGACAGCGTTGGTCTGCGTTTGGGTTTTCATCTCCCTTGCAGGATTTCCCCCGCGCTCGGGATTTCTGGCGTTAAAAATAAGGGAAGAGAGGCAAAATTGTGATTAGCCGTACACATACTGCGTTATAAAATTCTTTTCAAAGGGCTTTTCTCTAATTTGCAGGGACGGTAAGTTTAAAACAGCAGAGAGGAGAAGATAGGAATGGAAGAAACCACCGTGCAAACTAGTAGGATTGCAATAAATAATAAACTGTGGACCACAACAGTATTTTTTTGAGCTCACAGATAATATAAGAATACAGTTCCTAAGCGAGTAACAAAAAAGATGGGGGGAGGAGGGAGAGGAGGGGAAAAAAAGAAGGAGGGGGGAGAGAAAGTTCCTGTGCACTTTGTTCAAGGTTCTGCACCTCTCTAAGCAGCTGTCACATCCGTACATTATGGTACATTGAATCTGAATGAGGCTCTCCACATCAAAACCTTGCATCCATTATGATATCATCTCCTGCTCTAAGCTGTAATGCTTATTAATTCTGCACCCATACTCTCCAAGCTTCAGCAAATGTATTCCATCAGCCTAGCATTTAATTTAATTAGTACAGCTGGGCTCTCATTCTCCTTTCTGTGTCAGAGGTATTGTCAGCACGTTCTGCTATAACACAATTACTGATTGCTTTTAGATAGGCAGAAATATGATTAGGGTATTGGGTGACTGTATCATAAGCCTTATTAGATTCATTTGAAATCTGGAGATAAATAGGAAACTTTTATTTGCAGTGTAATGAGATTATGCTTATTAGGCCAAGGCCTCACAACCTTTTGCAAAGAACATTGTGTATCACTAGGATTATACTCTGGAACCACACTTTTTTGCTCATAGCATCCAAGCAATTTCTCAGCAGCTTTGAGATTTAACTGTTGTAGCCCTGTACACATTTTAGAATTGTTTTCTGGCTCAGTGGCTTTCTGCTTTCATAGAGTGCGTGCACCTTCCACCATGTATTTTCTTCTGCTTAAACCAAAAAAATCGGGAGGATGGTTTGTTCCAAAGAGGAAGGATGTTTGGTGAGTTTTTAATATGTACGGAGAAGCAAACATGCCAATGCATTGGGCAGAAAAGTTTTTGCCAATATCAGTGTTTTTTCTTTATTTTAACTCTTTTTCCTTCAGTAGAAAGCTACGAAAAACATTTCATGAGCAGCAGTTTTCAGAAGGTAAAAACATTGCTGTTGAGATACTTCGGAGGTTGAATCTTGAGATAGAAAATAATGAGTTCATTTTCTTGTGTAAAAACAATGGAAAGGCTGCACATTTCATGTCACTTCCAAAGAGTGCATTTAAATCTTAATGTATACATCACAACCTTTTGTGTTACACTAGCCTGACAAAACATATGACACTGTTTGAGAAGCAAGTATTACATTTTTTAAAGTTCATTTATTACAAGGATTCAGAATTCTGATCTGGTAATTTCCCTGTAACAATCAAAGGTACAAACAACCTATCACTGACTTGACAGGTTATAGAAAGGAGTCCGTCAGTTTTAACATCGGTGTCAAATTTAGGTTTCATTCTCTTTCTGCGTAAGTTTTGCTGCAAACTCCAGTGGGAGCAAGATCAGCCTCTTACTGGATCCCTTTCCTTTCTGAGTGGTATCACCCAGCATGGAAGTATTTTGTCACGGAGTGTCACAAAACCTCGGACCTAGTTTTGTATTCCTTGTTACATCACTTGCTCTACAATTAAGATAAAATAATTTTTCAGTCTGTTGGTTTCTCAGGCTAAGATCAGACTTGGAGAGGAAGATGTGGATTTGTGCTGTCATGGTATTTTTACTTACATTTGCCTAGCATTGAAAGCATGTTGCAAAGTCTGGCTTGTGTCTGTCATTAGCAAGTTCCGTGTTGCATTGTTTCTCCCAAACGTTCGTGGTATTTTAAAACTGGCGTGGGAATAAGCTTTAAAGAGACCAGGAGAAAGTTCTTAAAGATGGCATTTCTGTATTTCTCATTTAGTTACTAAAACTACTGCCACAGCCCAGTGTGACGTTCCCAGCCCTGCCTCCACTAGAACTTCTGCGCACATCTTTGTGCATTCTTTGTGATTCTCTAACTGGAGAATGTCATGCCGTACCTACCCTTTTAACTTTCATGGGAGAAATATGGCTCAATTTGCAATGGCTACTGACTTGCCTCAGGAGCCATGGTATATATGCCTAAGCAACAACTGCAAAAAGTTATTCAAGAGGAGTGCTTCTTTAATTGGGAGACCTCAGTGCTTTGCAAAAAGAGGGAGATCATGCTCTTCATGTTAGGTACAGGCAAGCTGAGGCACAAAACAGTGAATCACTTCTAATTACATATCTAGGAGCTGCAGCCTTGGTAGTGTCAAGTCTACTAAAAAGTCTTATGCTGAAAATCTTGCATTTGCACTGCATATAAGAAACAATCTTATTATTGTATAGCTCAATAAAGAGAGATGCCACTTTAAATCAGATGTAGTTTGGAAAGAGATGATTTTTCATGTAGTTTTAGAGAACTGAATATCTAGTTTCTTTCTGCCAAACAAAAAAAAAAATATGGATGGCAGCCTTGGTTTGTAGCAACTCCAAAAGGAGCAGAGATGACAAATGCCACAATTTTCCAGTATGTTGTTTCATCAAGAAAATATTTTAAAGTGTGTTATAATTGCTGTATGTGAGAATGAGCTGCTGGTCCTGTTCATTTGTCCCCCATCACTATCATCCTGATTTGCAGTGAGCAACAAGGTTATTCACATGCTCAGATTACACACATGCTTCGGTGCTCTGCTGGATCAAGGCCTAATTGACACCCTAATTGACAGGCTCAGTTGAGAGACTGAAGACTAAATTGGGCTTGGAAGCTGTAAAGTGATGTATGTTTTTACCCTCAGAGGTGGTTTGTCCAGGCTGTGTTTGAGATGTGTTACCAAATAATGTGTTCCACCTTCTGCTGTAGCTTTTGTTGCGTTTCTTTTGTCGCCAGATAGAGGACTTCAGCTGCTCGGCAGAAAACCCAAATAAATATGTTAGACCAAACTAAGTGACACGTTGGATGCTAAATCGAAAAAACCAATTTTGTCTTTGGTCTTTCTAAAACAAGTTTGTTAAAAGAAATGCTAACAGGCATTTATTCAAAAACAGATGATTAAATTAGTGTAACTAATTGTTAGATGTTTGTTTCATATAGACTCAAAGATAGATTCACAACAGAAGTAATTAGGGTAATTATTAAGGTCTTTATTTAATTAAAAGCCTCAGGGAATATTGCATGTTCATTCAAGTGATCTATATTTCCTATTGAAATACAGCATTTTCTCAACGGTTTCATTTACAGGTATGTTTTTGGTAGTGTCATTTTATATGATATCATGTCATCTTGCTCTCTTTCTACTTTGACAGTGTTTGTTATTCACAACGATGACTATCAAAGGGGAAATGTTACTGGCAATTTCTGTGTGCACTTCTAACCCCCAAATATTTATAGCAGTCTTTTTCCTAAGGCATTAGAGAATTTGAAGATGGGGCATGAACTTGCCTTGATCTCTTAGCAGAATATGCTGTGTATATTAAGATATGAAAACTAGGTATATTTATATATTTGTATATATATACAAAAAAATGGAGTGAGATATTATTTATAGAGTAACTGGAAAATTGAGGTAGTACCTTTACCTTTTTACTGACAAGGAAGGAAGAAAAACCTAGCTCTGTTTCATACTTTCTTATTTTTAAGACTAGTCTTTATAAAGTGCAAAGAAAATCTGCAGAAGACACACTTGTGATCTTTGCTGTGGAGAGATTCTCAAAAGCTGCTTCAGACAATAAACTGAAGATGAATTTTTATCAGAGAATTCTGAAGGAAAATGAAAAACCAGCTTTGTGGATCCATTTCTTACATGTTACTAATCACACAGGACACAGAGTGACCGGATGTCTTCCAATATTTGTTGCTGGCACATTACACACACCATCTTTACAGGGCATTGGACTGGTGTGGTTTCCTGCTGGATGGATTTAATGCTTGGACTTAAATCCAGATTATTGTCTTGGTAAAGCCAGGTGTTTCTCTTGAATTCTTAAAATGCAAAATTGTGCTGTTCAGACAGAAAATAATGTTGTCCGCTAAATTAGCAAGTACCATTTTTCCTTCTTGTATTTTGATACCTGTGTAGCACTCAAAGAGTATACTCTGTATGTATATTTGATAGAAACAGACAGGAACAGGACCAAAATTCTCTCAGCCAGATCCCTTACCACTCTAATGATAAACTACTGGAATTTTATTGATGCCATTGTTTAAATGGATACATTCCACACTAGAATTAAAAATAGCAATTATAACATTTTTTTATTCTCTTTTCTATTACTACAAATGTGCACTAGTGATGATAGTAATACCTAATTCACTTGATTTCCTTGTACAATGGTAGATGTGTAATGCCTTCGAGTGGAGCTAACTGTTATGATCTGACAATGGCCTGCCTTTATGAGTTACGAAAGGTTGGTGCTCTATGGAGCTGGCCAAACAACTGAGAAGAGAGAAAAAACATTGATACAGTCATTAAAAAACTGAGTGAACTTGGGTTATAGGTGGCAGCATTAAAATTAGAATAATTACAGCTCTGCATTTAAAAGTCACATCCGCATATATGTTGAAGGTAGCATTTTACCCCTTTGGACATATTTTTTCCCCCCTCAAAATGTAATAGCCCTTCTTATTTGTGACCATTTAAGTCAACACTGATAAAGGAGAAATAATACATGCTCATTGCTGAACCACTGAGAGTATTGAGATGATGTAGGTATCTCTTAGAAGACAGAAAACAAAGGGTTACTCTGCTGGAACCTTTTGGCCAAATGACTGCACAAACACTGTGCTCATGTGTTAGGACTCACCATTTTGTTGCTTGTACACAATTCCAGAAGCTAATTAGAGAAAAAATAAACCTTCCTTTTTTTTCCCCTCTTCCAGCTGAGTTTGATAAGCCTTGTTCTCTCTGTAGTACTCTTCCATCCTTCTGGCAATGTCCTAGGACAGCCAGGTATGACTGGCCCTGCTAATGTTGATAGAAATTTTCCATCTAGACCCATTTTTTCCCACCTTCCCTTCCAAAAACATTGCACC
Organism: Petroica traversi; assembly: GCA_025920805.1. Taxonomy (NCBI): domain Eukaryota; kingdom Metazoa; phylum Chordata; class Aves; order Passeriformes; family Petroicidae; genus Petroica; species Petroica traversi. Next base: position 2,043,412 of record JAHLSL010000057.1, on the reverse strand, counting down.
TTTTCCTCATTTGAAATTACCAGTGGCTTTATTAGAAGGTGCTGTGAGAAGTTGCAATGCAGCAGAATTGAATCCCCTCCTCACCATCTTGCAATGAGTCAGGATCTCATTCAGCTTCAGGGTGTGCATTTCATAACCTGGTAGTCCATTACTTTACAAACTTGTGTGAAACTGATTCCAGAAGAAAGGCTTCTTCTATCATGCCATGGCACTGAATTGATACCCTATGTCTCAGAGATCTTACAGGGTTATCTGTTAAATTCATTTGTAGGGTAAAGGAGTTATTTTGCCAGATCCATAATGTAAAATACCTTTGCCTTCAGGCATTTTTGGCATGTATGCCCACTTCACTATGGGCAAAGAAAATGTGAAAAGTTGCATTAAAACTATGAAATTTTGTAAAATTCCTGTTAACACTTACTAGCTTTTGATTTCTGTTATGTACCAGCTGACACTCAATGCATGACAACTTTTCGTTTTTTACCTTTCAAGATCGTTTTCTAATTATTAGCTTCTCTGCAGTGGTTTTTTGGGGGGCGGGGATGGACTATGCCGTTAATATTCCTAAAAACTCTCTACAGGTTAAAGCTTAGTGTATTTGAGCACCTTCAGATAGACTTCTTTCTTGGCCAATGCAGCAGCAGCAACCTGAAAATCTATGTTGATGGAGGTCATCTCTTGTCTTATAAACATTTTCTTTGCTCCTTCTCTCCACTTCAGTATTTAAATATATTCATTTCTTTACTGTTGTGTGCCACAATTTTTTATACTTGCAGAATATTATGGGGGCTGTTGATGAACACTTCTCTTCCCCACTGCTTTCCTGTGTGCTATATGGAAAACAAACAGGAGGGTTAAGATTTATTTCTCACTTCAAGTAACTGAGTCCTGGATTCTGTTGCTGAGGCTGAGCACAGAGCTGCAGTAACTACATCTTGATTAAGAAATACCACTAAAAGCCAGAAGAGTTAGATTTTATTCCAGTCTCTGAATTTTATTTTCCATTTAGCCTGGACAGGAGTTCTGAAATATGACTGCTGCAAATCTTACCAGCGCTTGAATGGATCTTCTGGGATGGATGTCCTGTTGAGTTGTGTTGCAAAGCTGAGTATAGCTGCTGCTTATGTTAGCCAGTGTTCATAAACCAGTTCCCCAAACAAAATGTAGTCTCTCTCCAATGAGTCAATTTTTTTGGTAAAAAATTTTCCCAAATTTACAATCTTCAAAAATTTGCAATTAAAGTCCTGTTTTTATTACAAACCTTCTAAAATTTGCAATGACAAATGGAACTATTTGGTCACACCTGTGACTGGAGCATTTTTGTAATGAAGAAATGGGACACACTGGCATTTTTCAAAATAACAAGATAATAGAAAATTTTATGTGGCATATTTTAAACATATTTTAATAATTGTTGTTTCAGGTACATTGTGGACATTTTTTAAAATAAAACTGGATTTATGGAAATCAGATTCCAGATAAAATATTGGAAGCTACAGGAAGTCAAATGCTGAGAATAGTGATCAACATGATATATACAGATGTAGGTATGTAGGGCATTGTAGAAGGAAGAGATATGGTAAACAGATTCAGTAAAAAAAATGGGACAGATACAGTAAAAATGCAGAGTTTGGTTGGACTAAAGTCAGTGATAAGAAGAAAATGACAAGGGGAAAGAAAAAAGGGGCAAAAAGGATGCTTTGGAAAATGGTTGGGCAATGGAAAATGGAATTATTTGGATCAGATGGGATAGAAGAAGGATAAAGATCAGAAAACACTATGCCTTGTGCAAGAAGAAATAAACAGAAATCTGAATTTCATAGGTTGATTCTCAGCCATGTTGCTTTCTGTTGTACCACCCTCACTTAATCATCTTCATGTAAATCAACAACATCAGGAAACTTAATTACTAGAGCATCTCCTGCTTGTCTAGGGAGGAAAAGTGTTGGACTTGGCATTCCTTGGGGTCTTTCGACCCATCAAAAGATGTTGGAGTGAGTATATAGGAGGGCCATGAAGATGATTAGAGTGATGGAGCGGCTGTCCTAGAGGAAGGGATTGAGTGAATTAGGATTGTTCAGCCTGGAAAAGAGAAGGGTTTGGAGGACCTAATTGCAGTCTTCCAGTATCTGAAGGGAGCTACAAGAAGGATGAAGAGGTACTTTTCATGGGGCATATAGTAACAGGACAATGGGAAATGAAGTAAAATTGAAAGAGTGAAAGTTTAGATTAGATATTAGGAAATAATTAACTATGAAGGTGGTGGGTCAATGGAACATGTTGCCCAGAGAAGCTGTGGATTCTCCATCCCGGGAAGTGTTCAAGGTCAGGTTGGATAGAGCACTGAGGAATATGAAAGGTGTCCCTGTCAGTGGCAGGGTTGTTGGAACTAGATGATCTTTAAGGCCTCCTCCATCAAATATTCTATGATTCTACAATATGTAACATAAGGAACTAAACAGAGTTCTCAGTGACATTTGCTTCATTAGCTATCCTTAGTCATTGTGAAGAAGAAACCCCAAAAGACTGAGGAGTTCTTCTGTGAATTCCTGTTGAGACCAAACCTGAATCCTGCTAAAAGGAAGGTGGAACAGGGAAAAGCCATTAAACCTTACAATTAATTGAGCCATGTCTTTATTATCAGATTCTGAAGTGTTCTCAAGTTCTTGGATTTCATCTTCATGCTGGCCGTGTCTAGACCCTATCCTGGAGGAAAGCCAGGCATGCATCAAACTTTACATCTCTGCATTCAGATGTTCATTCATGGGTGTAGGACCATGGTCTTTTCCTAATTGGTAAGGCACTGTGACTCCAGGGTTTATGTCAATAAGTCTGTCAAATGCAGACTTAAGCAAAGAAGAAAGTCAGATCTGTACAACTTTAAGGCTCTCTTGAGTTGGTTTGTTTTTTGTTTTTTTTTTTCTAGCAGAAATGCTAAGTATTAGTGATTTCCAAGAGTTGTCGGATGTCTCTGCTGGTTTCGGTGCTGTCAGACAATAAATTCAGCTTACTTCCATGTGTCTAAATTTCAACTAGTCATGTAGTAGCAAGAGTTTGTGCACTTTTCCAGTTGATATGGTTTCATTAATTTATCTGAGTATCTTGTGACCAGAAAATACAGTATGATACCTTTTTTACCCCTGCTTGGCTTATGATTTAGACATAAGACCACAGTAGGGTCTAGTGGTAAATAAATGTAGTCTGGACATTTTTTCAAGTATCAGTAGGATTGGGGTACTGGGACCTTCTGAATGACACCAACCACAAAACTTCTCTAGCAACTGCTGTTTTCATTCTTGTGACATACTGAACCCACTACACACATTCAGATATTTATATTTTTATATATATAAGGAACTTACCAAATATTGAATTTAAAACTTCAGGCTGTTTCTTAAACTGAGGTGGCATGTGTAGCATGATCACTGGGTCATATAAGGAATCTCTAACTCAATTATTGATGGTAATAATGAGAGTAAATATTATGTTTTATTAGGTGTGTAGGCCTAACAGAAACAACACCACTCAGCCTCTACTCATGTTTGCCATTTTCAGTCCCCAGAAAGAGAAAACGTGAATTAAAACTGATGAGAAATGCATTCATTGGGGTATATGTCACACAGCTGCAATAGGGATAATTGGAAGCTTAAACCCTAATCCTGCAAACACTTAAGCGGTGCTTAACTTCAGTGCATGCAGGTTGACTCAAATGCAATTACTCATTTTTTCAAAAGTGCACCTGCTAAATCATATGATAGAGAGGGGCAGAAATAGAGTGTTATTTGGCATGAACTATTGAAACTCTGTGCAAGGAAACAGACCTGTGGAATTGCAGTTGACTCATACAATGTTTTCACATAGCACACAAGCCTGTGCATACATTATTCATTTCTCCAATATACTTCAAGATGTTGAAATTTTTGATGGAGTAATATACTTATGTTCAAAAATAACAAAATAAATAGAAAAATAGAAATCCCATAGCGTAAATTAGTATGTTTAAATTAATGTATGTGTATCCATGTGTACAGGCATGGGCTTTTGCTGTAATGATTTGTCAGTGAAGAATGTTGGATAGATGTAGTTATTAGTGTTTGTGCCCGTCATGAACTCATTCACTCTCAGCAAGCTCTGAGGTTTTTAATGTTATAATATTATTTAATTTTACTCTTTTAATCTGGATGAGCAGCCTGAGATCAGTAAGGGAAGGGCTTTATCTTAATCATCATTCCTTTCTTCATAAACGTGAAGATGTTCAGCCTTCTAGTAACTCCAGTGATGATTTTTTGATGCATGAGGACAATAGAATAAAATAGTTTCACCTTAAATAGTATTAAAACTGATAGTCTGGATATATTAATATCAGAAGGACATATTGCTTGTGCTATTTTGGAAGTTGGGAAAATATCACAGTAGAGTTTGGAATGAGGTTGCTTTTCTCTCCTTTTACTCTCTAGTGACAGTGTGTGGCATTGACAGGAATGTTGCTGGGCTTTTTAGAAAGATGTGTTTGAATATACTTTTCGTAGCTCAACTGTGATCAATAGAATTGGCAGTTTGAGATTTCCTCATTTTACCTAGTGGGAAGATCTTAACCAATACTGCTTCTTCCAGGAAAACATTGATGCAATTTATTAAGTGTTTCTCCTCCATGTATGTAAAAGGTTTTCAGTTATGGATTGCATATATACTGTATCTAAAACATTTTAGTACTTGAAAGATGTTCTTGTTTAGTGAACTTTTGACTATGTCTGGTGGAAAACATGAACTTTATATCCTCTTGAAATATGGGGGAAACTATTTTATGTTTGTTTTCTTAATTTCTTTATCTGAGATGCTGGAGGAGATGAGTATGTCAGGGTTAAGAAAAAGCTGCAGAAGAAGCTTGTTGATTGAGGGATGAATAGGTGGGGAAAGAAGTTTTGCCCAGCCTATATTTGATACCTGGAGGTGTTTCTCTGTTTCTGCATCTGGATGCACCTTCTGGCTGTATCTCATTCCTAGAGGTGGGTGAGAAGGTGTCACATTTCATGTGAAGTCACACGAAATTTTCCTATTGATCTCAGAGGGCAAAGTGTGACATTGACACTAATGTTACAGTTGGTTTGGGTTTTTTTAATCCCTGATATTGAGAGGGATGTCTTAGCTCGTACCAGTAGCTCATCTCCATAATTTTCTGGCTTTCACTGGAAGGAAGGACAGGCATGCAGCTGGCCTGATACCACTGAATAATCTGGCCAGGCCTCTATCTGGGTGATTTGAGGGCACTAAAACTATATGGAACAATGTGCACACACAGTCCAACAGCTAGACAAAGCCTGTGCATGCACAGGTGAGACACTGCCTTTTTTTTTGTGTTGAGTTTCCATAGGGTAGGGCAATTTCACATGCCTTGGAAAGACAAAGCTTAAAGCACACCTATAGGATATGCCAGACAAAGGCATCTCATTCATTATATACTGCCATCTAATTGGGGTACAGGCTACCAAAACACTTTCTGAGGTACACACAAACTAAGGCAAAATAAAGGAAGGATCTTTGCAGAGTAAGCAGCATAAAAAAAGCCACCATTCCTGTCTTTTTGTAATTAAAATAACCCAGACTCATGTTTTGCACTGGCTTTAGCAGTTCTACTGTGCGTTGTCTACTCTGAAAATACCTTCTTCAGACTTTGACAGGTTTTTGACATATCCCTTCCTACTCCAAAATCACTCAGAAGGACAGCTAAGAGCTATGTGAACCATTTACAGACCATAGAAGCTTCTCTATGTCTAGGGAATTTTGTGATACTGGAACACATGCAGTGCTTGACTTTGCAGTGTCACCTAGTAGGAGATCTTTGAGGGCAGGCAGAGGAGCTCTCCTCATCAGTGAGAAATCCACAGGGTAGGGCTGGTGAGCACAGGTTCTTTGTACTGCCAGTGGACAGGGATAGGCTTGTAGCACACGAGCTATCCAAATGGATTGAAACATCCAGACAAGTTTTGAATATCTCCAAGCATGTAATAGGCTCCATAACCTCTCTACGCTTCCCAGAAAGGGTGACCTCAATTGTGACCTTAGAAGTAACTCTTCCACTCTAGTGAACATAAAGAAAACCTAGATGATCATTCAGATGGAGGTGTAATAAGGCCTGCCCCTGTGATCACTTAAACTAAGACAGCACAAAGGTGGCATGGATTTGATTCTCTTTCATCATATTCATTTTCCTTGCCTTTACTTGTCCATTATTTGGACATAATTTTAAGAATGTGTATAACATACTGTAATTACTTTCCATCCATATGATTCAAAATCAAAAATTGAATTAACCAGTCCAGGTCAACCATAAGCCTTTACCCAAAACACAAAATAAGTTATTTTAAAAGTTGGAAATCAGTCTGAACTGCTATTCCTTTTGAGGGAGATGTTTTTCAGTTCCTCTATGACAGTATTTGTACAGGTACGCTTTGTTCAGCTTGTTCATCTAAGATTGGCGTATTTGCAAATATTGCACAGAGTAGTTTGAATTACTTGTTGTTTGTGTTGCATTACAAGTAGCTTCAGGCACCTGAAATGATCTTGGCATAGTTTCATGTGATCTAAGATCTAATACCTTTTGTCTTGTAGTTAAGAGTATAGCAGTAGAATTTCTGTCAGGACTGCTCTGAAGTTCAGTGGAATATATTTGTAGCCAAATGGCTAGTAAAGATTGCTGAAAACTTTTAGGAATGTGTGAGCAAAATGCTTGGCACTCGTCTCACTATAATTTGTGTGAGTTGTATGTGTATATGTAAGTATATATGCACATACACTGTATATGAACACTTAAATATGAGTATGACTTGCTGATCTAAAAATCTTTAAGATTACTTTAATATAGGGATTTTTTAAACCTGGAATTCTATCTTGCAGTCAACAGGAAATATGATCACTCTTAACTGGAATTCTTTCCTTGATGGGATTGTATTTGTGTCTGAAGGAGTATATCTAGTACTATTTCAGGTCAAAGCAGACAAAGGTAGTACTCTTATAATTACTTTGTTTTCACTGAAGAGGGACACAAAGAAGAAAAGATACTTGCCAAACTAATATCAGAAGTCTGTAGAAATTAAATCTGATTCAACCATGAGCACATTATATGTTTACCTGATGAGGGAGGGAAATGTTCACACCTGTTGGTCAAGTAGATACATGAGTTTGGGATTTGTTTTCTTTTTTTTTTTTTTTCTATTTTTTACTTAGATTTTAATTTAGATGAAGAGGAATGAGAGTGTCTTTGTGATGTCTGTGTAGTGTATTGATTTCAATGTTGTACCTTAAAGGGCTAATTTACCATGTGTATCTTATCTATATGAGTATGTCCTTCATGTCCAGTCTAATAAATGTTAAGTTCCTGGGTGTTTTTAGTGGCACTGGGGATAAATCAATCTTTTTTTTTTATCCCCAGGGCATTCTTCTCTGCATCACAGAGTTGCCCTTTTACCTGTTCGGTGTTATTTAACCTGAGTTAGGAAATCAGTTGAATCTATGTCTGGAAAACAAACAAATCTAAGAAGTAAATACTCCTTCAATCCCTGAGGGTTTAATATTTTCCTTCATGGTCGTATCATGCAGTATAATAAAGCTCCAACAATCGAAGTAAATGAGCGTAGTCATTCTGTCCCCAGTCCCCAAGGACAACCTAGATTATTAAAACCAGTTTGGTGAATATCTGTCTGATGAAGTTGACTTTTTTCCCTATCTACTTGTGTTTAATAGTTCTCCAAACCTTTTTTGGTCTCTAGTTACATTGGTGAATTTGAGGTAAGGAAGTACAGTTAATCCTGAGTTCTCCACTCTCCCATGAATGCACTCTTAAGCCTCAAAGTGTAGCAGAGCCAACAACCAGGCCTTTATCTCTGAACTAGTTTCAGACAAATAAGGAGGAACCTTTGACTCTTATTCTTCACAGAAGACTTGGTTTCAGTCTATGCCGGAAGTCTTTAGAAAAAATATACTTGGTAAGGTGATTCTAACCTTGTATCCTGGCAAAATAATTGCAAATCCCAGTTGTTTTCCTTTAGACTTTAACCTAGTTGTCGTTACTCTTCTGAATTACTCATGCACAATGAGGCAAATGTGTCATCTTAAACTTTGCATGTCATAAGCATTGCTAATTTTTAGGGTTGGGAGTGGGGAAGAATTGCCTATGAATTTCTTTGAATATCAGTCAGGTTTGACATTCAAGTTTACACTGTTATTTGTAGCAATAATAACAATAGCAATTAGAGTTCAACAGATGTCATCTATAGGCGCCACATTTGCATTTCAAGGGTGGTGCATGGTGAGTGCATTTAATACAGCCACTCCTCAGTGAAAACAGCAGTGGTGGTGGCAGTATTAAAATGGTTGGTAAGATGCCTCTGCCCAGGCCACCACATAGCAACCACCATGTTTCTAAGGACAAATAGCTCTTGCCTGCCCTAAGCAACTTGGTGAGAACATCAAAACATGCCTTGTGAGAGATCTCTAATACCCATTAGTGGTAGCAACTGTTACCTCAATCATGAATGACACAGCCCTAATTATTAAGGTAATTAGAAGTTATAACACTGGCAATATTAAAGGGAGAACTTCTAAGGCCCATTAACAATGTTACTTTAAGTGATCTGGCTGTGAACTGTTCAAATCTCTAATTACATTATATGTCTGTCTTAAAGGGTGATGTAATTAAGTGATGGGAAAGAGAATGAATATATAGTGACTACTATACTGTACTATTTTCACAGAAACCAAACTAGGTAATGTCATTATGTCATTTAGGGGTAGGGGTTTTCGTTCAAGTCTGTACCACATGTAGCTAAAAAATACTTGGAATATATAAAAATTATATATCATGGTTTAGTATAGTGATATTATCAAAAGGAAGTTGGATTGGATACATTATTCAGCCATGACAAAACCATCAATGCAATGACTTTGTTCAGATCACCTCAAACAGCACTACATTTCAACATCACCCGTGTAAATAGGTAAATATCCGTGTCCTGTATATCCTACGTGGAGGAAACCATTTTAAATATTTTAGAAGAAAATACATGAAATGTTACAAAAATGAGTCAAGTTTTTCAAAAGCTAACAAAAGTTTTGTCTGCATAAGAACTGAGAACAGACTTCTGCATTTTGACCTTTAGATGTTCATATCACAAATTTAAATTGAGGATTGGAGAACAGGGAAAGCTTAGCACCAGTCCCTTCTTTTCAAATAGAAAAAAAAAAGATGGAAAAATGGGAATATAGTGGAAAACAGAGTTAGATGGATAGAGGACACTGTCATTCTCCAGTCTTTGGTATTTCAGATTACTTTCCATTAATAACAAAAAGTAGAAGATTAGTACTTTCCCATGTTCAGAAAAATATTCATTATCTCAGCAGAGAGAAACAAAATCAAGCAGTTCTCTCTTTCCAGTTACTTTTTTTCAGAAATTGCCTATTTTTTCTGAGCATGAAAACTCAAAAAAATCAGTGGGATCCAAGTACTGGACTTTGGTTTTTCTTCTGCCTTTGCCTGAACCTCACCATCTTTATGCATGTGCAGCCACAGTAGCAAAGTTATTGTCCAGTTAGGTGGTTACATTTTTGAAATGTTTCTTCTAAATTCAGTGGAAGTTGAAAAGGTTCATATACAACAGAGCAAATTAGAATCTATGCTCTTTCATTCTGCTTATCTTTTCACATTTGATATCCCATCATAAGCTGAGAACTCTATTAATCATCATTTTAGAGATGATTAGCGGATGACCTATATATGCCCTTCCTCTAAATTCTGTGGAGTGTCTCAAGTGAGGAAAATCAGCATATTCAGGCATCACAAGGTCTGACTGTGTGTGTGTGGACACTGACCCTCTGTGAATGCTCCCCTGCTTGTACCACAAGAATCACAGAATACTAGAAGGGTTTGGGTTGGATGTCCAAGCAGTTTTCTCAAAGATTTGGAACAAGCATTTATGAACACATGATCAAATATGGTTCCATGATTTGGGACTATTGTTTGAGCCGGTTGTCTGTCAGGGTAAAAAGTCATCAGTGCATCTGTTCCTGGTTAAGTCCCTGTAATGTGACATATTAATACAAGTCTTCACTTGAACTAAAACCTCGCTGTTGTCAAGGTGTTTGATGCTGAGCTCTGTTGGCCAGACAATTTCTGGCAGAAGCAAGGGTCACAGGTTAATGGCTGGGCACGTTTGTAACTCCATATTTGAGAGCTCAATATGTGATGATATTTCTTCAAAGAAAGAAATTTCTCCTTTCAGACACAAAGAGTAGATCCTTCCTATCTCAGTTTGACAGCACAGAGTTATAGTCATAACTCAGCAAAATGAAGGAATTAAAGTAAGTACAAAATTAATCTTCTTTGGGGACTTTAGCAAGTAATCAATATCTTAGTCAGAATCTGGTTAGAGTTGGATATAGAGCCCAATCAGAGCAAGGTGAGTCAAAGACAATAGAAGGGTAAAGATATACAATGCAAGCATCTAAGCAAGACCTGGGATCAGAAGCCAAGCCAAAGGACAGGAAACTCGATACGATTGTACCAAGTTGAAGGGTATAAAAAGAGGGAGGTCGGAGGCGACAGTCAGAAAGCCAAGGAATTACAATGCAAAGCAGAGCATGGGAAGGGGAGCAAGACACAAGAGAAGGCAAAGGCAGAATAAGCAGTTTGGGTGTGTGATTATTCCTTTGACGTCCAGGGCAAAGAAATAGCAAGTTCAGCTGGTTATGTTTGACAGGGCTTCAGGGGTCAGCAAAGTCTGGAAAAGAGGGGCCTGGCAGGTCCCTGGAGCTGGAACTGGAAGTTTCTTTCTTCTTTCTAGTACTCAGTCAAACATGAGGCTTAAACATTTCAGCCTGCAAATAGCCATTATTAAACAACTATTTTGAGGTGAACAAGGCTAGGGCTGAAATAAATGCTGTGCATATGTGCCTGGTTTACTCAGGGGCATGTGTAGAGACATGGATATTGAAATAGGCAGTGGCCTGACCTTGGTCCCCAGACTTCACAGGATGTGGCACTCCAGTTGTTGGGCCACTGGTAACCATAACTTAAGTATTTCTCTGAAAATATGCCTCAACAGTAGGGATAAAAGAGAAAATGGGGTGGTTGATTTGAGGATGATGAAAGTAGGTTTTTAAGGTTAAAGGAAAGGCGATACCTTCAGCAAATGATGTAATGATCATAGGAAGGTGTATGTTCATTAAGTCTGTTAGAATTTTTCTGTGTTTTAGAATATGTTTTGAAAGAAAAGTCATGCCAAGAAGTTATATTACAGCAACATTAGGATGATGCATAAATTGTACTCAAATTGGTGCTTAAATTATATTGTGAAGGATTTTTTTCCTAGAGAAAGAGACATCCAGGCTCCCAGATGTCAGAGAGCAATTGGGGCTTTCATTCTCAGTTGTATCTTAATCCCCTCTATTTTTTCTAATTTTGAGGTGCTGATTCATGCTGCACATGACCTCACAATTTAATTTTTTTCTTACCTTCCATACACATTATAGTACAGTCCTTAATTTCATGATTGTTTACCTCAAATCTCACAACATATACTATATTATTTCTATGAACACCTTTAATAACAGCTAGAAATGTTCGATCATTCTGTTCTCCCTTTTGCTTCCACGTGGAGAGAAATATGAACATTATTATTTATGTGTGGGGTTTTTTTAAACTAAATCTTCTTAAAGATTATAAGAACATTGTATTACAAGTTCAAGATGCTCTACTAACATAAAATACATAAAACACAGGTGGTTTTGATCATATGACTGATCAAGAGTTGTAATAAATTGAAGTAATTCTTCTCTGGAGAAGAAAGGGGGAAAGTGTCAGATGAGTGAAGTTCTGGCACAAAGATAACTCTTTGGTGAAAGGTTGTTCACCAAATTCCGCATTATATGAAGTTGAGGCTACTCAGTGAAAACAGTAGGAAATGGAGTTAAAGCAAAGAAGCAGCCAGTCCTTTTACCCGCAGTGTAGTGAATTCCCAGAGCTTGCTACCACAAGAGATTGTAGATGTAGACCCTCAGAGGGTCTTCAAAACACGAATCAGAAAAATTCATGGACAAGTCCATAAAGTGATTAGAAGGACTAGACAGGGAGGTGCCCTCTGAAATCCCTGCTGTAGTTATTTATGTGCTCAGGGAATACAAAATAAATGGACTGCAATTAATGACTAGGCTCACATGCATGACATCTCCTTTTACCATTGAGACAAAATACTGGACTACAATCCCAGGAGCTTCTCATGTTCTCGTGTATTTTGCTGTTTGTGGCTTTGGGTCGCCTTGCTTACATACTATCTCTAGTTCATTCCTTTTGAAGCAGCTTCAGCAGTTCTTTTCCACCATACACAGAGGATTTCTCTGCTGCCTGGGCATAAGGTATCTCTTGTAAAAGAGTTGTTTGGATGTAGGTGATGAGGTGGCTATTTGACTAAACTAATCTGGGAAGACAGAGTGCACATCAAGACTAAATGATGCTCTGTACAAATTAAGTGTGAACAGCTTGTCAGAGAAATAAAGATGTAGAGAGGAAAAGACCATTTACTCAGCCTTGGGATAACTGTATTAAACCTGATTTTATTCTATCTCCAAGGGTCTTCATTACCCTTTGTAAATATCTGGTCAAGTTAGAATTTTGTAACAAAAAAATTAAAATTGTGGTTGTTTCTACACTAGCCAAACTTGCTGTAAGGGTAAGACTAACTGGTACACAGCAATGCACAACATTCCTAAGGGTGAGGTGATAACAAAAGGTGAAATAGTGGAGTGTTTCTGAAGTTCCCAGCAATGGGGACCATTTATTGCACAGGCTGGCAATAAACTGAGAACTGCCATCATCTCTGTGACAGAGGCACCCTCGTGAAAACTTATTTAGACAAACAAACTCCTTTAGCTACAGTAGGATAGTTGAACTGTAACTTTGTGGGGTTTGTAGCAGCAGTGTACAAAATCAGCACAAGTATGTGAATTCTTAATGTTGTCCTTAACTGACTGCTTTGTCCCAGTTCATGTTTTCTCATGTTTTCACATTGATCACACATTCCTAGTTGGGAATTTAGGTTACATCAGTTAATTAAGAGAATTCAGTCATAGGTCTTCTCTAAGCTAAACAAAATCTATAGCAGTGAGCAGGGAATGCAACTTGCTGCAGATTGTGCTTGAGTGGGAACCTGGGACTCTTAATCCTTGTTTTCTATGAGTCTGGCAAGTCACTTCACTGCCAGCTTCAGTCCTGCTTGTTTTCTCCAGACTAGAAGAGGGAGATCACAACACAGGAAGTGTTACTAGATGTTACCTTTTATTCTTTGGAGTTTGGCTCAGACTCTTCTCTGATTCAGAATTCAAATTCTTGTGTTAAGGTACATGGTTCACATGCTATGTTTCTGTCTCCTGATAGGAAGAGGGAAAAACTTAGGAAAAGGTGAACTTCTTGCAAAGAACTTATTCTAGGGAATGTGTTGCAATGTACATTTTATTTATTTTATTATATTCTTACCAATAAACTTTATTATTTGAACATTATTAGAAGAAAAAAGTATATAAGCCTAAAAACATATGAGAAGTCACTTAAAATATGAATCTTTGTAGGCATCTTCTGTAGCTATAGTGTTCAGTTTTTATTATTATCCCATTCCTGGCAAGCATAAAAAATTTTGGACTACGAACTTCAAAATTATAAACCCTTCTGTTAAAGCCAGGTCTGTAGGATGGGACCCATGGTCTGGTGTGCACTGGTGGACCAGTCTGCACACCAGACCATGTATTCTGACCAGTTTCATCTGGTGAGTGAGAATTTTTTATTTATATAACAGAGACTCCAACTTTTTGATCTCCAACTCCCTTTTTTTATTAAACAGGGTTCTGTGATAGCAAACACAATATAAACTGTTTCTTAGAGCCATGGTAAAAGCAACTTGAACTACTTCATGTAGATATTGTCCTTGTATGTTTTATTTTGTTAGAATTTTAGATAAGTTTAATATTAAACATTTATCAGAAGTCTATACAGTTTACATAAAAAGTATATCCTCTTACTAAAACCTCCATTCACCTGAAGAGTTCTGATAACACGTATAAACCACTCAAGTTCCATTTTTGTTTGGTTATTACAATATCAGATCCCTGGTTGAACCAACCCTGCTTCTGCATTATCCCATATTAAATTTTTAAGCTTCCAGCTTAATATTGTTCCTCCTTACTATCCATCAAGTAGATAACTGAAAAAGTGTTCCCGTTTTTATTGTGATTTATATGCACTGTAAATACTTCACTCCATTTTCTCTCAAAGTTTTCCACAATCCTGAGTTGAAAGCCAATTGAAATTTACTCAGTGAAGGTGCTGTGTTGAACTGCCTCAGCTTTTTCCCTAAACCATGTGTTGCTTCTCTTTTAAATCACTGCAACAAACTTTTTTAGGGCTCATCTGCCAGTGCTACACACAATAAACTGGCAAATCCCAGAAAAGTAAGGGAAGGAATTTCATATTCTCTGATGTAGTACAGTGATTTCTCTTCCTAGTCAGGGATCACCTTAACCATTCCCCTTAGAACTATACATAAAATGTGGTAGCCTTGGCTCTGGCCTTGTGTCCCTCTTTTGCACACACTCCCTTACCATGTCAGGTTCTTTGTTGGTTTTGGTTGTTGTTTTTTTTTTTTCTTTTTTGCCTGTAATTAGTAGTTGCAGACATTTTCTGTAGTCATTGGTTATGCTGTGAAAGTGTAATTTGGTGAAGGGGCATTTGCACAAAAGAGAAAATGGAAGGCTGATTTCAGTAGTAGGGGGGCCCAGTGATTATGAGGCAGAAAGAGTTTATATTAGTTTCAAAGCAGTGTAAGGTCTACCAAAACCCACCCAAAAACTATTATTCCAGAATGGTGTCTGTGTAGGAACACAGAGAGTTACAAAAGCAGTAGCTGCTGCAGCATTATAATTTTATGGCCGTAGTTCTGCCCTAGTTAATTTCCTCACATCGACAAACCCTCAAATTTTTACTTGCAAAGTCTCATCAAGAGTTCTTATTTGGGATTACCTTCATGAATACCTGGCTTCTTTTTTAAAATTTATTGCTTTTTAAAATATCTGTTGTTGTAAGGGTTATGAATTCTCCCCCAGGAATTACAATCTCTTTGAAGCACTGTGCAGATTTTAAAATGCTCAAAAAAAAATGCTTCCATTTTGTCATTGAAATGCTATGCAGACATTATAAACCTCTGAGAGGAATGGACCTTACTACATTAATAATAACAGCAAGACCCCTTTGCAAATATTAGTATGGCTGCGAGTTGCTCTTTAGGCATTAGGCCTGTCAAAGTAGGAGAGTAAGGAGTGTGGAAAACCAAAATGAAGGTGTAAGGTTAAGAATAGGGGTCTGAAGGCTGAAACAATGCTTAGATAGCCAGACTGGCAGTTCTTTGGAAAAACATCTTAATGATCTCTGTAAGGAACAAAGGTTGCATGGATGTCTTTCTCAGCCAAAATAACAGAAGGGAAGGAATAGGAGAACACCGCATTGCCACTTTTTTATCTACAGAAATCTACTGCTCTTCTAGACTTGGCATCAATACACACTCACAC
Source organism: Petroica traversi (assembly GCA_025920805.1). Classification (NCBI taxonomy): domain Eukaryota; kingdom Metazoa; phylum Chordata; class Aves; order Passeriformes; family Petroicidae; genus Petroica; species Petroica traversi. Next base: position 2,027,809 of record JAHLSL010000057.1, on the reverse strand, counting down.
GAAGGGGTAAGCTGTCTCTCATGCAAACCACTGGCTAAGAAACTGGCAATATTTATGTAGTTATCTAAATCAGTTAGTATGACTTAGGTAGTGGAATTGTTGGAAGAGGACACCTTTGTAGGAGTGTATGCAAACTGCAATGAATCTCTGCATTCATTTACGCTGTACAGATGGGGCACCCTCATCCCCTTGTTGCTGTTGGGCATTTTGTTTTCTTGCATATTTAAATATGGTGAGTGTTTTGTTCTATTCATGATAGAAAGACAGAGTATGGCCTTGCTAAAAGTATATTTAATTTGAAATGTGTAATTTACTATTGGAGACAATTGTTAAAAACCTGGACCCCAGAGGGAAAGCCATGAAGTTCTCTTGTAAACATCCTAAATAAACTAGAGTAAATGCCCACATAACCCAGTAGTACAACTGTAAAAAGTGTTTTCACAGTATTCTCAGGTGACTTCACAGGCAACCAAGTGCCTCCCTTTTTTCTGCTTTACTGAATTTTGTTACAGTTCAAGGGAAATTGCGTATTTTCTTCACTTAAAGCTCTGGTGCATTCTCCTGTTACATTAGGAGCAAATTTTCAAATGAGAACAGGCTTTGTATCAGATAACCAGCTTGAGAGCCTTTAGGAATCTTCACTGTCAGAAGGTGTGTTCTCAGGCTCTTTCAGATGCCCCATCTACTAGCACCAGCTACCAGCATCAGGTATCACTGCAAATGGAAGCTATTCTTGGGCTTTTAGACTTATTTTTCAGAAATACTTAGCTTTATAAAAACTTTCTGCTTCAAGCCAGCTTCTTTGGTAAGAAGATTCATTGTATCAGTAATCACTTACCCTATCCTGATCCACTGGTTATTATTGTGGATCTGAGCACAGCAGAAAAATGAGCTATTTCCTTGAAATTGTGTCTCCTTATGTTTATGAATAGGATCATATGTGTGGAGGCAGCTGTACAGAGTAATAAACCTGATGACAAACTAAAAGGTCATTTCAAGTGCTGTTACTACCAAGAGAATAAAAAGATACATCAAAAACCACAGTAGTTTCAATCCATGATCCCCAAAGAAAGGTTGAGGACAAACTAGTCTGTAAGGATAATGATCTGTCTCAATAGCATTGCTTTTATTAGGCTGAAACAAGCTCTGTAAGGTGCACTGACTTTTAAGTCTGTTTTGCCTACCTTAGTTAAAATGTTTTGCACTGTATCTCCTTTGCTGGGTGAACAGTGTATTGTCCCCACTGTTTCATCTGATTATTCTGGGTAAAATTCAGATCAATTTTAGTTATTCTGTAACTTGTCTGTCACAAAATAGAAGCTGGGAATTTGGCAGGGAGGGAAATAAAATTTTCCATTATAAATTCATGGATCCACAAGGTTGTCAAGAGTTCACATTGCGATTGCTTGGTGCCTTGGAGAAGCAGACTACAGTGCCTTGGAATTGTTCTATGTGTAATCAACATGCACTCTATTTAAAATTGCCAGTCTCAAACAACCTGTCACAATGCCTTGGCCATTAAAATACCCTTATCTACTTTGCCTCATTTAAAGAAAATCAGAATGGCATTAATTTTGTGATTTGTAGACCTGCTAAAAATACATGGTTTTTCCATCTTTAACATCATTCCTGGGAGGGAGGTTGATTTTTCCTCCTTGTGGTTTTTACAGGGGAGGAGGGAGATATGGTTACATAAACCATGCAAATGGGAAACTACTTATTTTTTAAGTTCTGGTTTCAAATCCACAACTTACTGATGTGGTGGGAGTTGTAGTGCCAGAGCTAAAGTTCGAGTTTGACAGTTCACGTTTATTTCACTTCCGGTGTTCCAGATAAAGACTGTTTTGCTTACAGCCACTGTTCCAGATAAAGACTTCTGGGAAGACAACAAAAATCCCACAGTGTGGTGTAAGGCTGACAAAACAAGAGAAAGTGAGAGGAGAATATTATCAGAGCTCATAGGCCTCTAGTTTTAACAGTTCCACTCCTAATGCTTTCTTCTTTTATTTAAGCTTCCAGTAAAGTCTCCCTGTGTTTACCTCTAATTTAAGAAACTGTCCCTTAATCCCATCCCTTCCTATTCTCTGTCATTCTGTTGTTACTTCCTTCCTCTTATCTTTTAAAAGCTTGCTCCCTCGCTCTCCACCCCCACCCTGGCTTATTTCTTCCATATTAATAATAATCTTAGTACTGAGCACTTATATCGCTCTCTACATGTTCAAAGTGCTGTACAAACCTTAGCTAATTAATCCTCACAACACACTCCCCTCCCTCTGTAAGATAGGTAAGTATTATTATCTCAGTTTTACAGATGGGGAAATTGTCGCAATGACTCAGTGGCAGAGACACAAGCACAGTAACCTTGTTCTTGCAACCTCTATTTTGAAAATACCTTCTCCAACCCAGCTTGCCTCTATAAATACATTCCCATCTCCTTTGTCTCCAATCGTCAAGACAAATCCTCTGCCTACTCCTGCTGCCACAGCTCCCTTAATTGTTGCCATCTCTTGCTCCCTCAGACACCTCCAGCAGGAGCTTTGCCAATGCACTGCTCCGCTGCCTCTTTGAATGTCTTCCTATTACATGTGCAGGTTTCATCTCCCTTCCACTAAGCGAGATGAAAGTAACCTTTGCCAGCCTTGCTGGTTTATGGCTCTTCTTTGTTTCTGCCCCTGGCTTCCATCAAAATCAAGGCATATGTACCTGACTCAAGCTGCACATTAGGGATCTGGATCAAGATGGCCTGAATTCCTTCCGCATCTTTTCCTAGTACCTTCGCCTTTCTGAAGGCATCCTGTACAAGTAGGAAAAAAGCGGACATAGGTCAGTAGGATTTATTCCCTCTGTATCTGTGCAGCTCAAACAGGCCCCAGTGCTCCTGTTCAGGACCATGTGTTGGTTCAGGTGCAGTCCACTGCTTTGTGGTTTCTGTCAGCGAGCTGCAAATTCACTTGACCTTTGAAGGTGCTTGTCCTCTCCTAGCTGACAGTTTTGTGTGAACCACCTTCCTAGAATCTGGCATATTGATACTTAAATAACCTTCTTGAAGTAGATGTGCTCGATCTTGCCCTGCGAATTCTTGAATTTATGGAAGAAGTGTCCACAGTTATAAGTAAGCCCATCCAGGATTTAAGCACAGATGCCTCTGTGGCTACCTATACCTGTTGTGATTCTTCCTGGTACATTGTAAATGGGTGGTCCTTACTGTTATGTTGGTGTGGTCACAGAATATGTGTGACACACTGTGGACCTAACTACTAATTACTTAGATATTATCCCTGATTTGCTCTCTCTGGAGTGATGCTATTGGTCTTATCTGACCAACAAGTAACAATAAATTCTGATAGTGTATTTCACTGAGGATCTTGCTTAGCTGCAACCATAAGTTTTGTCAGTCTCTTGTTTCAGACTAATTAATTAGACATGACTACATGAATTTGCTCTTTAAAAGACTCTGCCCTAGTGTCGTGCCCTGTCAGGAACAATCTGTTTAATGGATCAGTGCTCGTTCTGTTATTTTGTGTTCATAGTAAAAAGTACCATATTTCTGCAGGTGAGCTATCAGTATCTATGGTGTTGTAGTGAAGATTTTTTTTTCACATACCTTTGAAGACTTGTAATGAGACTCCACATCAATTTCTTACTCATGCTTATACTAATGAGAGCCTAATAATGATGAACTGAATGTGAGGGCACATCTCTTTTTTTTCAGCTATATGCATTAGTGTCATGGAGGTCAGAAATTTGGGCAAAGAAATTGCTGGAATTTTGCTGCTAAGTTTTGTTAACCCAAAGCAGCTTCTACTGCTGCTGCTTTTCATTTCTTTATGTCAGTTCAGGTTATACACATACTCCCTCACTTTGTCGTGCACTAGGTCCTCACCTTCTGCAAAGAGTGAGCAAGGAAATTGGCCAGCCTTGGCAAATGTTCTTTGGGAGTTGAGTCTCTGTGTCAAATGTTATTTAGTGTTTGGCTTGGTACCCACAGCTGAGGTGATGGAACAGTGTGTACCTGGATGGGCTGCTCGCATTTTAGTTCAGGTTTAACATGATCTCTGTTATGCTAGGTTTCAGGGACAGAAGATATGGCATCACTACACAATTTGCATAAGTGTTTGTTTTCAAAAACACTTGAATTTTTTTATCCCTTCTGTTCACCATCTGTACACTTCTGTGGGTGCTCTGCTGCTTCCTCATCAGCAACAGCCTCTGCATAGGGACCTCTGTGTCTCACAGTGCCTCCCAGTCCAAGTGACCTTGAGTGCTAGCTCTGACTTCGTTTCTCCTGCTCTCCCCCCACCGTAGCCTTCCTTCTGACTCTAACTGTTTCAGGGAAAGTCAAAACAGCTGCTTAGGTTGCCAAATACCTGGGTTGTTTACCTGAGGGGTGGGAGAGACTGTTTTTCCTTGCCATGCAGACCAGTATTGGGTCTGCATGGCAAGGTTTTAGTACTGGGGAGCTACACGGGTGGCTTCTGTGACAAGCTCCTAAAAGCTTACCCCATGTTCAATAGAGCCAATGTCAGAAGACTCCAAGTCAAAACCAATCAGTGACAGCTGTAGCATCTCTGTGATAATGCATTTAAGAAGGGGCAAAAGTTACTGCGACTGCAGCTGAGTGAGAATATGTGAGACAAATTGTTCTGCAGACCCCAAGGTCAGTGAAGGAGGAGGAAGTCCAGGTGATGAAGAGCTTCCCCTGCAGCCTGTGGTGAAGACCATGGTGAGGCAGGCTGTTACCCTGCAGCCATGGAGGTCCAGGTGACCTGCAGATCCTGCAGGATCCCACAATAGAGCAGCTAGATGACCAGAGGAGGTTGTGACTGCATGGGAAGCCTACCCTGAAGCAGGTTCCTGGCAAGACATGTGGATTCCTGGAGAGAGAAGCCCACACTGGAGCAGGTGTCAGGGCCTATGACTCTGTGAGCTCCCAAGCCTGGAGAAAACTATTCCTGAAAACTGCATCCCCTAGACGGAGCCACACTGGGGCAGTTTGTGAAGAACTGAAACCTGTTGGAAATACTCTATCTTGCAAAAGTTCATAGAGGATTTGACTCCCCTTGGGGAGACCCCATGCTTATGCAGGGAAGCTTGTGAGGAGCCCTCCTCTTGAGGACAAAGGAACAGCAGAGAGAGCATGTGATGAACTGACTACAGCCCCCATTCTCCATCCCCCTGCACCCCTGGGAGGATGATGTAGAGAAACTGGGTGTGAAGCTGAGCCTGGGAAGAAGGAAGAGGAGGGAGAGGAGGTGTTTTTAAGATTTGCTTTTATTTCTCATTATTCCATTCTGATTTGATTAGTAATTTCGTTTCCCTCCAAGTCTAGTCTGTTTTGCGCAGAGCAGTAACTGGTGAATGATCTTTCCATGCTCTTATCTCTACTCGTGATGCTTTCATTATATCTTCTCTCCCTCCTAACTCCCAGCTTAGGAGGGGAATGATGGAGCAGCTTTGGTGGGTATCTGGCATCCTGACAGGGTCAATGCACAGCAGTTTATTCAGTGGCCTTAGACCCTTTTAAGCCTGTAGCTGAAAAACTGCATTATTTCCTGGGAGCTGGGGCAATCATTTGTGGCTCTGGGAAGTTGTTCTGCCCAGTGAGAAGTGCAAATATCCTTGGTCTTTTCTAAGCGTAGTTGTGACCTCAACATTCAGTATATTCATTGTGTTGCATGACTACTCTGTGGAAAACCTAGTTATGAAAAGAGCAGTCAAGAACCAAATGAGCTCAACACAAGGCCCAAGGAAAGAAAATACTCCAGGCATTTGAAGACTGGTTCAGGCATCAGCCCCCATCCATTCAGCCATTTTGATGGAACAACTTTTTCTGCCTTTCTTTCCTACCTAAGAGAGAATAATTAACAGAATTGTAGTATTAGTCCATGTGTATGTGCTTATTCATATCTCTCTGCCATGAGTATAACTACTGCTGTGTGGTAGAGTGGGTCCGGGGCCTTCTAGATGCTCACTCAGCAAGGCGACTGTCAAATCCCACTGGATAACAGTGACTGAGTGAAACCTGTTCATTTCTGGACTTTTTCAATTCTTTTTTCACAGGGAGTTGTATTTGGTATTTCATTGAAAAGCTCTGTTGTCTAGAGTAGTGGAAATTTAGATTATCTCTTAATTTTTTTTCCTTTTTCTATTTACAGTGAATATTTTCATTTTTTATTTAAATTTTTCTAAATTCGAATGTAGTAAGTACATTGCTGAAACCAAGCTACATGTTTGCGAAAGTCTAATGTCAAGTAACAGGAAGAATCACATGCTTTCAGGGCTACTATAAATACTTTCTTTTGAAGAATAATGTCAGTAGCTACCTCTCCTTATTCCACCCATATTCTTCATGGGTGTCTAAAAGTGCCCTGTGCACTGGTGCTGATGTTTTTACTGATTTCTTTAAAACAAAAAACACTGGTGGGTGTTTTCTGATTTCTTATCTGCAGTATTTACCTATCAAGGAACTGAATGTTTCATTTCAAAAAGGTGCAGTGGTAAAGGATTTTGGTCTTTGCCAGCTTCTTTCATAGCAGAAATAATTTCTTACATTTTTTAAAGAGTACAATTTCTCTAAAATGTTATATATTATGACCAAAACATTAACATTTCATTCAGTTAATTTGTTAGCCTGCATAAGCTGCTTTTCAGGCTACAAGCTGATGTTTAAATAGCAAACAAAGTGGGGGAAAACTAGTCTAGAGAGGTCAGTGCTTTGTATCTAATATGCTTTTGCAGTTTACTTTTGTTCTGGTAAGCAGATGCTTTGAAAACTGTTCAGCTGCAGTTCAGACAAAGGTCAATCGGGCCAGTCAATATATAATGCAAAGATCCAAATCAATACCCTATGAAAGGAGGCTCAGCACCTTCTGCCTAAAAAATATCTAAAATACAACTTACTTCTCAGGCTCATGCTGTCCTGGGGGATTTCCTTCTTGTTCCCACTGGAGGAGCCCATCATCATATTGCAGTAATTGGTAATCTTTTAACCACCTAGCCGTGTGGTGAATTTCATGATTTAAGGAAGCGTATTGATAACCAGCCTTTGCTTTTTAGTACATAAATGCTAGGGTGCCAGGCTTATATTTTCCACATAAAAGTTCAGCCACTATTACCTGCAAAAGGTGGTTATTAGGGACTAAGACTAGAATTCATCATAGTAAGTATGGTTATTTACTTTATACATTTATGCAGTGTATCAGCCACAGCTTTGACAGTGCTCTGCAATTTTTTTTTTCACATGAAGGCATTCAAAGCTAAGAAATATATTCATACCTGCTGTCAACAAGTGCAACTCCCTTGGAAAGTTCTGAGCCAATTTCAGCAGTGACGTGAACAGTAGCATAAATTTTAGTTCTAAATTAGTCATAAAATAAGTGAAAGTGGGCATAATTTGCATGCTGAGGGCTGAAAAGGGAAGAGTAGCTAGCAAAAAAAGTGTGCAATTAAGTGGGGAGGGAGAGGAAACAAGAGGATCTACTGGCATGAGTGTAGTGCATCAAATTTGCTTCTGAATTCAGACAACTACAAGCAAATGTAAATGTTATACTTAATGCAACCAGCCATTTATAATGAACACACTTTCTCTACCTGTTATCCTCATTAGTATGAGGATGGCCTGGAGTATACCATGTCTAGACTGGCATTCAGCACATACCTGTATGTTATGTGCTGAATACATTTCTCAGTTCCCCAGTGAGCTCAGTAGTATGATTGCAAATATACTGACTCATTATGGAAGGGAAACCTTGAAGCATTAAAACAAATTACCTTGATCACCTTGAATATGTTTCAGGGGTCTTTTGCTTAGAGCAGCCTTTCCTGTATTCTAGTCTGCTGAGGTAGATCATGGAAGTTGAGGGAAATTTGTCACTGAAGCACCACTTCTTTGGTACCTGCTCAAAGGAAATGGCTAAGAACTGTGTCAGGAAATGGTGGCAGTATTTGAACTGTCAACAAGAACTGCTCAGCTGGGGTGCTGCCATGCTTCCAGGCAGCCCCTGGCCTAGCAGGATGATTCAGGAGATAGACATCTCCGTTCCAAATACAATGGGTGGGGAAAGGTGGCCACTTCTGAAATAATTCAAAGCAGCTAGGAACCTCTCTCTCTCCACTGTCTGAGCAGGTCACTGAAGCTCCCACCTACCAATCAACTGGAAACCTCTCCATTTTGATCTGAACAAGTGTTGAACCTCAATCACCTTCATCCACTTGAGATCCGGAGCACTGAGTTGTTTCTTGAGAGCAAGCAGCTAATGATGGAGGAGGAAGAGGCAGCAACCACTTCAGAATAACTTCATTGTTTGAACACTCTTACAAGAAGTGGGAAACATGGATTTTAAGCCTTTCTCAGACTGAAGGGGTTTGAACCGCAATTCCTTTTTCCTCAGGGTTTATCCTACCCATCAAGCTAGAGAAGTTCTTCATTCTGCACACTGTGTGAGGCTATGGCACGCAGAAAGAATAGGTAAGAGGGAGCTTGATTTTTCAGCCCATTGGTGAGGGCAGGCATGAGAGAGTCCTGAGGCTTGGTCCCAGCTGTCACTGCTGTTTAAGTATTCTTTACTGTTAATTTGTAATACAGGCACTCATACAGTCAAGTAGACATGGTTGACAGACTGTAGAGACTGTAGTGTTTAATTCTGCCTGAATTTGTACCAAGCACCAAAAACATGTGAACATACTTCCTGACTTTTTCACACCCAGTGATAAGCACCTGAGACTAGCAGCATCGTTCTCTAGGTAGGACCAGAGTTGTTCAAGGCCTTCTGCAAAGGTAGTTGAGAGAGAAAGAAAACTGATGAAGGAAAAGTGAAGACGTTCTTCATTCAAATGACATCCTAGAAGTGCCAGTTCTTCTCTGTTGATTACAAAGTGAGCTTAGAATGATAATGTTCCCCAAATAAATCTCTTGGTTGAATTTAGTATGCCCAGATCAAGGAATATTTTTTTTTCTGTGTTGTTTTTCAGTTTATTGCTGCTGGTTTCCTTTGTGTTCACCTCAGAATGGTGTAAACCTTTGGAGAAAGATACAATTGATTTGTCTAAGCATAATCTAAGTGCCAAGACTGCTATCTAGCACCAACCTTTCAGGGTGAAGTGTGGGAGATTTTAATCCTTCCCTTTGCCCCAGGGAATTTGTGTACAGCAAAGCCTTCACTCTTTCACAAAACCAGCACACAAAGAACAGACCCCATTGGAAAGATACGCTCAGTAATCAGTCCTGAAATTTTTCGTCAGTCAGCAGTTTCACCTTTTTAATCATTAAATGCTTCTTCTCTGTTAAAGCAATGTACAGTTTCAAAATATAAAATGCATTCATAATGTTGGAATTTTTTTCACCTGAGATCATTTACCTTATTCCAAACAGTGTCTCTCCTGAAAAAAAGAGAAGTCCTAAACAGGTGGTAATGAGATGTGCAACACTGTTGTGTAGCTTGTGGAGGGATCTGTGGTGAAGAATCCCAGAAATCCCCTTTGAGGTTCCATCTTACTTATTTTCAGTATTTCATGATCTATCAGGAACACACCACTTTTTATTAATGTGCTTCTGTAAGAAAGATTGTTCACGCAAGAGAGGAAGAAACTCATTGTTGAGAGGGTGTAAACTGGTACAGTACCATTTAGCTAAAGGTTCCTTCAAGTGAAAGTGTTTCAAAAGGATCTCTGTATTGCAGACTTCGGCCCTATAGGTAATTCTGGGACCATAAGGTCTTTCGTGGCAAGTAGTACATCTTCTTATATGTTTCAAAAGGTCTTATTTCTGTCTGGGGCCTCATGTTGTTAATGAAATATTAAGGACAGCAAAATCAAAATTAGGCCTGTATAGATTATTTTCATTTTTTTCTGAGATATACCTTTTAGGAGCTTTGAGAGGAAGAACAATGTTTTGTAACAGTAATCCAGAATATTATATACAGTATAATATTAAACCCTGTCTCAAGCAAAAGGTTTTTCTAAATCAGACATCTTCAGTCCTCACCATTGGCCTGTTTTTCCACCAGTGGAGGTGAAGGGAAAATATGGCTGTGTAGAGATATTTTTCATTTTTCTAAACAACTGCAATAACAAATGCAGGGGAAACGGTGGTTGATGATGAAGACTGTATTAAATTTGGGTTAGCCAGTTGCAGCAAACTAGCAGAGACAGTGCAAACACTTGCCATTTTTTGTTTGGGAAAGGCTTCAGTAGTAATGTGTCGGGAATTACTCATCAGCCTTTATGTCTCTCTGTGCGGTGTTTTTCACCTTTCTCATTCTAATGGGATGTTAACTTGTTAGTGAAAATCAAATAAAGGTTACATAACATGAGTTCTCTGATGGTCACCACATATTCATCACCATAAAATTATAAATTATAAAGTAAATTATATGCACCTTAATTGGCCAAGGGAAGCTTCTGGAGGAGCAAGCTGCAACACAGCTACCATCTCCCTGCAGGTAGTCTGCCACATGCCAGCACTCTTACTATAGTCTGAACACAAAATTTGAGGCTTTTTCATGCCTAGTGTCTTTAGGATTTAGGAGTTGTGCTTTCAACAAATTTTCCTAGGATGATGTATATATTGTAATGTTTAGACTGACTGTGTTTCTACCCCAAAACCATTCCAATCCTTGAAGTATCTTTTTTTTGCTGATCAGTTCACGAGCCATGGCAAGGGTGTTTCTCTACTCATTTCACTGTATTAATTGTCTTTACTCCAAAAATAAGTAGCACTGATGGAGAGGAAGTACTAGGGAAGGAGCAAGAATGTACTTATTTAATCTATAACATAGTTCTTGTTACGGATAAAGAAAAATAGACACTGTTTTTGATTTACCTTAAACCACCTCCTTCTATGTTACCTTTAAAAACCTTCAAAACCATGAGGATAAAAAACTAGGGCTAATGTCTTTCCTCCTGTACTATCTAATTTTAGTGTGAGTTTGAACAATTATTTACATTAATAACTCCGACTTAAATCGACCAGCCTTGCCAGAAATGTCAGAGAAACAGCAAAGGCACCAGCTGAACACAGTTCTAAATAAGGAATTTCTCCAACAGCTTTCCCCTCACTTGAGATCTCTCTCATACAGGTAGGGTTGATTTGGCCTATAGATTCTGGCAGCTTCCCTTCTAATTGTTTGGGGGGTTTTTTTGTGCCAGTGTGTTATGGGAATGTTTAATTTCATTTAGCAGGTCTCATTTCCTGTTTCCTGTATAGTAATTAACATATCACCTTCTATGCAGAGAGATGAAAAGTTTACATTTTAGCTGCAAGGATCAAATCAGAAGGAGACTTTCTCTCTCTGAGAATAGCTATTCCAAAAAGGTACACTGAAGTTATCAATAATTTAGTAGCTTGTGTGCTAATTTGGACTGTGCTTTTGACTTTATTATGATTGCTGTCACTGTTGCTATTAAACGCTACGTTTGCTATCTGCTGCTTTCTTAACGGTACTTAGGTGTCATTGCCTCTGGCATCTCTGTGAATTAGCTTTGCTCTCCCATTCCCACAAAATTCGATGTCTTTTCCCACTCTATCTTAAAGTGTCCTGGCACTGGACCTCCTGCCAGGGTTCCATCCCTACAGATGCTCCACTCCCATCCTGGGGACGCCAGCAGGGCTGTGCCTGGCCAGTTGCACACAGGCAGAGAGGATGCTGTGAAGAGCTGACAGCCTGCTCCTACTGCAACGAGGGCTGCTCTCGCAGGTTCAGAAGTCAGAGAGCAGGTAGGGTTATGCCAGCAGCCTCAGGGTCCCTGTAAAGGCAGTAAAGTCCTAAAGCCAGTCACGTGCTCATTGATGTCAGGATTTAATCCAAAGTCTTTCTCTGGCTGGCTTCCACATAGTGCTTCTGAAGGCAGTGGTGAGATCTGACATGTTATTTTTCTTATTCAGAAAGTTCGGGTTAATGTAATCTATGGATTTTTGACAGGTGCAAGGTCACTCCCACACCGTGTCTGTCACAGTCTATTCTTTTCATAGGGGTGTGTGTGTGGCAAACAATGTCCCATAGGTTCTCCAATGCTTGGCAAATTGGTTTTTGATTTTAGGCCTCCTGAAGTGGTACATGGACATTTACAGGAGTTTGAAATTTTATCTTTATCTACAAACCACTGTTTATTTAGCATTTTTATTTGATATTTTTATTTTTATACAACCTTCCCCCTACGATCTTATCCACATCACGTGCTCTTTAGTTGTTGTATGAGCTTTTGAGGGTTACTTTTGTGTTCCTCAGTCTATCTGTAATTGTTGCAGCTTTTATCCTTGGATGTTATCCCTTCTGAAAAATGTTGCTTACTTTGAATGTCAAACAGATGTCTTAATAGAACCTCAGTGCATCTCAGCACCTGTTTGTTCCCACTCCTTGTTTAAGTAAGCATACATAGTACATAGACTTCCAAGCCTGGTTTCATTTTTATTAGGTAAAAATCTAACCTCACTGTACAGTTGTTTTCTTTTAAAGAGAAGCCCCAATACCTTACAATATAGTTCTGTTCTCTTTCTACCACACTCACTCTTTAAGTGAGGATTTTGACATCTGTCCTTGTCATCCCATTATATGGTCCTTTGCAGTGAACTGTCAGAGAAAACTGCCTGAAGGCCTGCAGCATCAGTGTGTGATAATATAAGCAGAACTCCTAGATACCTGAATTCCTCTCTGTCATTGGCATCAGTCTGTATCAAAGAGCATAGATACCTGTTCTGTTTATAAATCTAGACTGTATCTGAGATCCATAGCCTGCATATTCACAGGAGTACTAATATTTCTACTAAAATCCCTATTTTAAAAACTCATCTTTAGCAGGATGCTTTCTTGGAAATTCCATTTTAAGATAAAGCACACTTTCTTTCTTTTCTCTGTCCTTTGAAGTGGGCTTGTTTCTTGCAAATGATTATGGTCCTCTTTCACCATGGAGAAAAAGAGATCTTTAGGATCAGAAAACTGAGAGCTCTGGTTTTACATGCAGTGCATCAAGTCTTTTACGAAGACTTTTAGACCATGTGGGAATAAATGCCAAGAGTGTGAAGATTGAGTAAATTATAGAGTAAATTCAGTATATTAAGAAGAACTATAAAACAGGAGGTTTTATGCAGAAGATTTTTCTTAAAGCTTCTTTGGCCCAAAGAGAGTTTCAAATCAGTTCAAATTCCTTAGACTTGATTGGAAGAATTTCAATGCCTGTATCAACAGTATTTTCCCCATCTGGTTAAACTTGCAACAGCATTATAACCATTCTGTGACACTTGATCATGCCACAGCATTAGTATATGATAAAGGTAATAAATGAGTTAGACAGTAAACAAGGTATATGAAGCAAATAATCAAAAGCTGGGCTGCAATTCTTCGATATCTTCTATGATGACTTATAATTATGATACCATAACAGGGACAAGACATATGCCAGGTTCTATGTGCTTAAGTAGAAGCAGAAAACGGGGAACCTTACCTACACAGACTGACTTGACTGCCAGCATACGAAATTATGATATTTGTAAGCATTTTTTCGTTAGAGAAAATAAAGAATAAGAAGTATTCTTTCCCCAAGATAGCACCAGAGAATTGATAGAGAAAAGATGAGAGCTGGGTTTTATTGCACAATGGAGAACAAGTCTTTCTGCATGTTGCTGGTTTGATGGGGAACAAGATGATGAAGGGAGGAGAATATGTTGTTCAGCTGAAGAGAAGCCTAACCTACTATTTCATACTTGTGAAAGAGCCTTTTCAATTTCATGATCACAGTATAAATACATGAATATGTATCTCAACACTTGTGCTTTCACCTACCTGTTTGCTCATGGCATGGCCTGGGAAAGCAGGCTGGTGCCCAAGAGTGAATTGTGAGTGAAAAGCATTAATGTTTCAAATATCTAAAGAGCTGAAAATCACAGTAGAAAAATATTTTGATAATAATGCAGATTACAAAGCACAGTATTATAGTGCATTCCCCAGATCAAAAGAAGTGCAATAAAATCAGCAGGACATATAAACTTCTAAATAAACACCTCCAAAGCCTAACTTGAAAACAACTGGAAGTGTTTAGGAGTCTGTGAAGTAGATTTGTCTTCAAGGAAGCCTATGACCAACTCTATCCACAGACAATGGCTCCATCTCAGTGAATATTTTTGAGTCAATGATAAAAGCAAGACTAAGACTTCTTAGGACTAAAGATCTGTGGTCCTACTCCAGCTGCTTCATGCATCACTAACCAGTGTAACAGCAGGTATTGCTTCCCAAGGATTTCTGCTTTGAAGTCTAATTTGATGCAAACTGCTAGTTTAGTACTTCATACAGAAAGTTTGATCTAGAAACAGAATCATGAAACAAGGGTCTTCTTTCTAACTTTGGAACAACAGTACATCATCTGTATATATTCTATAAAACCAAGGACTGACACAATTGCTAAGTTTGTGTAATGTCACTGGACAGTTTTGAAGTTCCCCACTGAAGATCTGGTGTGGCAGCTGTTGGTAGGTGTTCAAGGCTGTTACTATCTGGTCTTCCCTTGTCCCAGCTACACTGCTAATAGTTTTCCAGCATCAGACATGCCTTTTCTGTTATCTAGTTTTAGATGTTCACATCTGAACTTGTTACCTCCAGGTCTCTTCATTTCCAGTGAAGAAAAATCCATGTGGTTCTAGAGAACTGCATTTTAGACATGCACTTTAGTAAGAACCCCATTTGTTTTCACTGACTTTTCAGGGTGTTCTGATCATCACCTCAGGTACAGACTTGGAGAACACAGACTTTTGGCAAGGTACATATCACTCAGTTTGTCTGTGTGAATTGTCAATCACAGAACCATCTGCTACTTCAATTACCTGAAAATAAGAAAATGGTATGTCATTTTTCATTTTCTTCAATGCAGGTCACCCATTTGTCCATTCTTTGGCAGCTATTTCACTTCCTAACATTGCTTGCTGTGCAACAGTTAAATTAAGCACAGTCCTTTTCTCTTCATTGACCTCCTAGCAATTAACTGGCTCTCTTTATTACACCCTATTTTAATGTCAACAGTTTTATACTGGAGTTCAATCACTTGGACACTCAAATGACTTCACAGGAGACTAAGAATGAGCAAGAAGTCCATTTAATATATTTAGATTAGAAGTATAGTAGATAATTAACTTTAAAACACATTTGTGTAAGTGAGATTTACTGAGTACAACCAAACCAAACATAATTGAAGTTATTCCATTCATTACTTGAACTGTGTTTTTACTTTCTGTGTTGCCTAAGATATGCAACTGATTTTCATAAGATAACTTTTTAGCTTTTATTTCCAAGCCAGGCCAACAGAAAAAAAAAAGGCATGGAATTTGAGGGTCTCTCAATTCCTAAAGATTCTCCATGTACTCCCATGTCTTTAGGAAATACCTGGTTTCACTTTGAGGATCAGAGCTTAACACATAAACTGTCTTTGGGAGTGTAGAGAGAAATGGAAGTAGTAGAAATGGAGATTAAGAATTATCCTATTTTGAATAAGATTCTTTCTCAGAACTGGAGATCAGCCACTTCTGGCTGCTCAAAGGAATCACAACCTTTTTGTTACCATGAGGCTTCAGATAAATAAAACACAGAGATCCTTCTCACTTATTTTGTTGTCATTAAATAAATGTCATGAAAATCACAAACAACACAGTGTGCCCTGTAATTAATCTAGCATTCTTGCATGCTTTTTTATTTTTTTCTGGTATTTGTTGGACATAGATGGAATGAGGGGAATCTTTATAAATTTCTTCATGGAGTTTGCCTGAAATGAAGCACCCAAAGAGAAGTATTTTAAAAAAGCAAACAAAAAACATCTAAAAAACTTCTTGTGGACCAAAGAGTTAGATAGTTTATTACACTGTCCCTAGTACTGACTTTCACCATTTCCTCAACAGAACAATAACTTAATTCTAGACGTATTCTAGTATACTCCATGTCATCCACTCATGACATAATTTTCTCCCATTGAACAGTTTTGCATCCAGCGGGAGTTCTGTGGGGAAAAAAAAATACTGATAAGACCATTAAAACCATTTTATGATTTGGGAAATATCTTTTCTTCTGAGGTGTCCCTCTCAGTTCCTGTCCACAAACATTTATTTGGGCTTAAAATATGTTTTTCTTTGGCCCCTTAACAAATTACACTCTCCAGATAACACTGGCAGCAGCATTTTACAGGTACAGCCAGGGATGGTATTAAATGCAGAGGGAATGCCTTGAGGACATGAAGAGCACCTCTTGGTCTTGTTGGAAGTTCAGTTAATTCATCACCTGAGTAGCAGTTTTCACTGCTGACCTTCAGGACAAAGTAGGTTTTCCTGAATTTACAGATTAACAGCATAAAAGCTTTGGTGAGTTTGTTTGTGGTCTTGGCTCAGCAAACAATGTCAATGTTGATACAAATTTATGTTGATGCTTCCTTTTATTACTAAGCTATAGTGCATTCACAAAACTAACTTCCTTATAAAAATCAAGCACGAAATTATACATCTGTTCTTCCACCGCTGACAAGAGACAGAATATTGTCCCTTGTTGTTCCTGAATGAGGCCAGTGTGGCTTTTTGTAACTTTATGCCAGCCACAGAAAGAAACCCTTTAGTTTTAAGCAAACCCACAACAAGCCATTTTATTTTGAAATCATATGTACTGTCTCACTGAGATCTGTACATTCTACCATCCAATAAATATTTCAATAAACAGAAATATGTAAACTCCCTTTAAAAATTTTTAAAATAGTTATTAAAATGCACAGAAATCTGCACAACAGATGTTCTAGACTTTTGTAATAAAATATATTCTGGGAAAGATAAGATAAAACATAACATAATTACTTTTCTCTATGGTAGTTTTGGGTGTCTTTTTTTAAAGAGACAAACTAAGCTGAGATAATAAAATCATTAAAATCTTGTTTAATCACATAGAATATTTATCATGTTCATTTCTGCATTTTGAAACATTTAAATATTTTTATGTAATTTTTATTTGTCTAAGCAAATGCACTTAAGTTCTCTACTCATGCTTATGCCCCTGTTGAGCAACTGGCCAGTGTTTTTGTCATGCGAAGAAACAGTTAGGCATCTTAAAATATATATCCTAATGTGACAAAGCAAACTGTTAAAGCTCTACTCTTTTATATGAACACCAAACAAAATACTCCTTGTGCATGAGGACTCAAATAAGAAAGCAGCAGTGAGATGCCAATGCTGTCTCTTGTTTCTCATAACCTCAGTTAAAACAGCAGGGTGGTGTGGAGGGGGAAAAAATGGCATAGGAGAAAAACGTTACTGGTAGGTAGGCAGGGTAAAACTGTCACTGTTTGTGACTCAAAAAAACTTAAATGATGAGAATTTAATTGGCGTGATTTGTGTTGCACACAGGTATGTGAGCAGGACTGGAGAGCTGGCAGCTTTGTGGCAGACAGCAGCAATGGGAGCAGGAGCAGTAGCACAGCCCTCGCTGCACTTTGGGGCCCAGCACTCAGACAGCTGGGCTGCAAACTTCACACCTGCCCTCCTTTCCCCTCCCAAAAATCTGCCTCCAGGGGAAACCTGGCCAAGGCAACCCATTGCCCAGAAAGGGTGAGCTGCAGAGAATTCCCGAATCTTTGATTTACTGTGATCAATTGCATGATTAGGCTGGATGTCATTGAGGGTGGTGATTATCTAATGGTGACACTGTGATTTCTTTGTTGCAAAGAAACTCTGCTGGGGAGGAAAAATTTGCAGAAGACATCAATTTGCATTTATACAAAATGCCTTGGGGCATCTTTGCAACCAAGGGACTATAAATTAAAAGAACTTTTCCTCTGTTAAGCCAGGGAAGGAGATATGCTTGCATTATATTTATGTCAGAAAGTGAATCTTAGTGTTAGTGGTTTTCTTTCAGCTAATGCATTTAGCTGCACTAAGGTATGAATTTAATCATTGAGCTATTCGGGTGGTATCAAGCACAGATATTAAATAGGATTATGCAACATCTGTCTGCACTTGCTAATTAAAATGTGGAAAATAGCCAGTTATTATTTTGTTTAGACAATTCATGGCTGGGTTAGGTTGTTCAGCTTGTTTGCAGTGGTTTCACTCTTTGCTAAGACTTTTAGAATTTCACAATGACCTGTACCATTCAAATATAAAGACTCTAAGTACAGCAAGTGTCATTGTGTCCAAAAAGAAACTTTAAAGCTTTGTACTGAAGTAGGATTTTTAATAATTAATTGTCATTTTATTGTGTAGTTTGGAAAACATGTTGAACGCAATTTATAGAGCCTGCACACTTTAAATTCTGTTCACCAGTAACTTCAGCTACCTATTTCATCTCCATTTCAACTCCATTATGGTCAATTCTTGCTTTTAGAAAATTTTCCTTTAGTTTAAAAGAAAAATAATGAGCTATGATTTTGCTTTTAAATGGTCTTACACGAATCCTACATAATTTACTTTCTAGTGGTCCCTTATTCCAACAAAATTTACTTTTTCAAGACTGAGTTGTAGTCACAAGTTTTACCGATGTGCTTTGCATGTATCCAGCAAGCAAGATCCAGAAAAACATTCATTTAATCCTGTAACCTATTCCCTGAGCCTCACCAGCTTGTCCCAGTGAGGGAGCTGTAATCCAGATAAGTTGTTCTGGCAGTCTGTGTCCTCTAACTCTTTCTCCAGTGCCCCAGTGCACACCCCTGCTGCCCTGACATGACCAAAAGTTCATCCCTTGCACACACACGCTGCCTGCAGCCCCTGCTAAATACCACATACATGTGGGAATGCAGCATCCTACAGGGAACACTTTCCTTTATGCTTTTTTGTTGCACATTCTCCCACCTCCTTAAGTGACTGAAGCTGTATCCTTTGTTGTAGGATGCTTGCCCAAAAGCCATGAATCTCTGTGCTTTATATGAGGGAACTCACTGCCATACATGCCACAGCTCTTTGCTGGTGCATCTGAAAAAAAGAGCTGATCACAGGGATTGGATGGTGTGTACCTCAATCTCCTCCTATCGTGGAGCTGGGCCATGTCTGAGTTGTCTTGCCAGAGCAAAAGGGTAGGAAAACACACCTACATTCTTTGGAGTGACACAGCTCATGTGGCCCACTGGAGCCAGAAGTCCAGGCCCTCCTTTATTAATGCTTGAAAGCTCAGTATGTGCCCTCTCTCCATCTTGTGAAACCCTGAAGGAACCCTGGTGCAAGAGCACATGTGACGTAGGTAAGGTTAGGATGACCACAGCAGTTGCTTCAGTGACCAGTGTAGGAGGTGTGGCTCATCTGTTCCTCTCACAGTTGTTTGCTGGGTCCCAAGTTCCTCATTCCTGTAAAGAAACTGTCTATTGCAATTAATTTTCTTCTCAAGCATGCCACCCTTTGTCCAACTCAGAGTTCAAGCAAGATAAGTAGGTTTGTGTGTTCATTAGAAACACCACTGAAATGAGCACAGGAACACAGCATAAAAAAATACATTTATATTGTCACCTTTATAGTTTAGAGCCAATGCCTGCTACAGATGAAGAGAACTTCTGCCCTACTAGACTTCCATCTGCATTTCCCTTGCACCGTCATGAACAGATGGTTTTGCATCCTTCTAACATTTTGACAGCTACCACTAGCAACCCAAGCATTAAAAACTTTTTTAACTAAATCTTGAATTTCCCTTCACTTCACTTCACTGTTTTGTGGCAAAGTCAATTCAGTGACAAAATTGCAACTCCTGCAAAGGAGTAAAAGGAAGCTGGAGTTCTTCTAACTCATAAGATGGTTTGAATAACTCATCTGACAAAACAATATGGGTTTTAAGTAATGTAGATTCAAAAGGGAATCTTAAAATCAGTGAGCAGTATGCTTTAGGAACTTCCCCAACCACTGTTTTTCTCCTTGCATGAAAATGACTCATTAAAAGGACACATCAAATTGCTTTCCATGTCTGTGAAAGCGAACACCAACACAATTGGAGAATTTGCTAAACTGTTACATTGAATGTGATATATAACAAGAGGGTTAGGAAGCTGCTCCATTAACATGTGGGAGATGATAAGAGAAAAACACAAATGTCGATGTAAGAATAGGCAGGAAATTCCAATTTGCAATTATGCTTTAGTTTTTCTTAACAGACGTTGCAGTTTGTAAAACAGAAAGAAGCCTAGTTTTGTAGTTCATGCTCCCAATTTTCAATATAATTTTAATGTAAGTGTACAAAATGTTTGGTTTCATGCTTTGGGCTTGTTTAGGTTTTGTTGTAGTATTTTTGCCCTGCATCCTACACAGAGCTCTCATGACATTCATCTGTCTCAGCTGGAAACAGAACCAGATTTTTAGGCCCACACAGAGACACAAAGTGAGAGTTGTTTATATTTAGTGATTATAGTCTCCTAAATGTGGAGATTTCATAGTAAAGAAGTCTTTTAAATGAAGTGTCCTAGTAAGCACAGGAAATAACTTGTACCCATCCTTCTGTAGGCAAATCCCTAATAGGGCAACTTGTCAGAAAACCGCGTTGTAAAAAGAAGGGAAAAAAATTGTCTCTCCCAAAATCACAAAGTTCCAAAGGGACAATGGGGTTTTCTTATCTGAAAAAGGAAGTGGCACTGTGCTTGGATTTGGGGCATGGGCAGGAACATGGCAAGAACATTCAAGAATGCCGTTGCTTGATAGTCAAAAGTTATCAGAGAATGCACATCAAGCTGCATGCTAGAAGCTTCTCTATCCTTCAAAAACTGCCATCTAAATTATCTAGCTGAGGATCAAGCTGAGGTTTCACTTTCCCAAGCCAAAAACATTTCCCCTTCAAGCATACAGGAGCCACAAAGTATTCATATTCCTCCCCAGACCTAAAGGATGAACATCCCTTAGAGTCTTGCCCCACAGACTGTGGAAGGAGACTTCTCCAGTCCTTCCCTTCACCACTAGTCCACTTGGCAACTTTTGTTTCAGGCTTTTGGTCAGTGAAAAGGGAGTGAGCTCACAAGGGCATGAGGACAAATGGAATCAATAGGAAGTCCTGTAGGGGTGTCACCCCTTGAAAACATTGGAAGTGTGTATTTATGGACTCTGTTTGGAAGGTGTAAACCTTGTGAAACTCGGGGCAATTGTTCCTTATTAATATGTCCAGCTGAAAGCCGCAGTTGAATCAATGTTTTAGCAGAAAAGGCTGTTCACTCTGGTAATTTAGGAGACTCGAACAGTTAACCTATCAATAAGAGCTGTGCCAGTCAATTCAATAGATCTCATTTTCAGAAGGAATTCAGATGGAATACTCTGCCTGCTATTCTGTGCCAGAAAATAATCTAGTAATACTGCATTAAAGAATACATATTTCTTGAAGCAAATATTTCATTAATTTGACCTATGTGACCACATTTGTGATAATATTTTTCATAGTAGAATAATACCAGTGAGTTTTACTGCTTGCCAAGGGAGACCCATTACTATCAGAGTGCATCCCGAATGTGTTCAGCCAGTTCACCTCAAAGGAAACAATGGAGCTTATAGACATGGTAGGCTACCACTCAAGCTGGCATAACCAATATTCCTTCTTTTGAATATCTCTTGCCATCCAAGTCCTACATGATGCATGTAATTTGAGCATTCTCCTTTATGAGTGACAAATGAAGAGCAGTGTCTACAAGTGGGTAGGATCCTGTGTTGCACTGAGTGAGAATCTTCAGAGCAGAGAGTGACTGTAGAGGCCCTGGTCCAAAGGTTCTTGGTGGGATGTGACCAAAGAAAGTTTTGGATCTAGCCCGAAGAGGACACAACACCTCTCCAAAGGTGTTTAACTGCCAGCTGGATTAAACGTCAGCTAAGTGTATATAAAACTAGAGGACTTTATGCAGTTTTTGACATTTAAGGATAGTAGCTTGACAGGACCAGCTTTCTCTGATTAAAGAGAATGGCATGGCACCATAAATTACCAAAAATAAAATATGTATTGTTATATATTGCTACTATATGTTTTCTACAGTTTGTATATGAGAAAGTATGATTAAAAGTCGATGAGAGACTGTTTATAAATTTTGATTGCTTCATAATTTTAACTCTGAGCAACATTTTTATCGTAATTATAGGCTTTCTTAAAGCATTTATGCAGATTGTTTTATTCAAAAGGGGTTTATTCCATATAAACTCCACTCTTTTATCTCTCCGTAAAATCAGTATGTGAATTCCCAGCAACCACAACTCCACTAGACAGTCATCACATTAGTGGCAGAGATATTTTCAAACAAGACAATATTCCTCAGAGTTTTCTAAGCATTATCTCCTGCTTTCCCAGCCAGTGAGTGTCATGGTGGCAAATAGCAATGATAAACCTGAACACATTTGTTACTTTTTTATGTCTCTTTAAAAGTATTAGCAAGTTTTCTCTTACAATTCCTTTGTGATGTTCCTGTGTGCTATAGTAGCCAGTGTATCTATGGTTCAGTGGAAGCTCAGGGAGATTAAGTCAGATATCTCACATCTTCAGCTCAGGATATGTAAGTCCAGGGATTTAGATGCAGAGCTTATGTTCATTTCAGTGACAATTTTGTGTCTAAATATACTGGAGCCCTACAAATGCTGAAATATAAAGGTCTTACCAGGGTCCTCAGGCTGTTTCTTAATTGTTATTAATAGCCAGTTGATTGCACTGCTTCAATGCATGTGAACAGCTTTTGAGAGCTGAAGCAGGGTCTGAGTCCATGACTTTCAGCTCAGGATGGCTCATATCCATATTTTGCCTTTGAGAAGAGGGCTCCAAGGAAACCGTCCTCTCTCCTTCCTCCAGGTTTTCTCACAAAGGATTTGAGATGTCCGTCCCAGGCAAAAGCCCAGGATTTCTGCAGTAGCAACAACCAGAGCATCGGGACACTTTGGTGAAGCCTAAGGCAACAAACTGACAGCACAGCTGGGCCTAATGTAACAGAAAAGCAATCTAACCCACTGGGTGACCCAGGGGCAGTCCTGGTAAAAGAGTGAAATGGAATCATCCTCACTGGAAGAGGAGCTGAAAGGTTTGAATAGTTTCACAGCAGTCACTGTCCCAGCAAGCTATGCTTCATTGTGATCTACTCATCCAATGATTTGAGAAGGAACTTCTCCAGTGCTGGAACATCTACAAAGTAAACAGAAGAAAATATATACCCTCATTTTGCATGTACTGCTGGGACAACAAATGGAAAATACACTGACACCTCCCCCAGGAAATACAAATATATGATGTTAAATGTACTCAAAATATGTGCAACCATTTCTGCCATTGCCATAAAAATCTGATCTTTTAGTACATGTGCTTGGAATCTCAGAAAGAAACTGATTTCTTACCTCTCTAACATGTTCTGGTGGGTTCATGACAATGATGACAGTCTCTAAACACTTCATTCGTCAATGAGGAGTGTTAGGTTGCCTCAGTATCTTTGAAGCTAAGCCTGATGCTAAGCCATTCTCCACTTTAAAGCACTACCTTCAACTTTGATGATTTCATCAAATGACTGGATTACATTGCACTGGATAACCTAATCTTCACCCCATTCTTTCTACTCATAAGCCACTTGAAAAACTGTTTGGCACTTTGGTCTTGGAACATATATTCTGCACTTGAATGGTGTGATTTCAACTTCAGACCCTCTTGAAAGGAGATACAAATCTAAGACCTAAACATCCCCAGCCCCCTCCCAAATAAAACCCACCACACTGAGAAAACAATTCCATTACTGCTCTAAAATTAAATGAGAATATCAACACTAACAGACAATTAGATTTCCCCTGTTGATTTTTACAGCTTGCATGTTACAGAAGTCATACCTTGCCTCTAATTTCACTCCAATGTGGATCAGGCATCATTCCACAGCAATCACTGGAACCAAGCCCATGGGAGACACAATTCTGGTGAACTTTGCTTTTCCTGCCTACAGTTCAAACTCCATTTAATCCTTAAACACCAAAATTGGAATCATCTTTGTTTACATTTCCAATGTAGTTTTAATCATTTCACAGTTCTATCATTCAAACTTTTTCAATGATATTTCCACCTTGAAAACATGCTAATATTAACATTTGAAGTATGGGAATAAATAAAAGTTGAGTGCCTGGATTTCTCATGACACTGCTGTTGGAAAAGGTGCTGATCTGTATTCCAGAGCAATTGTAGGACGGGCAGGTTGTCACTGGACTCAATTTCAAGACTTGATAAAAGCTATATTTAGAAAATAAATATTTAGCTATGTCAATTATACTTTGGCTTCTGAGGCTTGCCACTGTCATATGGCAGAATGCTGAAAAAGGGACAGATGTGTCTATGATGTAAAGCAGTCAAATACGCATACAATTATATTAGCAAAAAAAGCAAACACATTAGAGGAAACAGAATGTCCATTTTTAAGTAGCAAGAGAAGATTTTTAATATCTATAAAGGGTGTCAATAATTTTTTTTCTCGGATTTGTTGGTCACTTACTTGTTTGAAAATAAGGGTCACGTTCTACCACAGCCTTTCTTTGCAGGCAAATGGGCTGGATAACGTCTACAGGCATTTTTCTGCATGAGGAAATCGAATAAAGAGAGTCCAGGCTCCTATCTGGAGGCAGGCACTAGCCACAGAGCCAGCCATGCTGCCCATGAAAGTTGCAGCTACAACTGATTTAAAATAACACAGCAGCAATTATTCCAGAATAAAACCTGATTTCTTCTTTGATGATGTAATCCGATGCTAGGCTGTAGTTGGTGTCGTCAAGGCATGGAACAGACCTTTCCTCGGGGCTGGTGCTTGAGACCCCAAGAGTCCCCAGTGCCCTCACCGTGGAGCACTGCCGAACCGCTGGGGGGGGTTTTAATTTTTTTTTTTTTAAATCTGGGGTTTCTGAAGCGGCAGCAGAGCGTCTACTGTAGTGCCCCAAGAGTCCTGTAAGGGCTGGGGAAGGCTCCGAGCCCCTCTCCGGCAGCCCGGAGGTGCGATCTGCAGCTCCGCAGCTGCGGCCGAGGCAGCTCCCGGCGGGCGCGGGGCTGCGGACATCCCCTTCTCCCCGAGCTTCCCGAACACCTGCGGCAGGATTAGCCAGCCTCAGGCATTCCTGTCGTTCTGCAAACTATGTGTCGAAAGCCCCCGCAAAGCAACACACAAAAACCTGCAAAGAGGAAAACGCTGTAATCAAGCAGCAGAGCTTTGGGGATTTGGAGACGGAGCGTGGAGAAAGTTCGGATCAAGTGGGATTTAAATGTAAACAGCAGTAACTGCATATGATCAATAATCACCCCGTGTGCATTCCTCTACTCATTTAACATCAGCTAGGACAGTGCAAATATTGCAAGTGAGTACTCGACAAGGAAATCAGCTGAGCGTATGTTTAAACTGTGGTTAATTATTCTTATGAACAATTCTTTTCAATTAAATGAATCCCCTCATATCGACTTGTCTGGCTTCCAAAACGATAATGTGGGTGCAGAATTATTCTGTGGAATTTGATATAATCCGTGTAATATCATTCGTGCAATGAATTATCATCTTTACTTTTCTTGCTTTGTTCTAACCGGCTGAGGCAACGAACAATTTTTTGTGCAAATACTTATGACAGTTTTTAGATGGTAAAAGGAAATTTTTCGGGAAGGTCCCTCAAAGTACAGGGGAAAACCACATCTCGGTGAAGATACAAGTCTTGGAAATGTGAGTTCAAAAGAAAAAGCAGCTCATGTTTCGAATAGTAACTTCCGAGGAAATTAATTATGACTAATATTTTCCTGCTAGCGCTCATGACCTCCTGCCATGTCCTGGGAGGGTGCCCTCCACCCTTTGCAGTGGGTCTGGCCACCTCATTGCACGGTCTCTCGTTCACTCTACGGAGTTTGTGCTTCTGCAGCTGCCTCCTCCCTGCGTGTGCGGTCTTTCCTTCCCCTGCCGCCTTCTCCAAAATCAAATCCCTCGGGTCCCGCTGTAGAAAACAGTCCCTGAAACCTCTGAACCTGCCAAACCCTTCTCTTCCTTCCTTCCTTCCTTCCTTCCTTCTTTCCTTCCTTCCTTCCTTCTTTCCTTCCTTCCTTCCTTCCTTCCAGAATTCCTTCCTTCCAGAATTCCTTCCTTCCTTCCTTCCTTCCTTCCTTCCTTC
>JAHLSL010000057.1:1788790-1975594 GCA_025920805.1 Petroica traversi | reverse complement strand
CCCTCCCCCCAACACAATCAAACAGAAACAAAACAAAACACCTCAAGGAAACACACAAACCTCTTATTATTTATTTGTGTGTCATGGCGGCGCATTTCCAAATATGATCAGTTTCTTGAAAAAAGAAATTAACTGCTTAAATTCTCGAATTATTTCACTTGAGCTAAAAGTTCCCAGGGTAGCTTTTCCTTATGGCATTTGAGAATCATCCCACTTCATCTCTCACCTGAATCTTGTCATCTGTGCCATCTTGAAGTGATCTGTGAACAATGCTGGTCCCTTGGACAGCCCAAGCTGGTCAATCAGGCAGAACAGACTATGCAAATGGAATGGAAAGGCGAAGCGATGAAGAACAGTGGCCCCCATTGTCTTGGGCATTTCAAAGCGAAGCCCAGCTGCAGCAGGCGTTGCTGTCTCGGACCCTTGGTTGCTACTCTAATGTCATCATTGCAAAACATCACATTTTGAAAACTCTACAGTCTGAATGCATGATCAGCCCTCCACAAAGATTTCACTTTGCCGTGACATCTTTCGAAGTCACCAAAAAAAAAAAAAAAAGTGTGTGGAGAAAAAAAAAAAAGGAAAAAAAGTACCACCACAACTGGGGACTGGGATCCCAGCCACACTGCCCGCTCACATCCCGCAATCCCACTCCCTCCACTTCTAACTACGGTGCAGCTGACGCCTTCTGCAACCTTTTGGTGAACGCCTCGCCTTTAGTGTTGTTTTTAGCGTCGATACCGATGGATTTAAGTTGCATTTTACAGATTTTCTGTCGGGTCTCTTTCAGGCACTCTAATGAGCTAACGCCGGTGAAACGTCGCTGTGAGCAGGCAGTGAAGTATTTATTCACAATCGCTTCCAAAACTTCAGATACTCGCGGCTTTAAAAGACTCAGGCAGTGTCTTTGCGAGTGATTAAACCAGCAACTAAGCTGGGTATTTATGGGTCCGTTAGGAGTTTTTGTGAATACTCTGTTTCTTAATACACTCATGCAGTTGTCGCTCCTGAATATTGCTGCCAGCCCTGCTCCAGCTTCGCCTGCCGGCACTGGTCCCAAAGTTAGCTCTGCCATGAGAAACGAACTTTCAGTTCGGTAAAGCTGAGGGCTGTCAGATGATTAATGTGCATTTTCAAGGGGCTAAATCATTGCCCGTGTTTCACTTATTGTTCCTTTTCGTTTTCTTTTGTCTGTAGGTGACATTTGTGATCACCATGTGGTGAGCAGAGGAAACTCCCCTCTCTTCCACCCTCATGTCAGGAGCCTGTGCTCAAGGAGCAAAGGTCTGTGCCACCGATATCTAAAAATGCTGGGAGTTGTCTTTTCCTCTTCCCAATCTCTTATGTCACAGGAGTTTGTAAATCCAAAGCTTCTTCTCCAAGGATAGTCTCACTCCAGTGAGCCTACAGAGATGAATACTGCCCAGCCTCTGACACTGCCCACAACACAGACACAGCGGTCACACGTGAGAGTGGTCACCCTTCAGTGCAGACTGCTTACTTCACACAGAAGCAAAGAAGAAAGTTTCACCAGCCTAAGAAACTCTTAAGTGCATTCTTTGCAGGACCAAGAATAACTCAGTGCTTCTTTCCTCCCCCTAAAGATGGCTCTTTCCCTTTATCTTGGTTAATGCATTCTGTAACAACATCACCCAAATTACAAAGGAAGCAAAGGATGGAACTATTTAAAACTAAATAATTATTCACCATGATTTGATTGGCTTCCCAAAATTAAGGGGAATCTCCCTTTCAGAAAGCAGTGGTGGATAAGAAGGAAAAGATACGAGTGACAAAGAAAACCACAGAAAGATGGAAGTGAATGGGGCAAATAAATTAATGCGGAGGTACTGTTTCATCTTCTGGCTGGAAGATCTTTCCCCTCACCAGAGGGAGTTTTCCAAGGATAAATACTATGGTAAAGAAAGCCAGTTTTCGACTACATCAGCCCTGTGGACAAATGAGTAATGCAGGAACCCAGACTGCCATCTGCCTCACACAAATATTTCAGTAGAGATGATATGCACTGGAAGCATCCTTCTCCGCTGCATATTTGTTCACTTAGTGCCTTAAAACTTTACCTCTTAGACAAATGGATCCCCCAAATCTCTGTTCTAGGAGGTGTTGGACATGCTTCAGGTCTGGGTAGCTCACTGACATGAATGCAGAAACCCAGAGGAAAAACAGTGCTGTGCAGCCAGAGCCTTCACAGAGGGCAGCAGCAATGCCCATGGCCAGGGGCCAAATGCCCTGTTACTGCAAGTGGGTGCATCTTCACCTGGGTCTCTGATGAAGCACCTCCAGAAAGATGTTGTGAAGGAGGAGCTCCAAAGAGGAGCAGCTCCTTGTCACCTCCCATGAACAGTGGCCATGGGGCTGTCAGAGGTGGGACACCTTTCTCTGGCCACCATAATTCCCAGCTGATGGTGAGAGGGATGATGTCCTCAGGGCCCAGACCAAGGGTGGGGAACAGGGGCCCACAGGTCGCATCAACACTTTTGACCCAGGCATATCCCTCTCCTACAAGAGCTCTGTTCTAAGCTCATGCTGCCAGCTGGACCTTTCACCTTCTCAGCAGCCTGCCAGCCTCACACACCAGAGATGAGAGCCCAAAGGTGGGTTAACCACCTCCACTCAGGCTTTTAGCCCCTTCATGGAACCAAACCAGTTCCCATCACACCAGGTTAATGACCTTGGCTCTACTGGGATGGAAACGGCCACGGAAAACTGCCCTTTGGGCAGGGTGCTCAGATAAACACAGTCAAACTCCTTTCCCAGGGGCCCCATGTTGGCAGGGGGAACTAACTGGAAACAAATCAGCTCCTCCCTTGAGAAGCTTTCTCTCACAGCTGGAACTTCTGTCCCTTCCCTCTACCAGCTCTAGTCCTGGTACATTCAGCCACAGTTATCTCTGCTCGTGCACTGACTGTATTTTTCATGTTTATTATCATCCAGCCCAGAGTAGTGCCATCTGGCACACACACACACTGGGGGAAGAAAACCATATATTCAGCAAATGGAGCATACAGGGTTTAGGTTATGTTGTGTCTTGTTTTTCTTATTATTCCAGTTTCTGTTTAAAATTATGTGGAAAAGATAGCCAGGCAATTCTGTCATGAAAAATGATCAAAACTCCCAGTTATGAGATTAAAAATTACTGGAGAGCAGAGACGCCAGGAAGAGACAACCCCTTTCTGCTGAAATACAGGTTCTTCTTTTCCTTCTTCTGTTTCATTTCACCTCATGCTCAGATAAGGAACAGAATTGCTTTAAAATTGCATTAACTCTTTTTACTCAGGATTTGTTCTAGTCTTCAAAAATAATTATTTTACATGTGTGAGTGATATATAACTAATCACACTCCTCCAAAGCAGGAGAACACTACGAAACATCTTGCAGTTCTTCAAAACCTTTGCTGGTTTTTTTTCCACAATAAAAATTGATGCAAGGTACATCTTCAAAGTAGATATGAAAAACCACACATAGTATTTTCAGTGAAGCTAGTATCTATTGCATTGCCACCTTAATTCAAAGAGAGTTTTGTAACAGAGCTGCAGAATCAAAGCATATTTCTTCCCTGATAATTCATGCACTGTAAGATTATCAGTTGAGTTACCCATGGAAAAAGTACTACACATTGTATTGTATTACTTGATTCATTTTCTTTCAAATTTTACTTTCATTTTAACTTTGGCTAATTACTGTATTGTGATCTAAGTCAGCAATCTCAAATCAACTATCAATGTAACTTTTGAAGAAACTCTACAAATGTATGATAATGATGAAATTTAAATTCCTGTCAGTTATTTTGTAATGTCTACACCATGGAAATGCAAACCTTCAGGTATTTTAATTCCATTTGCATATATAGCATTGTGTTTTTCCTACTTCATTTTTTCAGGGTAAAATTCTGAACTATAAAAATACTACTAAAAACATGTTTGGGGTATTTATTTATTTTCTTCTCTAAATGGAATTACAGCTTCGATGAAAATGTGAAAGGAAATTGAGTCAGCTACTCAGACTCCTTTGGAAAAGCAACTTGTTTTACAGGTACTGATGCAGGCTGATAGAATTGTTCTCTGATCCTGCTAAAATAGAGAAACACATTTCAATGCAATTGATACAGTATCTATATATTGAACATGATTCTGGTCTTACATCTATTTAAAATTCAAAATGTCCTTTGCTCAAGCCCAGATCTAACCCTGAATGATGTCACTGTACAATGACTTCTGGTGTGCAGTGGTTAAAGGACTTTTACACCACTATGCCTCTTGCCACTAGGCTGGAAAAGGGTTTTTTTACTGTATCTTTCTTTTCCTGTGAAACCAGATTAACATGGAAATAATTAGAACTGTTTGAACAAGGCTATATGTTTTTATGGCAATACTTTTAATTTAAAAGTTTTTATGGCAATACTTTTAATTTAAAATATTTCTTACAAATAAATGCAATTTGATAGCTGCATAAAAATTTGCAATTTCTAGTATATTTTTGCTCACCTTTGATTTTTTTTGGCGAATCTTAATTTTAAATGTGTGTGTTCATTGCCTTATTTCTAGAAACACAGCATTGAAATTTTTATGTAAATAACAAGCGAAAAAAAGAATCTATTATAAAATACAATGTATGACAAATTCATTGAAACAAGCAAAATAATTTAAATAATAGCAATTCAATAAATGTCAGGAAAGCAATCCCATACCTTCACTGATCAAGGCTTCTGTGTAACTTGGAAGAAAGCGATGAAGGAGGACTTTTTATGCAGTAGTATATGGAGCTTGTTCCAGTTGTTAAGCACATAAATAGAAACTCAGCAAGTCTTACCAAAGAGGGTCATAAACAATCACAACTAAAAACTCAAGTCGCTCTCTGTTTTGTACTGCAACATGTACAGGGGAACAAAAAGAAGATTTTTTAATTGTTTTTTGGTGATGACTCAGATTAGCTCCTGTTAAACTTAGCTTTGATTATGAGAGCTGCCAAGCAAAGCAACCAGATCTTTGCTGCTCAGTGTTAGAGGTTGTTTAATTTGCAGACTGGTAGAGTTCTTTTAAGTATCTCCAGCAAAAGAGATACAAAAGAGAAATTGAAGTGGAAGACATAGTCAGAATGCCACAAAAATAATGCAGAATCCTTTTGTATTGGTAAACATCAACAGGCAATAAAGCAAACTTGAATCTACTCACCATTTTTCTTCATTCTGTATGCACTGAACAGGCTAAATTATAAAAACATCTTCCATAAATTACCTTAGTTTTCAGAGTTTACAGTGCTTGCATAAATATTATAAATTTGTATATCCAGTATCAATGTAGCTTGATTAAAAGATATATCATCTATAAAATTTTATCAGTGATCAGACAGAGGCAGAATTATCTTTCTATGTGTTGAAGCTATCTTTTGCTACTTGCATGGACTGAAAT
The DNA here is from genome assembly GCA_025920805.1 of Petroica traversi. Taxonomy (NCBI): domain Eukaryota; kingdom Metazoa; phylum Chordata; class Aves; order Passeriformes; family Petroicidae; genus Petroica; species Petroica traversi. Next base: position 1,970,168 of record JAHLSL010000057.1, on the reverse strand, counting down.
GGCTGAACAGACTTGCCTTTTTAGATTCCGTCTGGGAAGACAACATGTGGGGAAAGAAACCCCACCGTGATTAGATGTCCCATCTAGTTTCCTTGTTAGTGTTAGGTCATCAGAAAGGTAGGTAAGTGAAACAATGTTTCTTTCAGTAGTAAGTGCTTCTAAAATGTTACAGAATTTAAATGCGTGGAAACGTTTTCCAGCTCACCTGCTTCCAACATCAACTTTAGCCCTTGATATCCTTATTTATTCCTCTTACTCTCCTAAAGTGGCCTTCAAAATGCATGAGTGTGGATTTATCGTAAACTTCGCCATTGCAGCTCCACTCTGGTTGTTCTGATCATTTCAGGACAAATGCGACAGTTTAAACTAATGACTGAACATCTATTGTGCTAGTGCTGTTTCCTGGTTATCTGGTTATTATTTATTTCCTGCTTGTTCTATTGTTTCTTGCCTCACGAAGACTCCTGTTTGCTCAGATAAAATTCCTTATAACATGGCAGCAACACCAAGGGTTGGGAAAAAGGGCTCCTCTGAACGATAACACAAAGAGCATATAAAGAATCCATCACAGCAGTCAGTAGTATAATGTAATTTATTCTCAGTAGACATCCTCCTCACTACTGGATTAGTCACTTCGCTAATGAGCAAATGACCCATAACTCACAGGAGTGGGAACTTTATGTGCAGATCTTGCCTTTACCAGTGCAGATGAACTGCAGAATCCTTACCATTATACAGTCACTCAATATTATGGCTCCTCCCAGTCTTTCTTGTGCATTCCACACATTGTGGGACTTTCAGGTGGGTGAAAAATGCAGGACCCAGTGGCAAAACAGACTTATATGGGATTTATATTTTTTATTGTACTAAAAAGCATTAATAAAAGATGCCTCTTGCATCTAGAGCTCATCAGGATCCCATAAGCAGACAATGAACCAGTTTTAAAAAGCAAGCTTTGTACGTGCGAATACATTCAAGATGCTATTTTCTACCACTGTATACTAGGCATCTTTGGGATTTATTGTCCAGATCTCACTTCAGTGCGACTTTAAAGAGAATTCATCAGGTCATTCACTATATGAATGCAGCTTGTCTCATTGTGCTAGGAGAAGCTGACACCGTGAAATCTAAAAAATTCAGAGTTTGTCAGTAAAAGGAGAGTTTACAGTTGCAGTAGAATCTAAGGACTTGTGAGATCTTGCTTTTAAATATATTTCCCCCCTTTCTTTAATTTCACATATGTATGCTTACAGAACCATGTGGCATCCAGCTCAAAAGGTAAGGGAGGACCTGAGATTCATAGATGCTTGTGTTCAGAAATGAACTACAAAAGTCAGAGGGTCTGCAAAAACTTACCAAGTTTTATTAGTAAATTATAAATTATTTGCGCACACAGCATGGAAATTGATATCTGAGTCCCTTATCCTACCACATAAACACACAGTCGTGCATTTTGAATCATGGGTAGGGTCAAAGAGTAGAGAGAGGGATTAAACATAGGGAGAGAGAAAGAGAGAAAGAAGGGAAGAAAGGAAAAAAAGAAAGATCACAAGCCCTGGCTCCAGTGTCAATCCAGCTGACGGGTTGCCCTGTCTCCTGAGGGGATGCTGCCCAGGCTTAACAGGGCCCTCTTTATAGACAAATTTTCCCAACCTGGAGCTTGGTTTCTCACTTTCTATGCAAATGTTCTATGAACATTACATTCTGCTAGACCTTTCTGAAAATGAGTAAGAGGGCTTTGAGGTCTTTTGTGGTCTTGATCCTCCCCTACTGGGTCAGACTTCAGTCTACAGTCCATGCCTGCTTCTCAGTCTCATTCTTGCACTTGCTTGTCGTGCTTTTCTCCAGGAGTCAGAACAAGGGTATTTGTCCAAGAAAAGCTCTGCCCTACCTTCATATGGGTCATTTCTCCAGCCACATCCAGTCCTTTCTCTCAGGCTGTTCTTATCAACAATCCTAGGTTGTCTCCACAGCTATCCAAAAATCTGAGTTTGAGACATACACATTGGCCCCTTATCTTCTGGACTTTTATAGGCCCAGAAATTTGAGCCCATGACTCTATTAAAAGCTCAGATTTTAGAACCAAACTCAATCAAAAGTATATAGCATTCAAAATTTTAAGTTGATGGATTACCCTACATGATCAGGAAAATGGAAATGGAAGCAGAGTACATTCCCAGTCTCATCTGATAAAAAACAATGGCAAGATTTCCATACCCAGGATTATTTTTAATGTATAAAAATAAATTCTAGGACTACCTTTAGTACACTTAGTACACTTTTATTACACTTAAACTAAATAATTTTCTGTAGACAGAATAACTTCTAGCTCTGATGATAGGGCTGAATCTTTTTTTCTGAAATACCCAAGTTTATCCGTACGTTTATACCTGAGAGATCACAGAAAATTTATCTGCCTGACACAATAAACCCCATGGTAATTAGAAGGATTCTAAGCCTTTATAAATATTCTAAACCTTTACTCACTTACACATGAGGCCAGAAAAAAAAGTGTTTCTGTTTTCTCAAATCCTCAGTAAGACCTTGGACCAACTCCCACTGAAGTCAACTACACTCTTTTCTGTAGATCTGAAATCAGGATGTACCTGCAGTTCCCTTCTCTTGCTCTGCATCAGTGACAGTTTTGTGCAAAACCTTGGACAAAATGTTGCCAATGGCTCTCAGAATAGAATTTAACTGAACAGTAAAATGGAATGATTGGCCCACTGCTGTGTTTTGCATTACATTTTATTGGTGTAGCAAATATTATAGGTGTTAATTCTATGAATACCTCCGATCTTTCCTGAATTAATTCTGCTTTTAAATCAAAAGCCTGTGGTTAAAATGAAGTATAGTTTGGAAACATGTTTTATTTGGAGAATTTTCAAGGACAAAAATTCACCACAACTTTCAGTGGAGGATCTCAGTAGTTAATTGCCATCACCATTGACCATTTTGACCTTTTTAAAGTAAAAATTTGTCTAGCAGTAACTTCCAGGTGCAGTGAAACATGAATACCTTTTCCTGATAGACTGGAAAGTCCTCTATAGCCATTCTTTTGCCTTCATACAGACACTACATGGCCAAGTCCATTCTTTAACATGGACTTTAATATGATTTATCTAGACTTTCTCTTTCTTCTACATTCTCTGCCAATAATGCTTTCCAGTCTTTTAACCATGTTACTTGTTCTCCTCTGAAATCTTTCCAACATCCTCTAGGTTCATAGCCAGATGCTCTCAAGCAACTGTGCAGAATTAAGACCATTTTAAACCTGGAGCAGTGGCTCGTGTTAAGTTCTTGTTAGAATTATATTAGCCATAAAGGCATTAGAAATAACTAGCAACAACTCTAAAAACCCAAAAAGTGACAAATCAGCTGTTACTTCAGGGTAGAGCTTTTGGTACAGGGCCTTAATGGGAAAATAAAAGGTGTTTGTGCCTTCTGCACTTACAGACACCTACCTCTGCACTGGGGTTTCTAAATATAGATGTAATAGCCTGTAAAGAGGTGCCATTTCAAAATCTAGAAACCTTCTCCTTTCATTTATTTACAAGTATGCTTTAACATCCTGGAATTTTCCATCTTGCATTGGGTGAGGGCCCTGTTCTTCATCTTTCTCTTGAAAGGTTCCCCAGTGTTTATGTCCAATGTTAAGACCACTGCAGTGGCATGGTTGGAGGATTGATGCTGTGCAAAGAAATGATACACTGAAGTTTGTAAAACACTTTGCTTGGGAGTAAAAATAACACATTAAAATTAATTGAATTTACATTTTTTTGGATAATTATAGTGTTATAATTAATATCTGCAGCAAAGCCTCCACTGTAACTGTTTCATGAAAATGTGGCAGTAACATGCAAAGAGACTCATAAAACTTACTTTAGGTATTTCAGCCTGTGATTGACAGTTGGTAGACTGGTTGATGGCACAGATACTTCAAGCAATGAATGAGCAATTGGCATTTCTCACCTAATCATGCTTGTATTTTTGAAGATGTTTAATTTAAAAAAAAAAAGGACAAATTACATATTCTGTTTTGCTGAAATACATTTCACTAGTAAGACAAGCAGTACCTTGTAAAACTGTATATCTGTTAAAGCAAGCAAGCAAGCAGTCAAGCAAACAAACAAAGAAGTCCAGTGTGTTACTTAATCAAAAATGCTCAGTTGCCCCATATTTCCCATTATCAAGTTTTTCTTCTAGCCTTTTCTGTCAGACTTTTTACTTCTGTTGATTTTATGCATGTTTTCAGTCTGTGACTGTTTCTTACACTCCTCCTGTTTTACTTTCTCCTTTATTTCCTTCTGTCTTACCAAGTCGATGAAGAATGAGCAGAAACACAGACTTCTCTGACCACCCCAGTTTTCAAACGCTGGAGTTGTGGGCTCTAAATACAGGTGACATAGCGAATGCTGATATCAGGGCTAGGATGTTCAGAGAATTAAAAATAAGATTACACAGAGAAAAAGGACAGGACTGAAATATAAATCTCAACAGAGTGGGTTTAAGAAAATCCTCTCTGTTGTGCAATTCTACAGTCAGTTTCTGAGGGAGGACTATATATCTGAGCAGTCCTACTAAGCCCTGGTCCTGCCAGGGCAATTTCTCCCATTTTACAACTTCAACATCACATTAAAATTGTCACTGTGTTCAGTGCACAGCCATTTCACTTTCCCTCATCCCCTCTCACTCCTGCAAGACGAGTCTAAGGTGCAGCGACAGCCATGAGTCAATCAAGGATGGTTCTGATTGTAAATGCCTGCAATGGTATAAATGACAGTGCTGAAGGAGATTATATTCAGAGCCACATACATGCTGCAGAGGTCCCACCCCGAGATTAGCCTAAAATACCACCCCGATCTCCAGGTCCCTCCCAATTAGCACAGCCAGGCAATCTTCCTGGCACTACAGAGGCAAAGACGTATTTTTAGCTCAGTGCTGTGCTCTCTCCCCTGAACTCCTGGAGCCCTGCTGAGCCGATGGAGTCCCAATCAGTGGGCTAGCTCTGATGCTGCCCCTTCACAAAATTGCCTGTAAAGCCAGTTCAGTGAAGGGATCTGTAATGAGCTCAGCAGCTTGGGGCTCTCAGTAAACCACAGCGGTGAAGTGAGCTCATGGCTGAAATGCCAGCCCTTTTATTCATCAGTAGCACATCAATTAGTAGTTTAACAGGCAGAGGAAAGATACAGTGAGTGTTCATTTAATATTAGGCTGATTGTAGTCTGTGTTTGTGCTAATTCTGGCAAATTTTCTGCATTTCAGTATTTGAGGAGGGCTATTTTTTTTCACCATTACCCATAGTACAAAGAACCTGACAGCTAAGTTCAGTTGTAATATATAGAATGAGATGTAAAGATTAGAAAAGAAGAAGTTAAAGAAATAATTCTTACCAATTGAACAATTAATGAAGAAAGAAAAAAGATCCTGTAGGATTCATATAAGATTTGTGCTATTGTTGTTATATTTACGGTCCAGGTTTATTAGTCTCAGAGACCATTAAGCATTAATGATTTGCATTATACAGGAAACACTTGTGAGTTAATCAGTGCCTCATGTTCTTCAGTGGTCCTACCCTTTCTTTCTTCCTGTCTTACAAAGAGCTGATTTTACTACTTAATTAGTTCCTCTGGTCAAGGACTATGGACCCAAGTGTTGTCAAAGTTAGCAGAAAGAAACATCTGTCCACTCAGCCAGAGCTCTCCTCCATCAGCAGGAGGGATGGACAAACAGTTGATGGCAAACAGTATGTTCACCAAATGATAGGCTATTATTGTTTAACAAACCCATTGGAACAGTTTAAGGGTTTTTGTATTTTGTTGTTACTTAAAAGTATTCAAGAAATACTTGCTGGTAACATATTTCAGCCAATTTCAGCCCACTGCATGTTGGATCTGTGCCTTCACTATTCAAGCTTAATGCTCTCCCACAGTAGCCGGTCCCCCAAGTCACACGGGTTTGTTTCTTGTGCACTAATGGTGAGTGGAACTAATAAATAAGGGGTTGGAATTATGAATTAACTTCTGTTTTCCCACTGGGAAATGGAATCTCCTTTTCTTTGTAGGCAAGGACAAGCTTACATAGCTCAAGCTACAAGATTCCTGGGCCCTCAGTTCTATTGGAAATTCTATCAGAAATTCTATCGGAAAGAGTTCTTTGAAAGTCAGCAGGAATAACAAATAATTTTTCTGATATGCTGTTCCTGGAAGTCTATGATGTGAAGTCACAAGCTTAGGACAAATTTAATGATCATTTTTATTCACTAGCGTTGCAAAAAAGTCTAATTCTCAAATGCTTCTATGCTCTGTTCTCAAGCAGATAAAGAACATAACAATTCAGAACTTTCTGCTATCCCTGTTCTTTAATATAATTACACATTATCTTAAAGTGTATTCTGGGGATCAACTGCAGTTCTCCTGACATCTGCTGCATGACAGAATGCTGACACCTTTTTCTGCTAAATACCCCTCACTCCCCAGCATTTTCTATTATAGTCCATCAGTCAGTTTTACTGGGCTGTACAAGCATTTCTGTGTCTCTGCCATGCATTGAGGCTCTCTAGAAATGCGGCTTTGTCTCTTCACCAGATTCGTCTTTTAATGGCTCAGATTTTCAACAAACACTGCCGTATTCATTATGGTCCCATTTTTGTGTTTTTTGAGACTAAAGTAGTCCTTTCCAACAAGATGATTTTATATTCCATACTATGATGTTTTCATTTATTACATGCCTGTTACTCTGATAGTTACATATTTTCTGTTTTCGGAAACTCTTCTCTCACAGTTGCTTCATCTATCTGACCCATTCTCCTTCCTTTTCTGCTCTCCAGCAGACTTCAGATCCAATAATCATTATATTTTTCTTCTTCATAAGCATTTATAATATCTCCGAGATGAGACTTTTTATCAAGAATATTATTTCCCAGGATTTCTACATATTTGGGTTTTTTCCCTAATTCTCATCCATTTGAAGAAGAGCAAGTGAGGAGGGACAGCTGAGAAAGTTGTCAATGTCTCATTGGTGGGACTCATTATGTGTTTTTTTTCTTAGATCCATGGTCCCAATGCTCCTTTTCGCCTTCAATTCAGTCTTCATGCTATTCTGGGAAAGGAACATATTGTGATTTCTTTGGGCTTTTTCTGGCACATCTTTCACATTTTTTGAGTCATTAAATTATTAATAAATGTTATAAATTATATAATAAAAAGTGTAAAATATAATTATATAAAAGCATGCCAATGGCATCTACTAATGCAAGCAATTACAGGTGACACATTAATGTAAATCCTCCTTCTGAATGGCATGACCAGATCTTTGTTTGCTCCTCAGGCCTTTTGGGAGAGGTTCTGGAGGTATTCATGGTTATAGAAAAGATGCCCACAGTTTTTTTTCATTTTTGCATAAATGGAGAGCTACTAAGTCTTTGTTTGGTGTTCAGTAGACCTTTGCTCAGTAGTGCTGTTCCTCACTGCCCTCCCTCCCAAACTAAAACTATGTAGTAATCTAAAACCAGGTAGTAATATGTACACAAGTTGAGTTGCATTTGGTCCAGTCTCCAATTTATGGACAGGCAATAGGAGCAACTGCATGGAATCCCATAGCAAGGAAGCAAAAATATATTGAGGTGACTACAGCAAAATTCATCCTATTTTGTAAGCACCTGCCTTGCACCCTCAGAAGGCTGATGATGGCTATAGCCTTGCGATTGCCACAAACATTGGTCACGCACAATGGATCCCTCTGCATCTTTCGATATGGGAAGGACACAGCTAGGTCCCTGCAAGAGCCTCCCCATCAGAGTTCCAGCTGCGGCCATGGGGCTCTTCTTCTGCTGTGGTATTGACAAGTGAACAAGAAGTAGCAGCAAATTCAGAAGGACACGAGGAGAGGTGCATGGTCCTCTTGTAGGTACTGCTGGCACAGCTTTATCTTCCTCTGCTGCCCAGATGTGAAGGCTTTGGATGAGCTGTCTGAGGGAGGAACAGTCAGAGAGAGAGGAAAGTCTCTTTAAGTAAACAAGACAATGTAAGATTTGTTGAGCAATTAAAGGAATCTAGTGGAGACAAGTTCAACTTAATGGGGAAAAAGTAATTTGTGAGTACAAGTCAGTTCTAATGTGTCTCTTTCTGAGGGAGAACACCATTAGTAGGAGATGTGTATTTAGGAAAACTTATCACCATTATAACACCCATATAAAATTATCAACACTTTTGAAATTATGATTCCACTTACTTTGACCTTGACACAGGGTACAACTATATTTCCTTCTTTATTTTTATAAGTTTGTCAGCACTTTGTCTGAAATAGAAATGTAATGCATCTTTTTTCGTTCATAAATAAGAATCCTCTTTCTTTATACAGCAGTGAAGATGGGGAACTGTACAGTATAATTCTAATACAAATGGTATAATAAAATCCCACTTCAAGAAGAATTAAGTGAAAAAATAGAAAGTAAGTCTCTCAAATGTATTTGAGAGGAGTAAAAATACTTGACATCAATTGTTGCATATTAAGATAAGCAGCTACTACCTCATTTGGACATTGCCAGTGCTTCTTTACACATCATTGTCACTTTTCAGAACGTATATTACAATGGCAACTGTTTGTAATGGCATCCTCAGTACTGTGTGAATATAGTACAAGTAGTGGTATAACTGCAATACCTGAGGATGTCCTTCGAGCCACCAAATAATCACAAGTGATATCTTTGTTTTAAACTGAGAAACAATCAGAGTTTAACCAATTGATCACAGCTCTGCACTTCAGTGACTACCCTAATGCTTTAGACAACATTTTGAGGTGTCCAAGGCTAATTTTTCTGTATTCCTTGGTAACTGCCCAAAACAGTCTATTTTCCTATTCAGCCTCAGTTTGTTAGGTACCCAGAGTTAGCTTTCAAAAATCTTTAAAAATCCTGAGTCTAGAAATTTTGGTGACTAACCCCTTACCTGAGCTACTTCATGACTTAAATGCATTCAAAGTAATCTAGATGCCACCTAATTCCAGGACAGAAGATAAATTCTCTTTTTCACTCAAAAATAAACAAAACTGTCTTTTGCCAGGAATATCTGCTCCTCAAATACAGCCTAATCATGAAGTTGAAGCTGCAGAAGTGGCTGCCTGCAGAAGTGTAGAGGACTCAGGCAGATCTCTTCTCCTGCATGCAGCATCTCTGGACAGCTGCCTTTGCAGCCTGCAGTCTTTGGAGAACACCTCTCTTCCCTCAGTTGAATTCACAGGAATCCCCCATAGCTCCCAGCTGGGTGGGCTCTTGTCTGTCAGTGCCAGGTGCCTTCAATCACAGTGCTCCACAGTAGGGAGCTTGCCCCTCGAACACCTACAGGACAATGTATGTGTTTTCTTTAGTGATGTTTTATTTTCATTCTTCTTCCTCCAGTTATATTTATTGCCAATTAGAAAAACAGCATGAAATAAAATGCACAGACACAGAGTTTATGTTTTACACTATAGCCATACCTTCTGGGGGGTTCACTGGTGAGAGACCTTGGGACCCTTGTCAAATCTGGGGCTGGCTGGTGAATCCCCTGCCTTAGGATAATGCTGTCTGCCCTAGCCTAATCCAGGTGTCTGCTGGTACCCTGTGACCTTGAGACATCACTTTTCAGTGTGGACTTCAGTGTAAAGTGAATTTTCAGTGTAAAATGGGTCAGAGCCTGCAGCAGAGGGGCACTCTAGCATGATGCTGACAATGAGTGATGTGTGGCATGGGAGGGGGCACGACAGCACGTGGATGCCAGATTGTGCAAAGACTTGTGGGAGAGTTTACAGGATTGCTCAAGGCACAATTAGCCACAGCCAGGTGCCTTATTTGTCATGTGTCCTTCAGCAAACTGGTCTATCAACTGTGCTAGGATGTCCCTCCACAGGAAGACAAGTACCTTACTGGAAAAGGGATTTGGATGTGACCTAGCATGGATGCAGTAAGGATGTCAGGGTGACCATCTTATTGGAGTAAAAAATTTCCAGGCACCTGAAGGACAAGAAAGTTATCAAGGAGTAGTCAGCATGGCTTCATTAAAAGGAGATCATATTTGACCAGCTTGATAACCTTCTGTGCTGAAATGACCCTCAGGGTATGTATGAGAGGACAGCAGTGGGTATTTTCCACCTGGAATTCAGTAAGTCTTTTGACATTGTTGAATTATGGGCTGGATGAGCAAACAGTGAGGTGGATTCAAAACAGGATTAAATGGCTGGGCCCAGAGGGTGGTGGTCAGCCTCATGAAGTCTGGTTGGAGGCTTTTCACTAGAAGTGTATCTCAGAGATCCAACCCTGTTTAACATCTTCTTTAATGCCCTGGATGGCAAGGCAGAGTACACCCTTAGCCAATTTGTAGATGACTCAAAACTGGGAAGATTGACTGATATGCCAAACCAAGAGTCTTGGTGCCATCCAGAGGGACCTGACAAGCTGAAGAAAGGAGCTGCCAAAAACCTCATGAAGTTCAACAAGGGGAAGTGAAAAGTTCTGCACCTGAGGAAGTAAATACCCCAGGTACCAGTGCATGTTGGGGGTATTGCTTTCCAGCCAGTCAGGGGAGGTGATCATTCTCTTCAGCTCTTGTGACATTGTCCTCAGCACAAGGGGTTTGCTATGTCTGGCTCTGGCCTCTCCAGTAGAAGAGGACATGGACACATTGGAGGAATTCCAATGAATGTCCATAAAGATTGTTAAGGGGCTGGAGCATCTCTGATGTGAGGACAGGCTGGGTCTACCCAGTCTGGAGAAGAGAAGTCTCAGGGTGATAATATCAATGTCAATCAAATCAATATCAAAAATATCTGAATGGAAGGTGCAAAGAGAACAGAGACAGGCTCTTTTCAGTGGTGACAAGACAAGTGGCAATGGACACAACCTGAAATTCAGGAGGCTTCTTTTAGATGAAAGAAAACACTTTACTATGAGGATGATCAAGCACATTGCATAGGTTGTCCAGAGGGTTTGTGAAGTCTCTGTCCTTGGAGATGTGTCAGTTGTCCAGGCATGGTCCTTGCCTACTGGCCCTAGGTGTCCCTGCTTGAGCAGGAGTGTTGGACCAGCTTCTGAAGGTCCCTTAGAACCATAAACACTTTGTGATTCTGTGAAGTTTATGACCTAAAAGAACCACGTTCCCCCATAAGTCCTAATGGTTTGAGGAGCCCCAAGCCAATGAAGATGGCTTGCCACAAGTGCAACACAGTTATGCACACACTGGGCCAGCTCATCTGCTGCACTGGTTGGAAAGGGGAACCTGTAGGAGAGCATTGAGCCTTCAAACGAGGGCAAATCTCACAGCCAAGGTAGGTTGATGCTTGTCACAGCAAAGACAAAAAGCAGTGTTTCTGAGGACTGTTAGCAGAGTTAATGTTTACAGTAACATGCTTTTTCATAAAGGAAGGGGTCAAATTAAGAGCATGGGCTACTGTATTTTCTTTATTCAGTAGTTGGGGATCAAAACACGCTCTTACCATGTAAATGAGGGGTTGAAATAACAGAACCCTTTACACTCTTTTTTGAACAGACAGGATTACAGCACAGATTGTGTTGTGAAACAAAGAATAGCTCCACAGGAGCCATGACTTTTTCTATGAATCATTCTGTCCCCCCTCTTTCCTTCCCTTATATATTTTTTTTCTCTAATTTTTCTTCAGGGTAAATGTATTCTAGATGGAAATGCCATGCTAACTGAATGGCTAGACTTAAAAATGGCTAAAGCTGGCCATTTACTAGCTACAATTTTATTTAATAAGTAGCAACTGAAAATGGTTATTTGCCTTCCTACTTGGAGACAGAAAATACCCTTTAACCATAAGCATATGCATTGTCAAAATTATAAACATATCCTTCCCCTAAAGTGGCAAATAGAAATAAAAGTCATAATACACCTCCAGTATCAGGAGAGAAATTAGGGAGGAGAGCCTGAAGAGATGGGGTATATGTTTTTCTACATTATGTTAAGTCAACAACAGCTTTGTATGAAGAGAAATTATGTTTGGAGCCATGGTGAAATTTACAGGGACTGTTGTGGAGAACCTGAAATGCTTAACAGAGCAAATAAAAGATTTGGAGTTTAAAGGTTGCATCACATTTAGAAATCAAAGGAAACAAGGTAATGCAGTTAATTCATGCTAATACTGGTGCAGAAAGGATTACAGGTGTATCTAAGGACTGTTTGGTGGCCATTAATGGACATTGTTTCTCTCTAACTTTCAAGGGGCAGTTTGTCAAATACTTCCTGACAAGCTTTGAAGCAAGGGCTTTTGTTTTGTGAATCTGTGGTGCTCAGTTCATATTCCCAAGGGCCAGTTTTGCTCCTTGGAGCAAAGCAGGAGCAGTTATGAGTCTGCCCTGAGTAGCTTTTTTGGTCTTAGCCTAACATTCAGTACTTTACAAAATCTTCTTTTTTTCTGACCTTCTCTACTGGGAACAGGGACATAGCAGTCCGATAGCACAGAAAGGTAACTTCAAGAAAGGAAAATGTTATCTATCTGATGTGGCCTGCTCTTTCTCTCCTGAAATTCTCAGTGACTGGCCACAATCTGGCCCAAAGCTCATTCACTTGTACTAACACTGATAGATATTATGTGTCACATATCACTTCGCAGCAACTTCCTGGACTCAGCAATTATTTCACTAATGTTTTGTTTCAACTCTTAAAAAATGCTTGAGTGGACAAGTTCAATTTTTCATGCATAAAAGTAGTTTTAGGAAGCTGTGGCCCCTCTGTGCAGAAGATGATGCTTTTGGGGTCTATTGCAGAATGAATATCTGCTACAAATTTATTTCTGTGCTTGTGCTCATTAAAATGTGAAAATGTAACACTTGAATGCATAGATATAGCCCAAGTATTTTTCTGGGAATTGTTTTTTCAAATTATGCATACTGACTTACTGAATGACAGAATCATTTAAGTTGGAAGAGATATTCAATATCATCAAGTCCAACCATTAGCCCAGAGCTGCCAAGCCCTCGGTTAAACTCTGTCCCAAAGTGCCATATTTACACTTATTTTCAACATCTGTAGTGATGGTGACTCCACCACTTCCCTGGGCAGCATGTTCCAGTGATTGACAACATTTTCCATGAAGATATTTTTCCTAATATCCAACCTAAACCCTGGCAGAACTTGGGGCCCTTTCCTCTTGTTGTAGTGCTTGTTGCTTGGGAGAAGAGACCAACACTCAGCTCACTGCTGCTTCATCCCAGGTACTTGTAGAGAGTGATCAGCTTTCCCCTGAGCCTCCTTTTTCCCAGGCTAAACAGCCCCAGCTCCCTCAGACACTCCTCCACAGCATTTGTGCTCCAGACCCTCCACCATTTCTATTGCCCTGCTCTGGACACGCTTCAGCACTTCAGTGTCTTTGAGATGCTATTGACTTGCAGATCAGCAATAAACAAGGGCTGATCCTTATGGATAAGGAAAATGAAAAAGAAAAAAGGGAAAGGAGGAAAGAGAGGAGAGGAGAGGAGAGGAGAGGAGAGGAGAGGAGAGGAGAGGAGAGGAGAGGAGAGGAGAGGAGAGGAGAGGAGAGGAGAGGAGAGGAGAGGAAAAGGAAATGAGGAAGGAAAAGAGATCTAAGAGATTGATCAGTGAATACAAGTCTTAGAAGAACCACAGGAAAAAACACAAAGCAGGTACAGCTTTATGTAGGAGATCCAGTCACGAACAAGACACTCAACCCATCAAAGGCATTTCTACATTTCTATGTGCTTACATTTCTGAAGTACCATCTCCAGAAGAAAACAAGGTTTTCCTTTTAGTAAGTACACAGCACATCAAGGTTGAACAATTTGTTAATGGGAACGTTTGAGAGAAGAGCGATTACAGCAATAAAGGTTCTGACACATCAATTAAAGTAGTTGGGTTAGACTAAAAGAATATTGTAAAACACTCATGTGACCAACTTTACTTTGGGGGAGCGTGTGGCTTTGTGGTGACATAACCAAGGACTGTGAGGGTGGGAGCACACCTGGGTTATCGTGAGTTTGTTGCTGGTTTTGTGAATGCAGGTTTAACAGCATACATAGCCCCAGGAGCCCCATGTTTCTGGGGGCACTGGGAACAGAAACTTCCCTGTTTTGTAGGTTTTAACAGTTTTGCTAACAAAATCTAGTGAGGGTTTTTGAACAGCAAAATTGCAGGGTTTAGCTGGAATTTTGGATCCCTAGTTAATTATGATTTGCTTTGTTATAGTAACAGAAACAGTGCTAGAGAAAAGGAGATGGTTCTTGTCTTGAAGTGTATGCACTGCTGCTATTGTTTTATTTGTATTCTTCCTCCTTAAAAGTATATCCAAACAGTGGGATGGAGGCTGAGATTGACTAAGTGAAACCTGCCCTAAGTGTGCACCCAAGAGATCAACTGAAATCAATTTGTCCTGCAGAGATAGGTGGTTATACATCAAAGCCAAGGAAAATCACACTGGAAGCCACGGGAAGGCTCTCAAGCGCGAGAACTGTGGGTTGCCTACGGGATAAGTGTGTATATGTGTGAGCTTGCCTGTGAGTCATGGAGAGACAGAGAGTGGAGGAGAGAGAACAAGAAAAAGGGGGAAAGAAGAAAAGGAGGAAAAAAAACCCACTAGAGACACGCAGTTGCAAAAGCACAGTGGCTGTATAAAATGATTTTGAGCTTTTCGTACAACTTATATAATTCTCAAGGAGAAGAAAATAAAGCTGTAATTTATGCAGTTCTCCCTAGCACATTAAAAAAAAGTTATTTTTACAACTCCCTATATTGATTTTATTTTTAGAACACTTTCTAAAACAAGTGGAGAATTCAATCCTACTCTCTGAGGCATGTCAATTTTTGCCCACATAGTCAATGGAAAGATTGAACCCTAAGTGCAGATCATGACATTCTGCTGTGATAAAAGCTGTTTCTGTTTGCTTTAACTCTCATGCATAGTGGCAAATGCTGCCTGTGACACATTGGTATAAGTACAACTCTCTCTTTTTCATCCAGTGATTGCAATACACTGGAAGTCGTTTCTGAAAGTTACCTGACTCTCTCTACTCAGATAAATGAATTTTGCCGAAGTGTTTTAATGCAAGAGAAGATAGTCAAGTTACAAGCACAAACAAATTTCACTTGCCAGGGCTTTTTTCAGAACATGATACCAATTAACAAAAATAATACACAGCAAGAGAAAAACAGTCTATGATCTACTTTGGAATGTATTTCTTTCAAACCCTGTTCAGGAAAAGCCATGAATTTTTTGCTTAGATCCTTTTTAATCGTGCCTGTAGGCATTGCTTAATCAGAGCCATGGTAAACAGCTGTTCTTCCAATCACTGCTCTCCATGTTTTTGTGCATTTAAGGACAAGTGTATATTAATATCCAGTCCTGGCCAGAAAGGTGTCCTTCAGTCTACTCTTACCTCCCACGCACCAGCATCTTCTTGCACTGTCCAATGAACTTGTTTCCAGTGTTACTCAACTTGTTGTGGCTATGAAAGCAGAACCAGAAATTGCCAGAACCATCTAAATCAATGAAAACCTATTGCTTCATTGTAAGATGTCTTATTACATTATCTTTCCAGAGACATGGGTTACAAGACTGTTATGCTGCCAGTGACGTATTTCTTTTTGCATTGTGTGAGAGCACAGAGAGGGCAGCAGGGCAGCAGGCTGCCTTCCCATGACAACTTGAGCAACATTTCCTATTGTCTCTTCATCTTCCAGCTGCCTCCTGCTTCAGAAAGCTCTTCATAGCCTTGGATCTTCCAAGGAAGCCTACATACCTGGTTTTTATTGCTTTTGGTTGCTATCATAGCTACTAGTTATTAGTCAACTTTTAGACCAGCTGTCTCATTTGTCTGGCCGAGGTTCTGGTTTCCATACCTGCTGATCCCATGTATTGAGAATTTCATGGCAGGAACACATTCTCTTCTTCTCTAGCTATGTTGGCTGTCCAGGTCCTTGTCTGCCATAAGGACAAAGAACTGTCAGGTTCCTGCTCCAAAAATCCTTCCTGCTCCCTCCTCTGTGCTGCAGCCCACGCTGGCCTAGTTTTGAATCATGCTGGAAAATGGATATAAGCAGCTAAAATTTCCTTCCTGTGCAAGGTATTATGCCCTTTCTAATATTAATACCTAGAGGATCCCTAGGTATTTAGTAGTTTAATAAAACCAGATGAGTACTAAAAAATAGTGAGGATTGACAGGCTCTCTAATATTTATTATGAAAAATAAGTGAAAATGTCTGTTAAAATTTTGCTGAGAAACTATTTTTGTCCTCAGGCAACATTTTGTTACTCTGCTTGCATGCTTCCTTCCAAGCTAACTATATAATTCTATAGATACAACAATGCACATAAGCATTATCTATATATCTCTTGTTTGCCAAACCTGAAGTAATTTATGTAATTATACACATAATGTATTTTATCCAAATACACAAAGAATATTTTTTTTCTAAATGCCACTTAGTATCTAGATTTAACTTAAACCACTACTTAGTCTATCTTCCTTAATAGGATACTAAAAAGGAATTTTATGACAACATTATCAGTAGCATTTTGCTGATAATTAGAATAACAATAATAATACTGAGATATTTCTTCAGTAATAATGGTGTTATTAATGAGATTTTTATGAAAGACAGACTTCTTTAGTATAATTATGAAAATTGATCTTTTTCATTTTACTTATTCACTGAAATCAGATAAGTGGCTTAACTACATGTATTATTTCTAATAAATATTCAAAAGAATGCATTTAAACAAGGCACCTCATTCTATTCTTGCTCATATTCCTTGCATTTAAATAAAAGTGTAATTGCTCTGCTTTTTTAAACTGCTAGTTTGGATTAGCTGTCTAACCTGTACAGTGTAGCTGTTTTCTGTTTGCATTTTTAATAGCTTTATTACCATTTGGTGAAGCCTTAATTTCTCACTCCCTTGAAGAGTCCTGCCTTTAAGTCAGCTCTACAATTTAACCAGCAATAATCTGTCAAGATAAGATAAAGACCTACACCAGATGAAATGCAGTATTTTTGTGTAGCATTCTGTCATTGTTAAAGGAAAGATCTGAGTATGTCAAAATGTAACACCTGAAAGTTTAATAAACTTTGTAGCATAATTTTACAGTTCACATTTTAAAATAAATTGTTCTAGAATACATTAGCTTGTTCACTAGTGAAATCAGTTAAATATCTATATAAATATGTTTGGGTGAAGGGAGCCAGCAGTTTCTCAACAAGGATTAAAGTTCTTTCAGTTTTCAAGCCTCAGATTAAGTCACTTCTGAAAATCCTTGCTTCAATTCAGTTCTATTAACTCTGCAGTTTCCCCGTAGTTCCTTCATAATATTTGGCCTTAACATCACTGCAGAGGTTCATTCAATATTACAAGCATTCTTTTTTTCAGAGTTGCTAATACTGAGGCAATTGAAGCGAAGAGTACTTAACTCCTCACTTTCAGGACTTGTGCTGTTCTTCAAGTATTCCTGTTTCTTTTCACATTCCTCTTTCACTGATTCATGCAAGTATTTTTTTTTTTTTTAATTTATGAAGATGAGGTCCTAAATCCATGTTAGTGTTAAAGAGTAACTGAACTGTGTCAGCTATGCATGAACTAATACATGAGAGAAGAGTGAAGAATGAGTTTCTCAGTTCTACCTTAGCCAAGCTTGCTATTCCATGTGCAAATGGGCATTAATGCTTTTCACCTTACCATGCATATTCAATGCAAATGGCAGAAGCTTGAGGTCTGTGAGCTACTCTTGAGTCCATGAGAATAAATATGGGATCAGGTACATGGCTGGGGAGGGAAAACCAGAGTATTGTGTGTGTACCTTTCTGGGCAGCCTTCTGTTCAAATACTGCACCCCTCTCCTCTCTGGACAGATTGGACTGTGTATCTTTCTATGCTCAGGACATTCCTCAGGAAGGGACTATTGTGTACTGTTCACATGAGAAAGACCAGTGCAACGGGGCCTTTCCAGGAAGCTTTAGGATTTTACACCAAATATTTTAGATATATATCTATTTTTCAGTAACTGAACTCTTATGAATACTTTTTACTCTTTCTTTCCCCCTTAAATAAAATCTGCAGTGAACTAAAAAGCCAATACTATTACCTGTTTGCAGTCCTTGAGCTCAGCTCACTTCTTGGCCTCAAGCTGTTGTCTCTTTCCACAGTGACCAGCCCTCCTCTCTGCGATTGGGTTAAACTCCCCCATGGCAGCTTTGTTAAAACATAAACTTCCATGAAATGGTTCCATTATGATGAACCATCATTTTGAAGTGAAAATTATCTGATTAGATGCCAAATTCATCAGGCTGTTTAACTGCAGTGTTCCATATTCCTGAGCTAATGCTTGGAGGGCTCTAAAGGCACCATAGATCCTGTATTAATTGCACCATAGATCCTGTATTAATTGCAAATACCATAGTACAGTGTATTTTCATTTCTCACAACCTGTGATTTAGGTACTGAAAGGCATCATTGAATAGACTTTGATTTATGAGAAACAGGCCTGAAACTGCAAAGGTCGTTCATAATTTAGCTCTGCTTTGACATAAACACAGTGATTCTGAGGGCCTTGGTTATTAGTTATGAGACAAAGAATCTGGTTTTCAGAACAAACAGAGAAGATAGTTCTGCAATAAAAACATCTACTGTGTGATTCATGAAACACACTGCTGGCAGAAATTCTCCTCAGTTTAAGGTTAAGGCCATAGGACTGTTCTGTATTGCTAACATAAAAAAGGCCCATATGATGAGACCTTTCCAGAAAAAGCACTGAGATCAAAACCTCACATTTAAGAAATAAGAGCACTGAAAATTAGGCTCCAAAGTCCATTATTAAGGTCTTAACAATATTTGTGACTTAAGAAGTATTTCCTAGTGGTTGCTAATTCATGACAATCATGGAAGGTAGCTCAGTGATAGTCATTATCCTTAATCAACAAACAGTAGCTCTTTTTCTGCCTGGATGTTTGGGAGTTGAAAATGGGAATAAAGGCAGCTCATGATCAATGTCCCGACCCAACAGCCTATAAAAAATCATGGGAGAGCCTGCAGTGGGCACAACCCTTAACACATGCTGGACATCTGTCTGAAATACACTTGCTCCAAGCACAATCTCCCCTGAACAAAGCATGTGATAATATTCCTAAGTCCATACTTGCGCTTAGGGCCTGATCTGGGTCTGAAGGACTTTTTGAAACTGCAAACTGACATTCCTGTGCTCTGACTCCATCTGGAAGGTACAGTTTAGAGCAGGGGAAAGGGTTTTTTGGCAACTCAGATCAGCTCACAAGACTACAAAACACATGGGGCTTGTCTGCCAGCATCAGGGGCCAGGAGATCAGCACCTCTTGCATGGAGGCCTGAAGCTGTGTAAGATGTCCCCTCTTAGTGCCATGCCAAGTGACAGCAGTACTGTGTGGAGGTGCTGATCCCTGACTATGGTGGGAGGATACTGCTCCAGCAGCTCTGGCTGTGTGAACAACCCTGCAAAGCACTTTGGCAGAAACCAGCCAGGTTAATGCCAGCTGCCCAGCTCATCCAGGCTAACCCTGGCAGCTTTGCCCTGCAACAGCAAACAATGGTGACCTCCAGGAACAGGTTGGTGATACCCTCCTCTGACACGGCTCTTTCTACAGTATTGAATGATTTTTAGCCTGATTATCTTTTCACAGGCTGAAGTGACTCACAGATGCAGACATCTCTTCCTGCTAGGAGCCCAAGCCCACACTGACCTGGAAAAGCATTTATATGAACCAAGACAGAAGGAAGGGCAGGTAGAGGCTCCCTCGGAGCAGGAGAAGTGGTACACCCAACAGACCTGAAGCCAACTGGACTCCAAAAGCCTTCCTGAACTTCAGCCCTACAGACACTGTCTCAAATTGGTCTCAAAACAAGATCTTATATCCCATGTTTGTGACAATTCTCCACACCAAAACAACCTGAGCTTAAGATTAGTCCATGCTGGAAACAGATTTCCTTTGAGGTTAATGTAATCAACTCTGTGTTTCTGCCTCTCATGTAGTTTTTTATTTTTAAAGAAGTAGGAGCACTATACCCCATGTGTGTGATGTGATGGTGTGTGTCAATGAAAGGCATAAAAAATTATTCCAGCTAAAGTCTCTGACTGGAATAACTACGGACAAACCAAGAGGCTCATGGTTCTATAACAAGTTCATTCAGAAAATCACAAGGCAATGTGACAGCTGGAGTGAGGAAAGACTTGTGGCAATATTTTTTTAAGAATTGCATGATGAAAAAATAATAATAAACATTAACATTATTTTTTGGGTTTTTTTTTGGTTTTTTTTCTTTTTTCTTTCCCATGACATAAACAATGGTAGTCTGGTCATAAGCCAAAACCTGACAAAGGTCCAAGGTTGAAAAGGATTTCTTTGAGCCTGTCTTCCTGGTATAATTATTGTAGGTTCAGAGGAACCAGATCTGGAGTGTTGTAAAACTCAACACAATGAACTTGACAGACAGCCAGATTTCTGTTTTCAGCCAGTTTAGGGTTACTATAATCTCATTATTATGCTTGAAAGACGACAAGTAATAGAATCTCAGGTAGCTGTTCTGTCTTTACTCAGCCGCATCTTCTCTTTTATGCCAATTTCCCTTGATTACCTGAACTAGTGAGGCTCGGTTTTCAACCACTTATCTTCCAGCAATAATCATCTGATCAGCCTTACAAGGTTCTCACTGCACTCAATGGTTTTAATGGGTCAAGCGTTAAATTAACCCTTTAACCATACCCCAGGAGAATACAAAACTTATTAAAAAACAATTTACTATTCAGTCATTGTTAACTTTGCAGAGGAGAAGGAGTCCTTTAAACAGATTTGCTTGTTGTTCCATCCACTCATACCTTGTTTTGCTGCATCTTACTAACACATGTAATTTATTTAAAGCTTCTTCTTAAGGAAGCATTCTTTTCATTTCTTACTTTCACAGAAACATAAAATGAAGCCCCAGGAAAAGCTGTGTGTATCTTATGTTCTATATTAAGGCAACTGTTCACAAAGGTTAAATTAATTTTTTCATGTATGGATAAACATCTGCAAAAACATGATTCGTGTCAGTCAGTGTTGCATCTTGGGCAGAATTGTAAGGGTGGCGAAACTCTTATGGACCCATCTTTATGATGGGAAAGGTTTGTAGCTCTGGAATGGGAGAGTATTTGTACCAGCTACAGCATGGAAACAGCCAAGCAAG
Source organism: Petroica traversi (assembly GCA_025920805.1). Taxonomy (NCBI): domain Eukaryota; kingdom Metazoa; phylum Chordata; class Aves; order Passeriformes; family Petroicidae; genus Petroica; species Petroica traversi. The sequence goes on along the minus strand of JAHLSL010000057.1, from coordinate 1,948,979 downwards.
AGGTCATTAACTCATGGAGATCTGAATTGGTATGTAGGTCAGTTAGCAGCTGTGATGGCACTCCCAACTTCCCCAGAAAACTCTGGAGTCCCCGCTGGGAGGAGGCTGGAGGCAGAAGCCTGAATATATTCACTGGCTTTCTACTTCACAGGCATAGTGCACAGCCAACAGAAATGTCTTCTGCCTTAACACACCCCAAATTTGGGGAAATAAAGGGATGTGTGAGAGGACGTGGCTCTGAAGAAGTGGCCTTGCCAAAGCTGCTCCTCGGAGTAGGTCTGCAGATCAGGGCATAACACCATCAGGAAGGGCTTGAACAAAAGGCAAATGGCCTCAGTGGCTTTACTAGACCTTAATTATCTTGCAGATCTAGGGATCCCAGCACACCAGAATGGCTTTAACAGAGCAGGCTATCCATTCCACAATACGGCAAACTGCCTTTCAGCAAAGATCCAACAGCAAAAAAGAGATAAGAATAGAAATATTGCATGTGAACCAAGGTGAAAAACAGCCTCAATTTACTAGTTGTTATGAATTAAGGACGTTATATATCTCAGTGCTACTCCTTCCAACAATACATAGCAGAGATGCCCAGGGTGTAGATCTATCTTTGCTATCTTCAACCAATTCTTACTCACACAAAATTCTCACTGCTGTTCACAGGGGTATTGCCAGGAAATTACTTGAATGAAAGATGGAATTTTTGCAGAGACATCTCATACAGCACTTTCAGCACCTTTAGTTTGTACAATCCCATCTGATCTTTGATGATAATTGGAACTGCTTAAGGGGCTTTACTAGCTCAGGTTAGTGTCATCAAAGGAATTTTAGGACTATAAAATCTGCTGTACACGTAAGTCATTACATGTCTGTATAAGAATAATGTGGTGATTTCAGTCTGTTTATAATATATCGGTCCTTTACAGTAGATAAATTGAAAGAAAGAAGACACAGTGCTTAAACTTTAGGTGATGTGATGATTTTGGGTACATGAGCTTTCAAGAGGTGTCTAAGATGAACCCCCAGGCCCTTACACAGAGGAGGGATGGGCCAGTGATGAGGACATTGAGCACAATCAACCTGCTGGGCAAGGCACTGCCAAGAGTCAGCCAAGAGAAACAACAGAAAGAGAAACACATCTTGGGGCTCAGCCTTCTGCAGAACTTCAGGGTCTTGCTGTGGTCTGCAGTGAAGGTGACTTGTCTTCAAAGAACTCCCATGGTGTGGAATGTTTCTTATGTTTCTGCTCTTCACTACTTCTTTTCAAAACAAAGACATTAGAAAAAACATGGTGGTGACTTTTCCACATCATTCCAAGTAGACAGCATCTTCCCTCAGGAGAACAAGTGTCAGGGTTCAGTGACTCCTTTAGCCTGCAAGTGTTTAGTCTCAGATCTTTTTTCTACAAAGTTTTGAATCACTAGTCCAAAACAAATAGTCTTCAAGCAGAAAAAGTTCTGTCAAGAGATATTTCTCCCAGTAATTACTAAAAGAATGTGTATGTCTGGTACTTTACATATGAGTTTTGTTTAGAAGTTGCATCTTCAGTCACTTCCTGTGCAATCTCTACTGAGAAGCGCCTGAGACCAACCAATATTGTATATATATCAAAGATATGATTTTCCTGAAGAAAAACAACAATGGAAATATAAAATTAGATTTTTTTTAAAAAAAAGACACCATGAAAAATTACCACAAATTAGACTAAAAAGAGAAGTCAAGATTCACTTTCCAAACACAGGCACACAATGTCACTGAAGGCATTTCCCCAAGTCTTTGATCGACCACTTTAGATGCCAGTGTCAGATGTTGGCAGACAAGTTAGAAAGCCTTTGAGTTACCTATGGAGGAGCAGATGGAGGCAACTAAATAGGTACCCTGCATGCCTAAAATAACTCTAAGATTTCCATATAGGCTACTGAATCCCACACCTTGACTGTTTTGCCTTTGATACCACAGATGTATTCTTAAAAGATATTAAATTAATGCCTTTTTTTCCCCATCAGTTTCCATTTGTGAAAAAACCACCAACATTTCCTCTTCATCATTCTCTACATTCAGTTGTATTTCTGCAGATCCTCCTACAAAAAAATGTGAGATATCAGCAGAGAGTAGATGTTTTTATGGAGTCCACATCTGTATATGAAAAAAGAAGGAAAAGGGTAGTGTGAAATTCAAACTAGTTCTGAAGAAAAATAGAATCTGTTGAAATTTGAAAGCAAAACCATATAATTTCAATTTATGGAAATGGACATATAAATTACTAATAAAGAGAAAGGTCAGATTTGGAACAAAATAAAACAAAAGAAGAAAATGCTGCCGTTAGAGACCTTTATCAATGGGTGTTTAGCCCTGTGAAGAAGGACTTGGGGTGTTCTTGGAAGAAGCTCCAGGTGACTTGGCAGTGCTCACTCACAACTCAAAATCCCACTGCATCCTGGGCTGTGTTGAAGACATGTGGCCAGCAGGGAGAGGGAGGGAATTCTACTCTTCTTCTCTGCTCCAGTGAGACCCCACCTGCAGTGATGCATCAGCTCTGAAGCCCCCACCACAAGATCTTGACCTGTAGGAATGAGTCCAGGCGGGGCTGCTAAGATGAACAAACACAGAATGGGAGACTTGGAAGTGTTCAGCCTGGAGAAGAGAAGGCCCAGGGAGATGTTGTAGCAGCCTCCATCCAGTAAAGCCCTGAGGAGAGCTTACAAGAAGGCCATAGAGAGACTTTTTACAAGGGCACGTAGTGATAGGACAAGGGGAATGGCTTTAAATTGAAAAAGGGTAGGTTTATATCAGGTATTACAAAGAAATTTTTTACTCTAAGGGTGGCGAGACACTGGAACAGGTGGTCCAAAGTAATTGTGGATGCCCCGTCCCTTGATGTGTTCAAGGCCATGTTGGATGAGGCCCCAGGCAACATGGTCTGGTGGAATATTCCCTGTCCACATCGGGAGGGTTGGAACTAGGGGGTGTTTAAGGTCCCTTACAACCCAAACCATTCTATGGTTCTATGTTTCTGAACAGCCACACTTCAATATAATGAGGTAGTAGACAAAACTAATATGTGACTTCTCCTCAATAGGCTAATGCTTTCCCAAGCTTTCTGGAATATTCTTGGGAGCATCTTATCCAATGTATATGCCCTGTATTCATCTGACCCAAAGACTCCCTTTGCAGACAATGGGAAAAGACCCATCTGGGGACTATTTGCTCTGAATAATTTTAAACACATATTTTGAAGATGTACTTTTGAGATAACCTGAGCCCATGAAGGTTATGGAAAAGGCAGAAAGTTGCAAATATTTGTAGGACCTTGGTCATGTCAAACTGCATAATTAGCAACATGTCAACTCCATTCAAAGCATCCTTTCAGGCACAGAATCAAAGAATAGTTTTGATTGGAACAGACCTCTACAGTCCAATCCCCTGCAATGAATAAGAACACCTTCATCTTGATCAGGTTGATCAGAGCCCCATCCAACTTGACCTTGGATGTTTCCAGGGACAGGAAATCCACCATCCCTCTGGGCAACCTCTATCTGTATTTTCCATCCTCAGTGTCAGAGTCTATTTTTCAGTAAAATTTCTAAGTAGACCTGATGGTCTCTTGGAAGACCATTCAGTTCCCCAAAAGGCATAAAGTGCCTGAAACTTGTCAAATACAAGATTCTTCTCCAAAGAATACCACAGTATTCTGTTGGTACTCTGCACCAGCTTTGGGTTAAAGGCCAGCATCTTATTTCCTTTAGCTTAAACAGAGTTCCCTATAATTTAAGGGAAATGGCCTGTAGTTAAAGGATAAAAAAATGGCAGTAAACAGTACCCAAAAACCACACTAAAAAGTGCTCCTGAAGAAGCAGTGGTTTTTTAGTATACAGAGTGGCTACATTATAATACCTAACATGGAATCAGTGAAAAATCTTAGCAATTTTAAAGTGTTATCAAAATAAAAACACATTACAGTAGACATTCTGCAACTCGGGCATTGTATTTCTGCTTTTAAAAACTAATTGTCTGCTTTATGCACACACAGAACTTTATCAAACTGAAAAGGTCTTCTATAAGTCAACAGTGTTTCTTGTGTTTTCAAATGGGATACAAGCACTTAGCTACAAAAATATATTGTAAATCACCTTGAAAAGCAAAAATGGATTAAAGGAAGCTTTTCTTTTTTTTTTCAATTTAATGAAATTCTTCCATTGTTAAGACAAAGCTTTTAGGGATGAATAACCTGAAAATAAAAAAAACATAAACTAACAATTTTTATGAGTGAGGCTGATGACAAAATCCATTCTAATTACTGGGCTCCCACAAAGTTCAAGTTTTAAAAAAGTTGAGTATGAATTTGTGAGTGAGAAGACAGATTTTAATCTAATGTATGCATTATTTGTATGCTGAACATAGAGATATTGTATGAACAGGCAAAACCATGGAGTGAAACTTGGCCCTACTGAAGACAGAGCATTATTCCCAAAGCATAACTTCTCATATAAAATGTGAACTCTCTGAAAGTTGGCTTTCCAGACTAAACTACTTGTTTAAGATGTTTGGTAACAAAGGATCTTGAAGAGTGATTCAACACTTCCCTAGACTGGTATCTAAAATAGATAGCTCTGTTTCTCTCCATTGGTTCTAGCAGAGGCATGGACATCTGGCTTAGGTTGTCTATCTAGATGGCTAAAGACAGATGAGAAAAGTACCCATGAGGGTACCATTTGCTATTAAGGTAATGTGAGTAGACAATCATTTCAAAAGCTTGAGGTGGAAGTTGGTCCTTCCTTGCATGATGTTGGATTCTTTCTCTGTATTTGGTAGTTTATTGCAAACTTTAATGAATCAAAGAAAACTCTACACAACCTTCCCATGTTCTGTCAGACACAAATACCCAATGACTCTGCTCACAGAGAGAGAGCAGTGATAAAAATAGATGGAGTTTTGTCTAGACTTCAAATATGCTGTTCCTTGGTAAAACCCTAGCAGGCAGTGAACCCAGGAGATGAATCATTGTTGTGGGACACAGGGATGTCTGCTCCACTCTTGCTTCTTCTGCTGACCTCCTGTGTGGCCTTGGGCAAACTGCTCCACCATCTGTTTCTCCACCCTCCTTTGTGCAGGGGATGGCTACAGGCCATTTTGCAGTCAGATGGGAACCAGCTGTCTCCATGCCCTGACCCAAAATGGCATGACCAAGATGTTGTGGTGCCAAGTCTGAGGTAACACACCTAGGATCTCATAAATACTCTCCAGCTCCAACTTCGTGCTTTGTTAGACACAGTGAAACCATTTCTACTCAGCTCGTGGCACCAGCACAGCACAAGTCCAGGTAGATGTATCCATAGATTGAAAGCACCTGCTCACTTGTGTCTTTTCTTCAGTGAGTGCAGAACAGGCAGCACAAAGGGAGCTGTAAACTCTGCCCTAGAGATTTATATCACTGACTGTGTGTGTATGTGTTGGTCTGGCCAGACATCCAGTTCATGCACCCACAGGGGAAAGAGGTGGGAGAGTGGCATTTCTAATTAATGCTTCACTTCCACAAAGGACAAAAGAAGTTTTTCAGTAACTATAGAGATGAAATTTGAAGTTATAATATGAATTGAAGTGTTTTGTTGTGTGTATACCTGTGTATGTGCCTGTGTGCATTTACACAATGTATTTAACCCTGATTCCTTAAGTGGTAAAACAGGAAATTTCCTTGCCTCTGACTTTCCCTTCACCACTGCTTTCACTTATAGACTTTGGTTCAGTCAAGGAATACAACCATTTCGTCTTTGAAATTAGTGAGTTACTTACTTGTCACCCAAAATGAAAAGGTCACAGAGGTACTGGAGTCTGAATCATTGCTACAAATAGATATTTAGTATACAGGAATCCTGTGCTTCTCACCTATGCATTCAGTAAGCTGAAAATATTCTTAGAAATAAAGAAACAGCTTAACCTAAAATCCACTAATCATAGAAAAGTAGCCAACCATTTAACTGCAGTGACTGTGCACTCGCGCCACACTCCAGGCTTACTGTCTTTCAACATGTTTTAAAACATTAGGAGAGTGTGAATTCTGCGGGAAGATTCACAGGCATTGCATAAACTGGTCCTTAACAAAAACTGGTCCTTAACATAACTTCCTGTGGGGTAGATGCTCTATACCTCTTTCTAGCAGAGCATGATGCATTACCCTGTACCACCAAGCAGATGCCATCAGGTGTGACCTTCCAGTAACAGCTTTCTCTTGGGCCATGTGGGAGATTTTAGGTAGGAAAGCTGGTCCAGCTCACTGGGCAGAGAAGAGCTCATTGGTCCTCTTTATCAGCCTGCCCAAAGCTCCTGATTCTGGTGGTTCACACAGTTAGAGTATGGCTGATATAAAAGCCAAAGTGGGTTCTTCTTGTGTATGGTACCCCAGAGTGGTTATTGGTGTGGCAGGCTTAGAACTGAGATGAGAGTTTGCAGAGAAAAGGACAGGGATTTCTTCAGCTTGAAATACATGGGGAAGTTTTGAAAACCCATCCTTTGGGTCTTCAACAAGACCTGTTCAGTTCTGGCACAACCCTGCCATTATGAATATTCGTAATCTCCAAAACCATGCTTGTTTAATAACTGGGCTTGAATCTAAGGCCTGTAAAAGCAAGTTTGTGCCACAGCTTGATCTGAGGTTCCATGCTGACAGATGTAACAAGTGCATGTAATTTATGTTGCTGTCATTGGTCTAAATGCCAAACTCTAACATTGCTCATTCTTTCTCTTGAAAATATCTGCAGAGGAAGTACTGAAAGCAAGGAATGAATCACTCTTTTCCACAATACCATTACTGTTGCATTTGTCCAAGATAATCCAGAAAATGTGTGGAGTTTGGCTACTTTTCCTTACAAAGTCTCAGCCCTCTCTTTCTCCCTGCACAGGAGACAGGCTGTATCTATACCCCAGTTCTGGGATCCAGGAATATGTGCTGGACAAACCTTCAGTATTGGCAGTCAGGACACCTTGATATAAGGTTCTCCCTTTGGAGATGTTTACCTCCAGCACAGTGGAGAGCATCAGAGGTTATGTATGCAAATTCAGCACAGCCACAGACCTCCTGAGGCTTTGAGCTGTGGCCTTGGCAGTGCTAGGCCATTTCCAGGGAACTCCCACCACACATGCCATCATCTTCCCATGACACAAATAGCTGAGTCCATCCTGCATGTGCACCCAGTATATGTCCATCCCAGAAGGTTTCTCTGCAGAACAGGGAAGCAGTGTCTCCACCAACCCAAAAAACATAGATGCAGGAACTGAAGAAAAATAAGGAACAGCAGAGCATCATGATCTCATGTATGACATGTCTCTACATTTCATCCCATGAACTCAGCCATCCACATCAGCCAGGCAAGTGTTGACTATATGGCACAGTTGGAGGAGAGACACTACAAGGCAAGTAAGGGAGAAAAGCTCTAACTCAATCTGCCTGAGGACTGGAGGAGTGGGAGAACACAGAAAAGCAAGCTGTAATCCATCTTCAAAAGGCAGCAGAGGCTCAGCAACATGAACCCAGTGATATTGTGACATCACGACCACCACAAACTACAAGATTAAAGCAAAGTACATCAATGTAAGAAGCCTGGGCATGATCTAGACATTCCCCTGGCATGAGCCCCACACAGAGAAAATACATTTTGCAGAGATTGGGTTGAGTGCTAAGGGAAGTACTTCTCTTGCCTACTCCCCTGCATCACTTCTAGAGAGGGAGTTTTGTTCCTGGAACAACTCAATGCTACTAGGTAGTACACAGAGCTACAACAAAATCAACGCCATTTTGGAGCAGATCCTCCTTTCTTTCCAAGGGGTCACAAAGGATTTACAGCAGGAAAAAGCCTGGGGAACAGGTCTCCTCTGATCAAAATAGTCCACTGATCATCTGTGACCTGCCCATCAACTGGGCACTGCATCTTTACTCTCATCCAGCTGACCAGAGGGTATTTTGCCTTTACATGTCACTGATGGAATGCTCTGCAGGACTTCATACAGGAACTGTGGTGACACCTGAGTCTATCAAAAAGTTGAGGATGTAAATCATTCAGCTGGTCAACTTTCCCACTGTAGGCAAGATTTGTCTTCCTTTGCAGCTGGTCTTGCAAATTCTAGTTGTTAGGAAATGAAAGACATGAGCAAAGTCTGATGAGCAAATTGATTTTGTCATTACTCCCCTTCTTTAAACTGAAGTTGCTGTGGTGACATAAACAGTTGTCCTCACTTGGACAGGTCAGCATTAAAACAAACCTACAGTCTTTATTCAACATAAAATCATGTTTACCACTTTTGCAGGGATGCTCACGCTTTCCCTGTCAGGAAAAGAAACGCTTTGCAAAGTTTACCCACCACCTCCTCCACTTCCTATCAAAACTTTGTTCTGGTAAAAATGTGGGTTGTCATCCATTCATGCTCATTCTTACAAAATTTACTCTGGAGAAATCAAATTTCATACAAAAACCACCCCAAACCCAAAACCAAAAAACCACCACCACCACCAACAAAAAAGAATATTATTGCACTTTCCAATAGAAATCTGTGTTTTTACGGCTTTCACAGCAACATTTCCATACTGCATAAATTTATTTGGAAAATAAATCCATCTTTTTTTGAAATAGTTAATTACCTTGGTAGAGGAAACAAACGAAATAAAAGATTTATGGATCCCTTTTTCTCATGGGGAAGGAGAAAGTGATCTGTTTGCAGGAGTTATATTTTCAGGCACTTTGCTGAGACACCCCAACCCCCCTTGGTTGCTGACTGTAAAATAAGAAAACTATTACCCAGCTGGGGTAACAATAGGCTCCCACAGTGCTTTTCTGCTCAGCCCGCAGCTGCCAGTGAAAGTGGAAACTACAGCAGCAGGATAACATTCTTTTCTTACAGCCTGTTTCTATGGGCAAGGAGCCCTCCCACTGCTTCAATGTATTTTCTATGCAAAACTGTAGAAGAAGTGACATTTTAAAAGTTTTGACCTTTGTTTTTTTTTCCCCTCCCCCCCATTTTTTTTTTTGCATGAACCAAGGCATAAATTTTTTAAGCCATCTGACAGGGTATGTGTTAGGAACAGCAATAGCCATTACTATAATAGCAAAATGTTTCAAAATTTGAAAATTCTATATTGTGTGCAGCATACTGGTAACCTTTCTGGAGAAAAAAATAGTGATGAGAGATGCAGAACTCTTCTGGTTATTGTCACAGGCAAATAGATGATTGTGGCAGATCTTGTACACCTTTGCAAAATAGTGTAATTGAACGCCACCTTTTCATTTACTAATTTCATATTTTAAGGCAAAAATTTCAAAGCATTTTGCAGGCAAGTATTTTTTTCCCATCCCTTTTCAAGGAAAAAAAAATAGCCAATTTTATTAAAATTTGCTTTGAAAAAAGCATTTACAAGAGAAAAATAGCAGACTGAATAATGCTAGTGAACAGTAGTAAATTAACTACATATGCATATATCCAAATTACATGGATCTAATCTGATAAAAAATTGTCATGGTTTCCAATTAGTTTACAAATATAATAAAAAATCCTTCAAACCCTACTGGTTAAAATATAAAATAACACATCAAATATCAGGAAATTATAAAGGATGTTAGTGATGTAAAACACAAGCAAAATAAATGAAAACTGTTCAAGCGAGATGGGGAGGGGGAAGGGACCCACAAGCCATTGAAGTGAATGAAGAACAGACTCTAAAAACAAGCCTGGCAGGTTAATCCATGTGAGAATCTTCCATTTACCACCAATTCCCCCTGCTAGCTGCCACTGCTATTCCCAGCTCACCCTAATGCTCACCAGGGGCACTGGCCCTGCTGCAGGTCCATCTACATCTCTCTCTCTGGGTCTGACCCCACATTCTTTTCATACCCAGCACCCTTTCCATCACACATTGAAACCTGTGGAAATTTGACAAGTGAAAATGATGGCAAACATGCCTATGGGACAGCAGTGTTCTGAAATAATCAGTTTTAAAAGCTGTTTTAGAATTTATTAGGATTTGGAGGAGAAAGCAGAAAAATCCCACATTTTAAACTGATGGCTCCACTAGTGGATTGATAAAGAGCTATAAAGACTTCTTGGTAACCTGAGTCCTCCATCAGAACAAGATAAAATCATCTCTCACTCTACAACACACACACACTGTAACCAAATCCATCATTAGCAAACTACATCATTCATCATTAGGCAAGAATCTAAAATAAATTACAATGGGTCCATTAAAAGATTGGGAAGCCTAACAAAAAAAAAAAAAAGTGCAAAAGCAAGGGGAAAAAAAAGCTCTCCCAGGAGGGTCTGTGTCAAGACAGAAAATTCTTTCAAGTCCCCTTTATCGGTGCCTGAGACACTATAAACTACTAGGACACCCCTTGAATTTCACATCCTAAACAAGATATCTACAGGAAAACAGGGCAAAGTAGGTCCTAATTTCTACCCCAATTGTATGGCTTTTAGTTTCCCTGGGCAGGACTTGCCCAGTAGATTTTCAAACCTGAAGTTTCTCTTTCTGGTGTGTGAATCAACAGTTTAGAAAAAATATTCAGAAACGTTCCCATGGCAAGCCTGCCACCAGGGAGCCAGAGATCATCAATAGTTCTAGGGAAGTCACCAGGGTACCTGCACCTCCTCTGAAGGCTCCTCAAGGGTTGGAGCAGCTGCCAGACCCTGCCCTCAGGGAAGGTGGTCTCCTTGCTTTGATGAGGGTGCAGTCAAGTCAAACCAAGTTATCATTTCAAAAGTGCGTCTCTCGTCATCTGCTGTATTAATAGTTATTTGCATGTTTCCTGGGTTCTTTGCTGCAATATGTGGGTGCAGGCAGAAGAATTCTAAAGGATTTTTAGGTTGATAGTGCTTCCATTATTCAGGATAATGTGCTATCCAAGGCAAGCAGCTATTTGGGATAAATAGCCTATCCCCATTTGTCCAAAATAGCCAAATGTCTGGCATGAGTCATGCCAAACAGGCAGCTGCTCGGCAGGAGTGTAGTACTGGCATACTAAAAAGAAGAAGATATTGAAGGGGGCAGAGACAGCTAAAGGTGGCACCAGTGTGTAGTGACAGAAGGTTTGTGGGGTCAGTAATACACAGCTATCACACTCGCTGAAACTGTGAGACAACACCACCACAAATGGCAGTGTTTGTCTGCAGCTTGTGCACAACAATTTCCAAGACACCACTCATCTCCTTAACACTTAAAACTGACAATAAACCAATACCTTAGAGGCCACTGTGCAGGAGGTGCTGGCAGGTGTTAACTCTGGGGCACACATGTTGCAAATGTGATACCACCATCAGCACGGACAGGACAGTTTTGGGAAACAATTTCTTTAGTAAGTGTGCTGCTCCGTGATTTGCATAGCACAGGGCATTTCCTCAGCTGTCTGAGATGGATTCCTGAGAAGCAGCAGCTTTCACAAGGAGCAGCACGGATATCACAGGGAGGTAAATTAATAAATTTACAGATGAGTGAATGTATCTGTGTCCTTAGCTGGCTCCCAGGTAAAGTCTGGTACAAGCAGACTTGTGAGCACTGTACATACCCCTGCCCTGTGCAGGCACCCTCCTGTCCTTTCCAGATTAAGAAGTCCATTCCTCCCTCAGCTAAGTACTGATAATTTATGCACAGATATTCCAGTGAAGTAGGTACTGAAAATCATTTCACAGAGAAAGAAACTGTAGCTGTAAAATTTGTGCCATACCCAACATGGCAAAGAAAGCAATGGACAAAGTCCTGAATTAAAACAGTCACTGAGAAAGTCTTCTATGACAGGAATATCCTTTGTCGCAGTCACCATGATGCAAGCTCAGCAGGTGTAATTTCAAATTCAGTATCTTGGCCATCTACTTGTCTTTTAAAATAAGTGAAAACAGTCCCTGGCATGTAGTAAACTTCTTGGAGTTCTCTAGCTTACATTATCTGTAACACATTTAAGTGCCAGAAAAGAAAAGAAAAAGAAACTGGGTAAATGTGTAGTTAGTCATGCTTGTAAAAATGTCAACGCTGTCAAAAATATTTGTGTGAAAATCATAAACAAAATCTGCTGCCATGAGAAGTTTTTTGGTTCTTAATTATGGGACAAAATGACTTCTTTTTCATGAAGACTTAAAAAAAAGAGAGCTAACACTGTGATGAAAACATTGGCACAATCTTGACTCAGCTGCTTCCCTGGGGTAATAAAGTTGCTCCCAGAAAGAAGAGGATTATGATCTTCACAGAGTACCTTAAAAATCCAGCTGGTATGCCAGGCTAGCTTAGCAGGTTCTTAATAGGATGTGCAATCTTGCACCTCTAAGCATGTTTGGAAGGTTTCAGGTGCTTAAAGGCAAGAGAGGCCTGGTTAGCAGCCCTTTATTTGGCATTTTTGAGTGGATTTCTAGAACTGCAACTCTCAGATTTGCACACTTTCTTATAGAGGCTGGATAAGCATATTTTATAACCTAAAAAAACAAACAAAAGCAGTAGGTCAGCAGACCAAATCATGTAGGTCAGTGGAGAGGAATACCTATAGCTGTGGCAAGGTTTGTGCTCACTGACCTGTGGGAACAGTTGGTGGTCCCACTCCATTCCAGAAGGACAGATGTTCTCACCCACACGCTACCACAGGTGGCAATGCTGGGGTCAGCAGACCTGTGGGCACATCCCAGGAATGAGCCCCCACAGAGAGGGTTCACTGGGGCCGGGTACTCTGACAGGTCCTTTGGAGCAGTTGTACTCTCCTCTTTGCAGCTTTGTAAAAGCAGATTCACACTCTTACAACTTGTGGTTAATTGCTGAATTTTCACTGATAGCAAAGTCACAAGGAGTAGAAGTGAGCATTCGATGGCATGGTCATTTGGGGACTTAATTTTCAAACCATGCAGTGAGTTCAGGCCTTGTTGTCAGAACAGGATCTTGTATGTTTGTGCAAACCAATGTTTTGATGTAAAGTACAAAGCAATAGTGAATCAGTCAGACAGCCAAGCCATTTCAGATTTTTTTGTGATTAGGGTGGTGAACATTAGAACAGATTGCTAAGAGAGAACCCAGCCCTGGAAATATTCAAGGCCAGATTGGATGGTGCTCTGACCAACCTGATTGAATTGAACATGTCCCTGCGTATTGTGAGGACATAGGAAGTAGATGACTTTTAAATGCTCCTTCCAACCCATTCTATGATTTCTCTTGTCCTGAGCTGCAAATATAGCTTGTTAAAATTAATGTTCAAATGTACTGCTATGGCACAATCTGGAGAAATTACTCTGAAAAGTCTGTCGCAAACATTGCATGGAACAAGTTACTAGAAAAAAGTGGATTCCAAAAAAGGGCTGTAGCAACTAATGCAATATTTCCTGCTGAGCTTGGCACCTTGAAAGGTTCCAAGATCTTTCACAGGAACAGTTTCCCATCCCTTAATATCCATGTGAGCTATATACCAATGTATACTATACTTGAAATGTAAAAGATTTCTTGAAACAAACCAAAAATTCATAACATTCTTCTTGTATTACTCCATTCCATGTCAGTTGTTATCTTCTCTCCTCATAGAATTTCAGAGAGGCAAGGGAAAACAATCTTATAGTAATATTTACTAGAATTATTCATGGGAGTTTACATTACTCTATTTTATAACTGAAAATATCTGCATGGAATTGAGATACAGTCAAATTTCAAGTAATATTTTACATATCACAAAAGGAATAAAACCTGAAGCAGAAAAACATGACATTAGATGAACAGAGGCTATGTTTGCTTGTTTCAGGATGTCTACTTTCTTTCCTCCAAAGCTGTCCTGAGAGGGTCCAGGTACCTCTTCCTTGCTATCCCCATGAAAACAAGTTTTTGCTGGAAGAACAAATGCTCTCAGGCACTGTCTTTAAGTTTTACTCTTAATCAGATAGACAAATTTCTAAAATATCCCCTGCTTCCTGAAAACAGGAACCAGATAAGTTTTTGCCACCCATTTTGGTTTGTCTTGTGAAAAAATTCCATTGTTTTAACAATAAATAAGAGCAGATTTGCTACAGTGTTCAGTGAGCATGAGGACTATGGGAAAAGCAGATCAGGAATAAATGGATTAAAGGAAAAACAGTCTTCTAAGCAGAAGTAAAAAATATTGCCTCAAGAATATATTGAAATGTTGAGTAAAATAAGCAGTAGCCTGTGGCCTGCACAAAGGGCAACAGGGAAATGAAAAATACTCTCTATCTCTGGCTGTCCTTGCACAGGGAGGGGGAGGCCTTGAAATCAGTGTCTTCTTGTCAGGACTTCCACCAGTGGCTTTTCCCATCTCCTGTACCCCAGAGAGTCAGCAGCAGGACGTGCTGTCATCAGGCCAGCACAGGACAAGCCACTTATGGAATAAGACAGCAAGACTGTCATGCTAAAAAATGCCATTTGCTTTCTGGCCTGTTCCTAAAATAGTTCAAAAACATGTTGCCAATGGCTTATACAGGAGACCCTAAAGAGACATCAGAATTTTTTGCTTCTCCTGAACTTCTCCAAGGCCATCTATTTCCAAGGTTCTTAGAGCACAAAGACAAGCCAAGTGAGTTCTTTTACATGAAAACTAATGAGAAATTTGCCTCAGCCTTGTTGAGAGCATCATCAAAATTCAACTGAAGCCTGATAAACTGTCAAGGTTTTTTTCTCTGTACAGGCTCTCAGCTCACTCTCCTCTTGTTTTTGGGAGACATAAGAGGGATGCAGATACCCTTGGCTCTCTGAGACACTACTGGAATATTTCTATGAAACCTTGCCCCCTTCATCAGTTTTCTGGGACCCTGAACATATTGGATCTTCCTTTCTTTGCTGCTGACATTTTATGGTACGGGAGCTGGGTCCCCTCTACTGGGCCTGAGCACAGCACAGTATCACAGACATTACAAGTTCCCACAAAGGATGAGCAGAGAAGATGTGTAAGACAGGATGATGTGCAAACGTTTCCTGAAAGGAAGGGTTGAAGTCATCTCACTAGTCCATCCAATTTCCTGGTGAGTCCATGAATAAGGCTGTTTCCCTTATCTTTTCCTTTCTTCCATTGCTATCTCACATCCAGTCAGGATATGAGAATAGGTGCCTGGAGGTATAGTCAATCTCTTTGCTGGGTCTGATTCCTACTAAGGCAGATCTTCCATGGCAGTCGTGTTTCTGTTAAGTGTAGTTATCTGCCTTTATCCTGCCCACAGCTCTGAGAAGCTGTTGGAGCCGTCTACAGGATTGGATGAGATCTACCCAAAGGTATGGAAGCGAATGGTGAAAGAGTTCACTGCGCCACTTTCCAATGTTTACCAGCAGTCCTGGCTAACTGGGGAGGCCCTGGTTGACTGGAGATTGACCAATGTGATAACTATCTACCAGAAGAGCCAGATAGAGGATTCTGGGAACTACAGCTCTCAGTCCAACGTCAGTGCCTTGGAGGGTCATGCAGCAGATCATCTTGAGTGCATCACACAGGACAGGACAGGGGAACAGTGCATCCAGCAGGACCAGGGCAGTGAGCGTCCCCCTGTACTCAGCACTGGTGAGGCCACATGTCAAATCCTGTGTTCAGTTCTGGGCCCCCACTACAAGAAACACACTGAGGGGCTGGATTGTATCCTGAGAAGGGCAACAGAGCTGGTGAAAAGCCCATAGCACAGTCTGATGAGGAGCAGCTGAGGAAGCTGAGGGTGTTTAGCCCGGAGAAAAGGAAGATGAGCAGGGACTTATCACCCTCTACCTGAAAAGAGGTTGCATTGAGATGAAGGCTGATCTCTTATTGCTTGAAGTAACAAACAATAAGACAGGAGGAAATGGCCTCAAATTGTGCCAGGGGTGGTTTGGATTGGATATTGGAAAAAAATTCTTCAGGATTGTCAAGTACTAGAAGAGGCTGCCCAGGGAAGTGATGGAGCCACCATCCCTGGAGGTATTTAAAATAAGAAGACAGGGTGCTTAGGGACATGGTTTAGTGGTGGACTTGTCAGCACTAGATTAATGGTTAGATTTGATGATCTTAAAAGTCCTTTTCAACCTAAGAAATTTCAACAGTCTATTCTAACAGCTTGCAACTTTTCTTGGCTATGTTACTATCACAGGATGATGCCTATACCTAATGCTAAGATTAAAGAACTCTCAGCAGAAGAATTAAAATCTAAAATTAAAATTACATCATTTTGTGATAATGTTGTAATCTGCCTTTTTGAAATTCCTGAATCTCTGCTCTATTCAACAACAAATATACTGACTTTAATTTATGTAAGGCAATAGACACCAACAAAATGTAGACATCTGCACCAAAGCTGTTTTTCTTCTGCTTTTCTTCCCTGTAATCTGTGCGACCTATGGTAGCTGTCTAATTCAGGTTGAGCCAAATTACTGCTGGGAAGTGCTTACATCTTTTCATTGACTATAACAGGGCAAAAGAGGTGGACCAGTTCACATGTCTGCATTGTACATGTCTTGATTTCAGTAAATCATACATAAATTTTAATTACTTAGTCCCCCACAAGTATCTATGCAGTATATGGGATTTCATTAAAACTGTATCTTTACATATGGGGCAAACAACAAAGGTAAGGTGGTGAGTGAGTGGTGTGAAACTTTTCCAGAAACAGGTTCAAGCTCACTTCAGTAAATAGTTTAGGATGGTAATTAGCCTCAGAATAAAATGTAGAGATTGCTTGTTTGGCATAGCTTTCCCACAGTAAATAATAGCTACAAAATTAGCTAGTGAGGGAGGAAGGGAAAAAAAAATAAATCATTTGCTTTCACTTGCAAAGCCTTTAAAGCATTCAGAACAATATAAATCCTGAGACAGACAGAGACTGTCCTCTACAGATGGGCACTGGGCATCTGCAACAAAACACAATCATGACCCTACATATAAGTTTCTGTGAAGGGCCATTAGATGGGAGACAGCTCATTGTGTGCACATGTGCTTGGATGAGAAAAATGAGTCACTCCCAACTCTGGATCAAGCAGGTGATGTAAAGGATTGGCAGGGAGAATGATGCAGACAAAGGCTCTGCTTTCTGAAAAGCACTGAGTCACATCCTAGGAAAAAGCATAAAAAAAGAGAGCAAAACTGGATGCAGTGATATCAGACGAGAGTTGGGAGCAAGGATGAACACACCCACTTCTGCTCTAGAGCATGTACACCTATGGCAGCCTAAAAGCCTAGACTATGTTTTGCAGTGTCTTCTGTAAGGTCTTAAGATTGAAACTTTCTGTCTGTTCAGCTGCAGTTCCGTTAGGAGCAGTCTTTTTTGTAATTTCACATGTCAACACGATGTATCACTTTCTGAAACAAAAAATTCTTCTGTAGTCACAGGGCTGGTAAGAAGTAGGCTGCTGTTAAGTAGAGTCAGGCTCACCAGTTTTCCAAAGTTTTGCTGTCCTTCTTAGCAATATTTGTAACCTGGTATCAGTGAGAGGATAACCAGGAGCTATGTCATAACATTTGTAATTTAAGAGATGGACTGTTACTAACATTCTAGGATCCAGAAAAAGCTAATAACACAGTGAACTCTTAATTCTCCTTCTATGTTTTACCTAGATTTTAGAGCAACAGAAGGGCAAGCAGAGGTTTTTAGCTCTAGGCTATGGGACAGCTGTAGTGGATCTGGCGTGACTCTGTGTTTAAGTGCCCAGGTATCATGCTCTCCTCCCAAGTACTTATATTACCCTTACATCACAGCACCCCTCTACTTACTATGGATAGGGGTTAGTAAAATCAACAAAAAGGTGTTACAATGCAAGCTGAATTCCTCTAAGTCAGCGAAATTCACAGTATTGATGTCCCCTATCCATTTAGAAGATTGAAACAAAAAGCTGAAGACATCTAAGCTAGAGCAGGGAGATAGCTGCTAGCTCTATCATCACCTTCTTGGATGTGGCAAGGCAGTTAACTCCAGTTAGCCCTTCAGGGGACTAGCTTCTGATATGAATAACTGATTCAGAAATCTGATTTCTGAGCTTGGGACCCCTGAAAGGAGGCAGCAGGTGTCTACCCTTTAAGGCACAGCCAGAGTAATTCTGCAGGACAGCTTCTCTATTGCTTTACAAGTCTCTCTCCCTGTGCACATATAACAATTCATACAGCAGATGCTCTGAGAGGTAAAAATCACCAGGAAAATGAATACAAATTGAGTTAAACATTAAGTCGAGAAGTGATACTCAGGCAGCATAAATTGACTTAGTTATACGTTAATTTTTTTTTGCACATCCAAGTCCTGTTTCCTCAAATCTCAAGTCAGGTTTCATTAACACTTCATGATGCCCTCAGAAGACCTTGCTGCTTTGCATCTGCTCTGGCTCTGCTTCTGTGAAAGTAATTTTTGTGTATGCTGGTGAACAGATGTGAGCAAGAGATAGATCTGGGTAGATTTGGGAATTGTCATTCTATTGACACTCTTCTGCAAGTTCAAAGAGGTACTTGTCACTCAACCCCAGCTTTTGGGAAGAAACACTGGCCAGTTTTGGGACAACACATATTTTCACTGGGCTCTGACAGCTGATCTTTGAAACCTTCTGGAGGGACCAGGCTGAAGCCTGAGACCAGAGTGACACACGAGACAATTAACACATTAGACCTCCCCATCCCCCAGTGAACTTTTGTCGGCCTGTCCTCTTCCTGAAAGGAAGGGGAAAAAACATCCTTTTTGTAGTGGCTGCTCATTATATAAAGCAAATTGAGAGTGAAGGGAGGGAGTAAAGAGATGGCACGGAGCCCGATAAGTGCACCCTTAAATCTATAATTAAAACCAAAGGCAAGTTCCCAATATAGCCAATCCAGTTATATAAGATCTTACAAAAGCTTCACACTGTTTGCTGGGTTTCGCTTTATTACTGTTCCCTCTCCTCAGAGTTCACTTCAGGTCAGTAGTGGATGAGGTATTACAGTCAGAGTTTATGGCAGGGTAGAAATCTAACAGTGTCCTGTTTGTAAAGATATGCAAGTGTGCCCTTAGAGGGAAAAAATAATCACTGGCTGTTTTTGAAAGAGAAAAAGTTAATGGTCACTTTGGAGCTCAATTTAGAGCATCTCTAGCTCCAGAAGTGAATCACTAGTTACTTAGAAATTACTTGAAATTATGTCCTGAGAGTCAGAGAAAGGCTGCTCCTTGTCCACTGGTCCAAGAATTATAGTAAAACTACATGTAAGACAGGAAATCAGGCTGGATATGGCCAGCAAGACTGAGGAATTTGGATACAGAAGTTTCCTCAGAAAGCCCATGACAAGTCTGTACCACATTTTTTCATGCCTACTAAAAGCATCCTGCAGGAAAACACAAGATCAGCTGGCATATTTTAAGTGTAGGCAGCTCACTGCAACTGTACTGAGAGTACTTCCATGTGGGAGTTGGCAGAACCACTACACTAAATAGTATAGCAGCTAGATTTCAGAAACATAAATAAAAAGCAGTTATCATTATTGATAAAAGCCATCACTACTGCATCCACTTCTTGCATCCTTTACAACAGCACTAGGCAGTGGCACTCCTAAAAACAATGGTTTCCTAGGGCCATGCTGAAATTAAGCTCTTCCTCATGTAAATCCCCCCCCAAACACATCAAGAATACCATATTGATGCACAAAACAACCACTCAGCAGTAATCACACACTGCACAGAGGTTCATGTATTTCTGAGGTACAGGATTCCAAAGCTAAGGAGAATATGGCAGCCAGGGGAAGAAGGCAAAATTGTGTTCTCCACTTTCTGGGTAAGTGGCAAAGTTTAGGCACATTCAACATTCACTAGTTAATGCAATTTGCTGAAGTCCCAGGGTGATAAATGTCGTCAAGAAGAACTTACCTGGAAGAAGCTGATAATTTCTGAGTATAGCACCAACATTCACATATCAAAACACCTTCATGTTCTAAGCCCCAACTATATTTAATTTGTTCCACAAAAATAGAAGTATGGGAAAAAAGAACACTTTTTTAAAAATTCCTAAAATACTATTCTTTCTTCCCAGTGACAACCAGAAACGCTACTATTTTTTACCAACATCTTAGGTATCAGAAAAATGGGAAGAATTATTTGCAGGAATGTTTGTGAAATCCATGACCATCTTTTCTTTGCAACATGAAACCTCAATAAAACATACTTTTCAAAACTTAAGTTTTAAATGGTATGGTAATTGCTTGAACTCTGTTTGAGCTGTGACAGTTTCCACCTTGCAAATGTTGTATGGAAAATCACCATGGGCAAAACTGCATTGTTAAGGCAGTAAAATTAAAAGATGATGTCTGACTGGGTTCCTTCTGCATGGCTCCATCAGAGGATTTTTTTTATTAATAACTGACAATGTCAGGCACTAAAATGGTTATCCAAAGTGTATTTTTTAAAATTGCACTGGTTTGAAAGCTCAGGCTTGGCTCTGCAAAGACCTATGTGGGAGAGCTGTGGGAAGGAAAGGCTCAGGGATCTTACTTTACTCACATACCCACCAGCCCTCGTGGCAATGTGGGTGCTGGCAGAGCTCCAATCTCACAGTGACAGTAGCACAAGGATCTTCAAAGACAGACTGGTCTTTCCAGGGCAGTGGTTCTACAGCTGTGTAGTTCCACACAAACTGTCGGATGTGGTGGTGGGCAGGGGGAATGTCTGCTTACTCCTTACTCTAGATCCCAAGCTACATCTACCCACAAGATAAACACAATGTTTTCAAAAAGTTCTGTGAAGCCATGTCAGATGTATGGGGCACAAATGAGAAACAGACTCATGAAGTTTCATTAGGGTGTAGTATCAACCCAGATTATACCTGCTGATAGCAAACTCACAACCACCACCAAGTAGCTGTCTGCAAGAAGGTTGACATCTCTATATTAAAAGGGAGGATTGACACTAAAATTAAAGCTCACATGGTTACTATTTTCATCATAAGAGTGTGACATGAGCTGTTGTTTTCTGAGCAAAGACAGTGATCATCTTTTTTTGATGTTACCACAGAATCACAGGCTGGAATGGACCTCCAGGAATTATCTTGTCCAATTTCCCAGTTCAAGCAAGGGCAACTAGAGCAGCACCATGTCCAGACAGTTTTTGAATATCATTCTATATATAATTTTTAATATCTCCTCATCTATATATCCATGTAGTCTTCCAGGTGTACATTCAATAAGACAACTAGTAACATAAGAAGGCATTATCTATTTGCCAGGTAACATTCTCAGACAAAATATAATTTTTGCCCAGAAAAATAAGAAAAATGGATACAAGACAGGCTCTTTGCACTGGACAATGGCACGTGTTCCTGTTTTCAGAAGGGCACCACACAGTGTCTAACAGGAACCTCTGTAAGCAGCTGGTGTCTAAATGGAATGCACCACCAGCAACTCCATGTATACAAGCTCAACTCTGTGTTTGTCTAGAGTGTTTAAACCATTTCCCTCCGTATACTACTATCCTTCACATGTCCTTACAGATAGAAGTTCAAGGAAAAAAGTGCATCTTTCACTGCCAAAAATTGTTAAAAATCCTGTGCAAATCTCATGAAGAAGAATCAATGACTACGTTAGTCTTATGTTGCCTTCTCGTGTGACATCCACTCTGAGACCACAAGAAAAAACGTCATTTGATGGTTCTAAGTGTCTGTTTATTTTGGGTTGCTTTTTACCTAATGAAATCAAGGTAATCCAGCCTGGGCTCTAAAAGCTAATCAGGTTCTGGATGGGATTGACTTGACTACAGGATTTTATTTCCTTGAACTCATTTGATAATAATTACAGTCTATCAGTTTGGTAAAATAACCCCATTGTGTCAATGCTTGAACTAATTGACTGACTTTCCACCGCCCAAATAGTCTAATAAGTATTTCATTGTTGATATTTTTTCAGGTTCAGGTGCCATAGCTTCTCCTCCTATAATATGCTGAAAAATAAGTTTCAGTGTTATGCTGACATCTCATTCCCTTCTTGTTGCCTTTTTTATGTTCTACATCATGAAACAGCACAAATGATTTCAAGGGACCATTCAAATAAGGTAGACAAATGTATATGACAGATCTTACGTGCCGTGGCAAAGGCATGGCAAATGTTATAAAGCAGCCTCTGATTTCTCAGTACAGTAACAGCCTCTTTCTCATTAGACATCTGCTAACAAATCTGTTTTGTCTGTCTTGATTTCTCCATGTCTTCCCCTGTTTCTTTTATTTTCACCTCTGAGGTTTCGACTTTAGATAGACTAACTGATAAAGGAAATACCAACTTGGGTTCCACCTTCCATTCATGCTATTTTTTGATATTTACAAGAAGCTTTTCATTTATCATTAAACAACCCCCTCAGAATGTACATGTCCAAAGTTTTGCTCAGTAACAATGAAATAGAGATCACTATGGCAAGGTTCAAAGCCTTTTTCCAGTGCTTTTTCTGTTCTTTTTCAGATGGATAATCATGGACAAACTGTCCATGATTTTCAAGACTTTTTGTGTTTCTGAAGATTTCGAAATCTTCTCAGTGCCCTTCTTTTTTTAAAAAAAAAATCATTGTGTAAAAGTGTCTGGAGGTAAATAAATTGTCACTGAGATAAGGAGTAAGTAAACATCTTGTCTTAAATAACTCAATTAAAAAGAAATTTATCATACCAGTGCTGTGCACTCTTTCAGAACCAAATTTTAATTTATATACACTTGTGAAGAACACTATAAACAAATGATTCAGCAATGCTCCTGCACTTAGCATACTTTTGAAATCAGCTCAAGAGAAGAGCTACTCATGTTCTCGGGCCCCTCAGATACAAGAAGAAAGAAAAAGAAAACTCAGTTCAATCTTTGAAGCAAACAAAACCCATAGAAAAAATTAAATATGTAGTCCTCTTCTTGTCTTCTTCCCAGGGAAACCATGACAGATGAGACCGAGGAAGGTAGAATAGATTTTTCTCTGTGCTTCAGAATTATTTGTTCTTCCTGCTTGTGGAGATAAACAGACAATACAATGATGGGTCCTAGTCAGATCTGCACTTAGGCATGGAAATTACTTCTCTCCAGTGACGGTACAAAGGGAACCAGGGTTTGTCAGTAGCAGTCTGAATCACCAAAGATTTTCGATGCAATAGTAGTCAGAAAGCCTAAATCAGGCACCCCAGATAGTCAGCTGAAGTCTAAAAATGGGAAAAATAAGGGAGACAGAGCACCATAAATTTAGAGGGCAGATATTTTTCTAATCTAAGTCTTCAAATCTGCCTTGAATCTATGGTATGATTGTAGCACATTGGTTCTGCTGAGGATAATAAGGTACCTTCTGAAATATCTTGCTAATCTACACAACATCTGAATGCAGGATGGTATTATGGCACCTCTCTGCTGTTTTAGCATTTCATTTGCAGGCAGCAAATGCTCTTATCTACTCTCATGCTGTCAAAAATGTGTGCATCTTTTGTGTCCACAGAAGTTGTGTGATGAGAGTGGGTTCCTCCCTGAATCCATCCCTTAACCTGTAGGTGATTGAGCTTTCCAGCCTGCTGGTAGCAGGCAGACATATATCATTGGTATTGCCAGCAACAGTTCCCTTGTCTTAGCTCAATGTGGAAACAATTGCTCAGGGGTCCTGTAAATAATAGTTCTTTGGAATCATCTGGAAAAAAAAAAAAAAGAAACCCCTCGGTACACCGTAAGCTGGCAGTAATTTTCACATTACTCCAGACAGTATCCTATTCATTGCTTGACAGATCTGTTTTTAATTCCAATTTCTCCTTCCCTTTTAGCTCTCCTCTTGCAGGTAGACAATAGAATTTAACTGTTTGTGTCCATCACCTATGGCTTTATTTGCTGCTAAACTGTTTACTGTTTCAGGAGAATATCTAGGAAAAAGCACAGACTAGAATTGAGGGTGTCTGTCCTACAGAGAGCACAGAAATTGGGGGATAAAATAAGGAAGCTAAGAAGACCTAAAAGTAGCCCATGTGAAGCCCACTGCACATGCAGGAAAATAATCTTTGAAACTACATCTGCCTGGTGTGCTCTTAAACAATCTCCCTGTATGATCTCCCTGATCAGATCAGTGACACAGTACCACAAATAATGAGATTGGAGAGGAAGCAATGCAGTTCTGAGAAAAGCTTCACTCCAGCCTAGTGCATTTAAAAAATGTTCCCAGAGTGATTTTAAGTAATGCAAATTATACCAGAGAACAGAAAGTGCTCATACCTTAATCTGCAGTTCTGTTAGCTGCACAGAATCTGCTGCCTGAAACCTGCCTAGGAAGCCCTTGATCCACTTGCACATGTAACAAGACGCTGGTTTTGTGGAGGCAGACATAAAGCACAAACAAGTTTTGAGAGAGGCACTATTAGTGCTGCAATCCCTGTGTAGTACAAAAGCAGTTTCTCTGAGGACTGATGGCAGGTCTGTATGCAGGGGAGCTGCTGACAAATCAAAGCCAGTGTTAGATCTCTGTAAATTAGAATAAACCCCTCTTTCCAGCTGCCACAAGATCAATGTATTCCCATTACTCTTGCCCTGACCACGATGGAATAAACTTTGAGGAGAAACGGCGACTAAGTGTTACATGAAGGTAGCGATCATGTCTGGCTGAATTGTTCTCTCTAGATACAAAGGCTAGTCATAGGTTCCTGAGCTTTTTTTTTTCTGCTTACCACAGCAACTGAGATGCAGGTGCTCTTCTCAGAAAAATTCCTGCCTAGGATATCTGCAGTGTGCAGTAGTGTCTGTGCAGAAACAGATGATCCTTGTGCTTGTGTCAGCAGACCTGCGTGGCTGGGCAAAATTAGTTTTCAGAGACACAATTCTGAGGTGCCATCTGCAAAGCACAAGAATGCATCATACCATGAGAGTACAAAATATATGCATCTTCATCCAAGATGCTGGCCTATCTCCCCCTGCCATATGCTCCGACTGCTAAGCTAAGTTCCCATTCCTGAGTATGTGCCAAACAGTAAAAAGAGCATAACCCCTTGAGTTATATCCAGTAGTGCAGGGCTACTGGATCTCCAACTGATCATGATTCAGCAGCTGAAAATTCAAATGAAGGTGTAATATTTAAGGCTGATTGTGAAAAGTGAATTTAAAAGTAGGAACCAGAAGGAAGTAACTCGAGACACCTTCAATTTTTCCTTAATTTTTTTTTTTTGTGTTAGACTCCTGTGTCCCGCACAGGGGGAAGGAACTCATACAGAAATTAAGAAAGAACATAAAACAATATTAATTAATGGGTAAGTAACTGAAAGATTGTTGAGTATAAATATGATCTAATTCACTCTTGATTCCTTACTGAAAAATTCAGAATTTAGAAATTAGAT
Source organism: Petroica traversi (assembly GCA_025920805.1). NCBI lineage: Eukaryota > Metazoa > Chordata > Aves > Passeriformes > Petroicidae > Petroica > Petroica traversi. The sequence continues at coordinate 1,923,751 of JAHLSL010000057.1, read as the reverse complement.
TGATAAGAGGAATTCAGATAATTGTCATAGAATTCACTAAAGAAATAGCTGCCCCATGAATTTTTAAGCCAATATAAAGAAGTTAATAGAAAATCACAGCCCTATTAGCACACTCCACTACCCTTCAAACTTTTCACTCTATTCAGAGCGGCCTAGTCTGAATTCTGTGTTTTCAAACCAAAAATAATAAAAGTGAGCCAACCGTACCTACTCCAAAGACTGCTGGGGAATTTATGTTGATTCTCAATCACATTTTATCCAAATTCAGTAGTGTGGGGTTACACTTTCACTGGAATGAAGGTTTAACAAGCACAAGAAAGAACCTTGGAGCAATAATTAGATAATTACAGAAATACCATCCCTTTAAGCACCACTGAACTGCTCCCACAGGGGATTCACAGGAAGACCCTGGTACAAAATGAGTGGAAATACAGCACCAGTGCTGAGAGATTTTGGCCCCAGTGCTACAAACACTGATATAAACTACCTCACACAACAGAAGCCCAGGCTGTGCTGTTATATACCTGCGTTGACATAGGAAGTACACACAGGAAATGCTTTTATTCTTCACTGGAAGATTCCTGCCCTGGTAACTGTTCTTATGAATGCCTCATTTGCAAAGGAAAAAAGTTGCCCCACTTCACTGGGAAAGTGGGCAGCAGTTTCAGCAAGGGTAGGAATTTGGGTGGTTAGGGCCACAGGCTGACAGGAATATCAGCTCCACTGAGCCTCCTTCCTCTTCTCAGCTGGTACAAAGAGAGCTGTGAGGTCCTGGGGGGGACAAAGTAAAGAAGGGACAAATTCTGAAACAGTTTGAGTCTTCCAGAGCCTTCCTCTGCCTTTGGCTGCAGCCATTGCCATAGAGGAGCTGCTGGCCACCAGCTATAGTCAGCAGACTTCCAACCAGCCCAATTTATTTGCCCAGTCTCCAACACGAGTATTCCACAGGATCCTGAGTAGTATAGCTTGTCCCTTGAACGTCTGATATCCAAATATAAAAGAAATACAGTACAACTTCTGCAATTGTTCTGCTTTGATGAAGTCTTTAAGAAGAACGCAAAAACCCAAGCAGGGAAAATCAGAGGCACACTTTTCAACATCACTAAACCCACAAATTATATCACATCTTGCCAGCAGAAGTCAATTTTAGTCAGGTGGCTTTGTATTTCTTCTGTTTTTAATATGTATTTGGCATCTAACACACTGTACATGTAAATATTTTGAAGATAAATTAAAAAATGTGTTTCAGTTAGACTTGGGTAAGCATTTAATTTTCTCTCAAAGGTCATAAGAGCTCTTGGTTTTGCCATCCTTACCTCTGTGCATCTTCAAATATCTGTTACAGGTCTGCATAATTCCCTGAGTTGCACATGTTCCTGGTGCCATGTGTCAGGACTTACAGCAGAAAAACAAGGTGTTATAATATGTTCATCATTCTCACAGTGGCTATTTGTAAAACAGATGAAATAGAGGTAAAAGCTCAGACAAAAATGGTCAATGAAGAGAAAAGCAAGCATGCAGAAATCAGTTGTATGTGTACAGTACAAGGATGTCATTAGAACCTGGGACAAGTTTTATATAGATACATCTATTATTCTTAGTCTTCATTATCTTAATTAAGGCTATTAATTAAGGGTCTAGTTCCTGTGTAGAAAGTCCTTTTTTTTTTTTATCTGCGAGGAGTGCAGGAGAAGACATTTCCCCCATCTCTTAAGAAAGAAGTGCTGGGTTTAGTGATCATGCATGCTGCCATTCCTACAACTCCAGGGAAATATTTGTACAGAGCTGCCTTCTCCAGCACAAGCCCCCTGAGAGTGGAGGGCTGCCCAGCACTTCATTCCTGGACTGGTGTGCCTGGAGGCAGCCAGACCTTTAGCAGCATCTCCTTTAGTGATGGAAAGTCAGGTTTTAGGAGGCCATGACTTGGTGCAGCATTCAAGCACCTCCTTGGATCTAAGCATGTGTGTGCACCCCTGTGCTTATTCAGCAACTGCTTGAGGCCAAGCCTACCTTACAGCATGTGCTTAAATTACATGGAAGGCTGTTTGACTCCAGCACATATTTCAGGTCTTTGTGGATCCACAGCGATTATGAAACCAGAAAACATCCTGAATACAAGCAGATTCTGACAATTATATTTTACTTGGACAAAATTTTCTTGGGCACAGAACTGTAGCAAGTGGATTTGAACATAAACATATCCAAGATGCTACTTAGTTTTGAACTTTCTGAGGACATGTGCCCTGCATCTATGCAATTTTCCCTTGAAATATACTTTTCTAGTGAGTGGTAAAAAGATGCTAACCTTCAAACTTAAGGCACGAGAGCACTGCACCCAGGGATGTTCATTAACTTTGAAAAGTCTCTAGAGGGATTGATGCACTGTTGCAGAAAGTGGCACATTATGTGTGACTCACATGGCTTTTACAGTAGAGCCTGCCCTCAGGCTCCCCACCACCACAGGCACAGAATTTGAAGTAATTTAAGAGATCTGTAAAGAAGAAATCCATCTAAAGACTGGATTCCCTTCCAGCACATTCAGATGGGCCAAGGGTTGAATGCATTTGGCTTTGTTGCACTGTGGAATTTCCTGGGAGGAAATCACTTCTTGTGAGCAGCTCAGCCAGAAGGCTTCTCCAGCCTGATACTAAGATGCCTTAGAAGACCTCACCATTTTACTCTCTTTTTGCTTATTTTCAAAACAGCCTAGCTGAAGTACCTTACAAATGTCTACCTGAGCATGTTCATTTTACCACAGAAATTGTTTAAACAGATAAATGGCTTTCCTCAGAAATATATATATAAAGCAAACTCATGTAAAAAAAAATTATCCCATATTATGTAAGTATGTAATACATGCATGAGCATTTCCAAAGACACATTTGCACAGGACAGGCTGAAATAGATTGCCTGGTCTGACTTTAAGCTGTCATCCTCAGTATTCACACAGGACCCATAGCTAGGAAGAACTGTTCTCCCAAATACACTGTGTAAAATGCCTACTTGACTAGACAAAAATGACAGTATATGTACCCAGTATTTTTCCTCCTCTCATCTTTGTGATTTTAAATCAGATACAAGAGATGGGTGAATGCTGAAGGCTCAGTCCTGCACCAGACAGACACCAAGACTTTTGTTTCAGAAGAATGTTGGTTTTGACATAGAGTTTGTTTAAAAACATCCCCACACAGGCATTTTTCACAGACACACATACACACACAGACACAAAAATGGCACATCTGCAGGACTCAATTTAGATGTGCAAGAGGTCAATTCTGTGCAATTTATTCAGGGCTATTACATGCAGTAATGAAGCATCTTTCTTCTCTCCCATACTCGCTCTTACTAGTAAGATTAAAAAATGAGTATTTCCTGTGGAAGCAATATTGGTGATGGTGCCCATCACTGTGGTTGCCACACTGTCACATCCTGTATGTGAAGGAAAAGGTTACTTTTAAAGGTCTTCTAACTCTTCATTTCTCTAGGACTTTTAGCAGCCATAAGAAATAAATGCAGTGTGATACATTATTTTGGCCCATGAAATAAATGAACTATAACAAATTGGTGATTTAGAGATTAATTCACATTTTGTCATGTGAAAAAAATATGCTGTGGCAATGATACGAAAAAAAAAAGCCAACACCACTTCCACCCGTCAAAGTCATTCAAATCTTCAATATGTAACAAATTACCCAGGATTATTTCCAGTAAATCTTCATAGATCCTGGCTCAATTTCTGTATTTCAAAATGGTCTCTCTTCTCAAACAGACAAACATCCCAGTTTTCCCTGGAATCTCTTAAATAACTGCTACATATCTTTTTCTTCACTCCTCCTCCCCCCTGCCTTTCTTATGGGTTCTCTTGTCTTTTTTTTTTTCCTTCCCTCTCTTGTTCTCCTGCCTCCAGGACCTCATAGTTACTACTTCATGCCCAATCGCTCCTATTCAGTCCTGTCTCCTTTTCTCTCTCTCCACTGGTAAGGAAAACTTACCAGAATGTGTATTCTCCAAGCACTCTTTTCATTTAAATGTGAAGAAGAGTCATTTGAGACTCTCTTCTAGCAAAGAATTGGTCATTTGTCAGTTAAATAAGTTTCTTATCTTTATGTACTTCTGAATAATTTGGGATTTTATTGTTTAATGTTTTGATTGTAAAAGTAAGCATTTTGCAGGAAAGTGAAATGGTATTTTTCTGTCTAACACGACCAAATCTTTGAGTGCTCAACCCCCCCAGCTACGCTTTTGACCACAAATTGCTACCTAGTAACCAGTATATCAGAGGAAACAGAAAGTGGTGTTTCCCCAAATGGGCAGAAAGGCTGCCCCCAAACTCTGCACTGCTTAACTTTCAGACACACTTTCCCCAGTGCTGCACACCAATTCCCTCCCGCCCCTCTTCCATGCATATTCAATGGACCATATGCTTCATCTCAAATATCTCCGGGCATTATGGATCCTATTCATCAAGAAGTGGCTTCTACACTCGTGAGCAAAGGGACAAAAAAAAAAAAAAAGACCTTTTCAAAGAGCATTCAAGAGTTTTCAGAGAAAGAAATCCTAGTACACAGCGACCTGTATGTACCAGGCTGTGGTCCACTCTAAACTAAACCCACATATTCCTGCTGAACACACACACATTGGCAGGAAGAAATTCTCATTATTTTGCCAGAAAGGAGGCCTGTATAGAGATCTCATGAGGGATTTATGCACAAGCTTATTGACAAACACAAACCTAGCCATTCCTTGGAATCCGAAGTGGTTCGTGGGGTGACAAGGCAGTCCCATCACCAACCCCTGGTACATGACAAAAGCAGAGGCAGCTCCAAAGCTGACACACCAACTGCCTCGGGATCTGCCACGCAGTCAGATGCTGTGTTGGGAATTTTTCCCTGACACCACAGCATATGGGCTTTGCATTGCCATTTGAAGAGCATGAGACAGACAGAAACAATCTGAAGGGGGTGGGAAATGGATGACATGTCAGCCTGGTGCTTGTATTTGGTCTTTGGTTATTAGGTGATGCTTAAATACCTCTTTGGCCTTCAGGCAAAGGAAAATATTGACCCAAAGGAAGCCCTGATGTAACTGTATTAGTTGCAGTGCAGTTAGTATGGGGATTAATTTGTCAGTTTGTTTGCTTATACTTGGTTTTTTGTTTTGTTTTGTTTCAAAATAATTTTTTTAACCTCTTCATGTTGTCAGAGAAATAAATGTAGGAACAGTTTGGGATTATATTTAAATCACTGTGTAATCACACTTATTAGTCAAAGCTGTGGTACTCCATTTGCTGTCTTGCCAATTTTGGGAAACCAGATTCTACAGCTCAGTCACCTACTGCAACCAGTCCCAGCAAGAGCTGAAAGGATTCCAAGTGTGAGTGACTTGCAGGTTCATGGCGTTGCCAGATCCATCCCTTCCTTTTTCATCAAGGGCTGTCTGAAACTGCACCTCTCCTTTGTTTTTTCTAGAGCGTGAAGACAGAGCTGTACAAGCACTATACAAAAATCCAGTGGGGCCAGAACTGCCAGTGGGAGAAGGTGATGAGGTAGGAGGTCTGGAGGAGGAAAGGACCGCATGCCATGGAAACATGTACCAAAGGAAAAACACCAGAGAACAGAGGAACATATGCACTGCAGCAAGGGGATGGAGAAGATCAGGAATGCAAACAGCACTGAAGAATATTTGAGAAAAGGATATCAATTTCCCTGAGTTAGGAGCAGTGATGGGGTACACCACTGCTGAAGAGAATCCCTGAAGGTACCACATTTGAGAGTTTCAATGTACCTTGTTGGATTTCTTTTATCCTTTCCAAGAGAGATTGGTCTGATGGTTGTAAAAGTAGCTCAAGTAGTGATAGGCTACACAACCCCCGAGCTGACAATTTCCTTCTTACATTTTCCTCAACAACTCTCTGCCTACAGGTGGGCACACCTGCCTTCTGCTCCCATCCAACCTCAGTCCCCGTCTTGACACATGAGCTACCTGTGAGCCCTGCACAGGCATGGAACACTCTGCTCCAGATGCTCTGAAAACCCTGGAGCTTGCAGAATCATAATCACCATGGGTGTATTGCCCCAGCTCACTTGCACAGCAAGTGAGGACACCCCCATCCACCCATTTCTGAAAGAACCAGCACAATGTGAAAGGAAGGATGGAAGACCATATTTCTGCACCAGATGTTCCAACGCCATTCGCACAAAATGTGTCTCTCTTTTAATGCAGTGCATTCTCCTGAAGTCAGGCACAAAAATGGTGCTGCGTCTTGATGGCCCCATGTACTATTTGCATCTCATATTTGGGTTTTCCACTATAAGCAAGATTTCCTTCAGTGATGTGCATGAACTGGAAAAAAGAAACATGGAGATAAAAAAATATTTGTGAAGAGAAGGAATTTCATTTTTCACCTGCACTGCTGGAACTGCAACATTTGTACTTACGAATCCTGGATAAGTGCTTGACCTTTTCATTGTTTCTCCATTTCTTACTCTCTCAGTTCCGCTTCCCACTCTCTGTGTTACTGCATGTATTTAGGTAGTTGCTCTTCAGCCTGTTTCTTCTTGTTTTGTTGAATTCTGACTCTGCAATCAGATGTTTGTGCAAAAGCTCTTACTGCCAGCAGGATGCTGACACAGATTTTGGTGTATGAATGTCCTGTGTCTTCAGTAGGATGCTTGACTTTACTTTAAAAAAGAAAAAGCCTAGGATAATAATACATTTTAATTAAACTGTGCACAACTCCCTTGGCAAGTACAAGGAAAATCATACTCTATCTCCACAGCAGTGCTGCATAAACCCAGAGAGCATCTTTTCATACCTGTGTCTTTAATGGCAAGCATCATGAGAGAAATACAATACCATTTAAAAACTGCACTTATACTTTCACCCTGAGAGTGGCTCCTTGTTATGGGGCTTACAATGGATTAGTTTCATCTTTAAAAAGGAGATAGAAAGATAACTCCTTGAGCACACTGTGAGGTGTGTGAGCTTGTTGTGATAAGGACCAGGTATTAGTTGATTGGCATCAAAGATCATGGATGTATTTATAGAACACCAAGCATGATGACAACATGGATGCAGGTTGTCAAAGGAAGTCAGTTCCCAAAGAAAGCTAAATATTTAAGGCCCACATTTTCAGAGGTATTTGAGCTGAGAGCCTGCCTGTGGGCTTAGATCAGATCTAGCACAGCTAGAGGCAGAGGCTTTCAAGGTTGTTTTGCATTAGCTGCAAACATTTATCCTACTAAGTGACAGGGATGTGCTAACAGGGAGGACTCATAATTAGCTGGTAATCAGGATCACCTTCACTTCCTCCTCCCTTACCTCCAGACCAAATTGTTGCCATCCAGTCCTGCAGTTCAGCCCTAATCCTTCCAATACACACAGAAGCTGCTTTCTTGGCTCCTTCTGGGCACCTGCCTACAGGTGCATTGCAGAAGATGTACCAAACCTATAAGAAAAGAAAAAAATCCAAGAAGGATTTTATTCATTCTATAATTTTCTGAGAATTATGGAGGACATAGTAATTTTCCAGCTCTAAAAGATGCTTTTTACCTTTATATCCAGGCATTGCCTTATAATTTTTGCTCATGGGAAACACTTTAATAAAAAAATTCCAGAAAGAACAAATACAAGTTCCTTGCCTAAAAAAAGCATCCTTATGGAAACATCCTTATGATTTTTATCATTTTACCATAGTACTTCATGACACTTTGTAACCAAGGTAATCTATGAAGCTGCTATTCTAATCTATATTTCCCACCCTTAGGAATGGGAAAAATAATTCCAGCTGATTGATTAGAAACTAGAAGAACTAAGCTTCCAAAGAGCTAATGAAATCCATTTTGCAAGGTAACTCTAACTCGTTGTTAAGACAGCTCCACTGGTTGTATTTGACATAACCAGAGAAGTTAACCTGTTTCACTAAATTACAAGCAGTCAGATTACCAGGTGAAAATACTTATTTTCTTAATATTTGCTGAAGCCTTTTTTTTTTCTCTTTAATAATTTTGTTTTGTTTTGTTTCCAGACACTTACAAACTAAAACAGGAGGTTTGTATTTGGCAGCCTGGTCCTTGCTGCTCCTCGCCTCAGCTTTGCAGTTTGGTTTTGTCCAACCAGTAGCCAATGAAGTCTGTGTGCTTAACAACTCATGCTGAAGGAGAAGCAGCTGCTCACTGACACCGCACTCCACAGCACACAAATCTTGCACTTTTGCAGAAAGAGAACAAATACTTGCAGAAAATACACATGGAGTTTGATGCTCAAGGGGTATAAGATTAGGTGCAGTGTATTGACTAGGGAAATAGCCTGCAGGCCTTAGGCCAGCGAGGCTTCGTGCCAGTGACTTCATTAGGGCTTTTGCCTATGAAAGGGCTGCCTGTTTGGATCCTGGAAACTTGCATCAATACGTCATTTTGTGTGACTGAAGTAAGCAGAATGTGTCCAAAGCACAGGCCAGTTACGGACCTCAATCTGCCTCCATTTGCAGGCAATGTCATTCTTAGGAAAACAGGTTTTGATTTGATCAGAGGCTCTTTTCAATAAGACTTTCATCACTGACTTTAACTGACAGTGCCTCATGCGAAAGGTCCCCAATTCTCTCTTGTATCTTCCCACAACAGACATCAGCAGCTGATCTCTTTCACAAACTTGAAACCCAGAAACCCAAAAATTTCTTTGCATCCTCATGATGAGCCTCCTCACTCTCCACTCTCACCTCATGGCAGTGGGGCAATCGTGATGCCAGTAACTCCCAGAGTTCCTCTGCTGGGAGCCGAAAAAGGAAGGAACAGGTGGGTATAGCAGAAAGCTTCGCATTTCTGGCAGTATACATACTTACATTGCAAAATCTTATGAGATGCAGCTCCGGCAGTTCAAGAGCAGAACACAGGGAGAATCCAGCAAACAATATCCTTATTGAGCTGCAGTGCTCTCTGATGCCATCAGGAATGTAGGGATGATAGGCTAGTTTGGCAGACTTAGTAAAACTGGCTTAGGAATTAAAAGGTTTTGTCAAAGAGCATCAGTTAGAGGAAGCAAAAAGGACCAATACCCTGACCCCCTGGACTAGCATTACACACAGGCACCTACAGCATCCTCACTGATGTAGAGCAAAACCAAATAATGTTGAATCCTTTGCTGTATGTTAAAAATAATTCTTTTCACAGGTGTATGGCAAATTATCATCTCTCAGCTGCTTTTTTTTTTTTCAGAGACTCCTATTTTTTCTTTCCAATTTGCTTACTTTCTGAAGTTCACTGAAAATACGTGTTTTAGTTGCCTTGAAAGTAACAACATCTTCATTAAAGGATAAATTGAACATTTTTATGCTTCTAATGAAAGTAGTGGAATCACTTCTGGATACTTCATCTGCAGCTCACAACTGGTCTAATGATTTCTGAAAATTCATCAACTATTTGTGTCATTATAAACATGCTGTAAGTGCCACACACATATAGTTATTACTCAGCTGAATCAATGTTGATTTGATCAGCTTACCTTTGACATCAGCATTTCATAAATTTCTTAGTAATTTCCTCATGATGACCTCACCAAACATATTCTAAAGCACTACTAAGATATTTGAATACTTGCCATCCTTTCCGCTGTGCAACCCTGGCCCTAAAATCTTACTCTTTTTTCCCCGGGCTCCTCTCTCCTCCCCATTCCTTTTTGCTCTGACCCTGAGTGTTAAATTTCTGATTTAGCTGCAGTTACCAGCTTCCCTCTTAAAACAGATATTGTTGTAGCAAAGGGAAAGGACAAACAAACCCCACAAAATCTATTTTTAGCAGATGGTCCTAATTGTACCAACTTTAGCGGGGGTTATTTCTCTCTCCCCCTCTTTTTTTTTTACCGACCCCATGCCCACCCCCCTCGCCCCCCCCCAGTTCCTGGGTTGCGCTCCCTTCAATCTTGTCAGCTGTAAAATGGGTCTCTTTTTAACCTATAATGGATCAGTGAGATTAAAGGTGAAGTCATGAATTAGTAGCAGTGACAGCCCAGCACGATGGCCCCGGCAGCAGGGGGTCTCTCTTTGTGCTCGTCCACTCTGACCCCCCCGTGCCACTCTCCGCCTGTGGGAACCGGACAAGAAGAATGTCGGGGTGGGGCCGGGGGCCGCCAGCCCCAGCCCCAGCCCGGCCAGCGCCCCCCCAACACATTCTTTCCCTGGAAATATTCTGACATCACCCCGTCATACCTCCTTGCCGGCTCCTTCGTTAACTCCTTTATGCCTTGCCGCCGGCAGACAATGGGTCCTGCTGCAGGGTGGAGGAGGAGGAGGGGAGGGACACATCTTTCCCAGGACAACTTTTTCCTAAGCTGTGGACCTAAGGCAAGCGTGGGTTTTAAGACTGGGAGGTGGGTGACTTTTCTAGGAGTTGGGCTGTGCGGTTTGAGATGCCACTCTCCATGACAAAAAAACCCAAAGCGAAATGCATCAGTAATGCAGAAATATTGGTTGGGAGTTTTAAACCTGAATTCCTAGAACAAAACCATCCCTACCATAGACACAGCTTATTCAGTGACTACATTTTGCCTTGGAAAGTATGTCAAAACTGCTTATTAGAACCTTTGCAAAAGTATGATGCATTTCCCATCTCCTCCATGAAAACCTGTGGTAGGACAATATTGGAGACAAACACAAATAATGGGAGCTTCCTCTTGAGTATTACTCTTTTGAGGAATACCTGAGAGCAAAGGGACAGCAACAGAGCTACTCCTTTCTGCAAATATGAGACAGGCTGTTCTTCCTGTCCATGTCTTCTGGGGTATATTTTGTCCTTACTGAAACATAAAATTAGTGTTGGCTTCAGCCTATCTTCTAGGATAAGTAGCAGGACTTTTCATAGTCCTTCCCAATTAATGCACTAATTGATTAATTATAGCAGACTTCATTATCCTGACTAATTTACCCTCTTAGTGAAGAAAGTTCAGACTTCCGAAGGTACTTTTCTAACACTTTTAAAGCTCTCCTATTGCACCTGCACCAGAGCTATCCCATCTTATCTCCTCTCAGAGGCATATGACGTGTGTGCAGGGCCCATTCAGAAAGGATAGTTGCAGAAAACTTACAAAGGATCTTGCCAACACCATAAGAGGATCAGTAAAAATAATTTCACTCATTTTTTCAGTTTTTCACAACAATTTCAATTTCATTCTTGTGATATTATAAACTCTGTTAAGAATTCACTATCTCTGCGCCTTGAAATTCTCCTCAAGGTCCTAGACAAATGAGTCAGGTGGGATTTAGGCCCCTGAAACAGCATAAAGGCATTTTAAGATGTCTAAATTCATAATTGCAATTCCTCTTGGAGGTTGTCTAGCCCCAGGAAAACATTTGTGTTTGCAGGATTCTCCAATTTTGCTCTAAAAGATGCCAGACCATTTGTTTTTCTGTTCCAAATGGAATTGTCTGGAAAACAATCCCTCGTTTATTTACTCTACAGATACTCCTGGTACTCACATGAGGAAATTCTTGATCCAGTCTTGGAGAAAAGGGTAAGAGAAGAAAAGTATGTGTTGCAGAGAGACCTAATTTTGCCTTTTCTATGGAGGACTAGACAAAGAACCTGTTAAAGATGCAGGGATATCTTCCTCTAAAGCTAGCCCAAATAAATGAATGAATGGTCCAGGGAATGGACAGGGCAGGTACCATGAGCCTCTTCATCTCCTGAGCAATGTGTAGTCACACAACCTGAATCTGACTGGAAAGCTCACCCCAGCTTGACATCACCCTGTTCAGCCTCAGCCAGCCCTAGCCCACCCCACAGGACTGTGCAGGAAGTCTTTGCCAAGGGAAAGGAGCAGCTCAGAGGGCTTCAGGAGCAGCAGCCCTGTCTCCAGCCCTGAGCAGCAGCAGGCACTGGTTGGGAGCAGTCAGTGGAGTGTGAAGATGGCACAGTCTCAAACAGGTTTCTGACTAGATGAGCTGACAGCATTTCCACATCAGTTCATGTCAGCTGTGTCGTATCCAGTTACACTTTCTGCGGGTCTGCTGGACCTGTTTTCCAGAACTGGCTCATCCCTGCCTGGCATCCACAAGGCTGTAATCCATAACGCTACATTTTGAGGACAAAGAGGAGAGCACGTTGGAGTTGTACCTAACTGGCGAGGGAAGGCTGCAGGATGCACATTGCAAAGTGTCGCTTGGCAACAGGCACAGGGAGGCCTGGACCAACAGGGACACTCACAAGCTACCAGTTACATCCCATTCCAGACAGCACTCTCCAAGCCCAGGGAAAAAGAGTTCAGATTGCACCCAGCAAAGGTCTTAGCAAGCTGAGCAAGTTGCCTACCTGATGTGCCAGACCAGGATCCCTGTAATCTGTGGCATCAGGGTCTGTCCAGTGTCCACAATGCTCTTCTGTTTGTCTAGGAAGTTGCAGATTTCGGAATCTTTTCTCTGTCTGAGAGAAATCAAACTCATATCTCACTGAAGGAGTATCCAATCTCTATATAGCTGCACGTGCTCAGAAAGAAAGGTGGGGACAAGGCTTTACTTCTCAGATATTTCTTTGAAACATAAGAAAATCCTGGGTATCTGCACTCAGTCCTTTGGCTACAGGGTCATGTTCCTTCTCTTTGGCATGCCACTGAAAGCAAATGACTGGATGTTCTGTGGCAATGCTCCAGCAAGCAAGCTCCTAGCCAGGCAGCAAGCATACCCTGGGAATAGGAGAAAACATCTTTCCACAAGAGCCTCACAAACCCCAGGCAAAGGCACTGGACAGTAGGTGTCTGTAAAGGCTGTGTCCTACATTTAAAATTGTGTGTATTTATTTTTTTTTTAGAGAAAGTGTTTTAGCCTCACATGATGAGAGTGGTGGGCAAAAGACTGTGCACAGGCAGGCGAGGCTGAGTCCAGGGCAGTCAGAGGAAGGTGCCTTACTCAGACCCTCCCTCTCTCCTTGTTGGTTATGGCCCATAGTGTGGGCTGTTTAGGGGTCTCCCACACATTGTGTGGGGATGTAGGGGCAAGGCAAAAGGCTCAGGACCCCACTGAGAGGAGGAGTGGCAGATGGAAAGGAGTTTCTTCCCTTAAAGACTTCAAAGAGCTTTCCTGGAATTTGTTCCTTGACTCACCCAAACAGAAGGAGGAAGAAAAGCATTAAACTTATAGAGTGGTGGTGTTATCATAAATCATGATTTCATGAGGTATAGTGTATTTATTCTTAAAGTCTGGGTTTTGTTTTCACTCCATGTTAAGGAAACAAGAAAGTATGTGTCCTCAGGAGAACAGCTTGAAAACAGTCACCTTTATAATATTAACATCATAGATAGAAAACAATTAATAAGTCAGTGCTGAAATGTAGTTACAAGTTCTGTTGTTTAAAAAACATTAATAAAGAATTAATTCTAGTTTTGTTCATTTTTAGATTTTTAGATCCCATTTCAGGTTTTGTGGTGCTTGACTAGTATCTGTTGAATAATGAAGCTTGAGCATCCTCTGACTTCACCACAGACAGGAACATTTCATGAGTCTCCCCCTTTGGAGCTGGGGAGATCCACCTCAGGGCTGGCGAAGCCTGGAGCAGGAGAGGAATTCTTCAGCCAGGAGTTATGGGGAGTGATTAAGAAGGAAATCACCTCCCAGAGTCACAGAAGCATCAGACACCAGTGCATTTTCCCAGAACAGTTGTCCCCTGTACTATCTGTTCTCATATCCAGCCCAAGAGTTCTGTTCATTCCTCCAAAGCCAGGACCCAAGCAGTCCTGGGAACAACTTGATTCTCCTTGGTGGCTCATTAGCAGCTGAAAAGGAGACCCAGTGGGAAGCAATCCAGTTCCAAGCCACAGTAATCTCCAACTCCATTTCTATGTGAATTTCCTGGTGGGTTGCAGCTCCCTGTTCCACAAGAGTGCATTGGTTTGGGCTAGCACAGAGATCTGGTTCCTCGTGTCTCCTGCCTGCAGCCTCCTCATGCAGCCCTGAGTCCACAGTGGGGATCTCTGCCTGTGCCAAAGCAGCTTCCTGCCTGCCTGCTCTCCTCTCACTGGAAACTCTGCCTGTGAGCTCACCAAAGACACTGCCTTGTTGCTTTGCTTGGCCTGGGCAATTTATAACACCCAGTGAGCACGGAGGACACACACTTTGGTGAGCACTGCCTGGAAATCAGAACATACTCCCTCTCGTGTCATCTGCTCTGCTCCTGGATGTGCAGCCCAGCAGCAGCTCCTGCTCTGAGCTCCCTCCAGGCTTATCTCTGCTTCCTGCCCTCTCCTGCCAGCATGAGGGTGAGCTGTGCTGCCTGCTGGGAGGCACCAGCATGGCCAGTGCACTCCCGTGGTCCCTGCAGGCTGTCAGTCCCTCTCTCCTGCTGCCCAAGGAGCTGTGCCCATGCACAGTTTATGTGCACACACATTCCTGCCTGTGAGTGTGAGCACAGCTGAGACATTGCTGTTCTCTCTCTCTCTGTGCAGAGTGGGTCAGGATAGAGGCACATTATTTAATCCTTCCCCTAGCATGGACTATGCTTATCTCCATTTTTGCCGTTTCCTGCTCCATGGAAAAAGAGGGAAAGTAAAGCGAAGCCTGAACCCCTGTGGGGTGTATCTTGATTTACAGCCATGGTTTAATATTAGCTTTTTATTGAGTCACTCAGGTAGTCTCTTTCTGGAGGAAGGATGGGATTAAGAGTAGGTTAAAATGATCATGCTTCTCCAGTATTTAATTATCAGTCCAGTCCTTGATCATTAGGAAGAATCTAGCACTGAAAAAAATATTTGCCAAAAATACAGAAAGCCAAAATTTTAATTATAATGTCTCTGCGAGTTTCTCATACTGCTCACTTAGAAAACAACACAATGACACATTACCCCTTACTAGCTGCTGAGAAAATTCTGGAGTTACATTGAAACATCAAGCTTTCAGATGACTGCAACTTCTATCAAATACTTCTAAAGACAACTAAAAATGTCTCCATCAGAAATACAAAAACATTTTGTGACCAATACTCTCCTAGGAAGGTTTCTTATAGTTCTAAAGTCAATTCCAGCTCAGTTGTTTTTTGGTTTTCTTTTTTTCAGATATCTACTAAACTGTATTGTGAGAAAAGTATAAAGATTTTTTTTTCCATTAGATTTTTATTTTAATCACCTAAAAATCATTCTCATGGAAATGAGAAAGACAAAAAGATTCCCCAGGGACTGAGAAACTTCACTGATTTGCATCATTAACATTGAAAAGAACTTGCCTGGAAATGGCCCCTTCACGTTTTCTTTTATTTACATTTCCAGACAAATACAAAATTAATTTCAACAAGAAGGTTTCTTGTAGATTCATATCCCATTTTGATTAGTCTAGCCATTAAAGCATGAATATAGCTTGCTGTGCTTTGATGGACTGATTTAGTCTTTGTTATACTGGAATTTTTTTAAATTTTTAGTTTTAGTTTTTACTTCGCTTATAAAGGGTTTGCAGCATGGGGGCTCTGAGTGATCATTGACTGTATTAACATTCATAATTAACACCAGTAATTATTAAGAGGCGTTTGGAGCAATTACCATTTGTGGAATGGAATGAGAGAAAAGTGACATTCATTTCACAAAACTCTGCGGCTTCCGTTTAACAAGTCTGTCCAAGCATAAGCAAAATTGAAAAAAAAAATCAGAGCACACTAAATATATATTTAAATGCAGATAAATTTCTATGACAAAGTAGTTCTTTCAAGGCTCGAATCAAAATTTTAAACAGTTTACCTTCTTTGTGTCTTCTGAAGAGTTTTACGTAACAAACTTTCAGTGTCATCACTAATAGCAGTTCATGCCAAGGATTACTTTCTTAAAACTGCTACTCAAGCCCGGTGATTTGCAGTACACTCCTTATTACAGGATACATTATGCAGAAACCCTCTGCTATGTGATGGGACATGGCAACCCTGCTGTGAGAATGCCTATCAGCGCTTCTTTTAAGGCCCTTTCTCAATTGTCAGCAAAGTATTTTTTAAGGTTAAAAGGTGTAAAATTATTCTGAAACGCTTTTCTGACCTGTCGCCTATCACTGCAAAAAGCTGTAGTTCATTTTTTTTCTAAAATTGTATTTTTAAAATGTGATAATATTATAAGAATAAAGCTAGTAAGAAAAATATAGTATTCTATGCTTTTCATTATATTTTTGATAATTTTTTCAGTACTGATGCACATTAAGATTGTGAGTCTCTTTTTATTTCTGATTTTCCTCATTATGATTCTTACTTTCCTGTGAGTCAGTTATGATGTGCAATTAATGAGAAAACAGCAATTAAAAAATTTTAATTTATATTTTTGTGGATTTTCAAATGAATTCCTGAATCATATTCTCTAACGTAAAAGCCAAATACAGCAGGGTCATGAAGCATAATCTCATTTTACTGGTATATAATGCTCACAAGATCTGTCATTCTCCAAGTACTACCTGTACTTTGATTGAAACAACATCGACTATCAGCAGGAAAACTAGAAGAAGGCTTCTATTCTTCAGACTGGTGGCTGGCTTTTATGGCTTTGCAAGCTGCTTAACTCTAGATTTCCCAGGCTACATGCACGATTCAAGGTCAATGATCCTATAGTTTTAAATCCTGTGCACAAGAGGTTACCATCTCCCATTGTCTGTAGCTTAAGATTTCCAAAGGCAGTGAACTATTTATGTGCTGGTAAAATGCTGGAAGGTATCTGAAATCACTTTACACTGTGTTTCATGGACTGCTCTATAGCACAATCTTATCAGACGACACTGGAGAGCTCAGCCCTGCTGCAAAGGAGCGTCAGACATGAAGGGCCTGATTTTCCCATCTGATATGTGATACATGCACACAACAATGTGAGCTGCAGCCAGAGCCAAGAAGAGAAGCACAAATAGGTGGTGCAGCTGAAAACAGATGCTGTGCTGGTTTTATGCACTGAGTTTTGTGGTCTGTATCACCGAGGTGATTACACCCAAGAATTCATACAGCATGGCTACAAGAAGTAACAAAAGCAGCAAGAAGGCATTGCCATGTTGCACTCGGGTACCTAGGAGGATTGTCTCAGATCTTTCCAACGTGGACTCATCCACTTTTCCTGACACTCACCCATGCAGCATGAGCCTCCAAAAAGCTTTTCTTCCTGTATCCTTCAGTGTTGTTAGTGGTGAGGTGTGCAAGTCGAGCAACTACTCTGTACTGTGTTAGCATTACCAAAAGGCAGACTGCACATTCTGCTTCACATCGATTTTTATCACATCTCCTTTATTAATTGACTGTATCTCATCAGCATAAAGTCTCATCTTAGCCTGCTTGTTAGTACCTTCATAACCAAATGGGAGAAGTTTGCCATTCATACACACATAGATGTCTGCACCTCATGGTTTTTGGACCACACAAGTAAAACTGTGTGTTCCACAGCAAGAAACACTTCAGAAATCTGATCTTTGGAAGGCATGGCCCAGCATCCCTGGGGGCCCTTCATCCTGTGTCTGTGCAGGATAAGAGCAGGGCTTATCTTCACCCAGATCCTGAGTGCAGGAACAAGGTCTTGGGCATGAGAACAGAAAGTGAGATTTCACAGCAGAGCACAGCACAAAGAACAAGGCAGAAGAGCACACATGCTGTGCTCCAAGGATGATGACTCTCCAGCCAGCAGTGCCCAGAGAGGCTTGCAATGTCCTGCACATACAGCCCAAAAACTCCTCCCATGAATGACTGTTTACTGCTATGCAAGATGGAGTGATTCTTTCAGACAACAAACCAGCAAATTCCTAAAACTACACCCAAGGATTTAAAATGCTGTACTTAGAAGTTGCTAACAAATACAAAGGCCAAATGAGACCACTAGAACTAAACATAAAAATTTTAATACTGGATAATTCCAGATGAGATTGTTACAGGTGCCATGGTTTTTAACTTAGACCCTGAAAAATACAGTTACTGTGTTTCAAAACATATATATCTGAATACACAAATTAAATCTCTCAAATGGAATAGTTACTCTTCATTCCTTCAGTCTTCCTGCAACCATGCTGAATGCAAAACAGCCTTCTCTTACTCAGCTCCTTAAAACCCCACTTCTTCCACAGGGAGAAATTCAAGGAAGCTGAGAAGTGTAACCCACCTTTGACTCCCTCTAGACATTTTGTCCTTGAAGAAAGTAATTTCATGTTCAGACTGTGCATTTTTAGGAATGGCCAGAATCCCAGGCACATCCCAGACATGAATGTGTGGAGTGGTCAATGTCATGCTAGCCAGTTCTTTGGGACTAGACTAAGACACTTTTAAAATCACTAGAAACTTAACACTATCTTTACACCTCTTTCTATGTAATCATTTCCATGATGTTACCACAGCAGAGATTAAAGGGCAGAAGAAACCTAGAAGGCACAATGTGCAGGACAATGAGAATTTTGTTTTTACTATATTTAAGAGCCACTAGCCAAATATCTCCCGCAGGAAGTCCCTATACAAAAATAGGAACCATCCTGAAAATTCTTCTTTTCTAGACTCCCACTGAAGCCAATGGTCGGGTTTTGCAGGAAGTCTGGATTGCAGGCTTCTGTGTGAAGGGATGCTCCACACTGTAGAATGATCAGGAGGACCTATGTTCACCCCTTAAACCCAGAACATGGGTATGGCCATAATCCCAAATAACCAGAAATCCTGCCGCTAATTACAGGGTCACAGGTTATTTAATCATTACCAGTTAATGCTAAGGACATATTTTGGCTGCTAAGTCAGGATTGTGGCCTGGTCAGGTAAGAGTTTGAAGCCCTGCAAACCAGCAGCTTGGGGGCAAGGTGGCTCTTCAAAGGTGCAGCTGGAGACCATAACCCAGTTGTGCCAGCTTCCCTCATGGAGGCTCATAAACACTAGGGATCATGGCCTTCCTGTCCCAGTATCTGCCAGCAGTGCTGGGCAAAGCAGATTCAGCAGGATCCTTTGTTTGCACAGCTTTCACTGCTTTCTGTGCCCAGACAAACTGTGGTACTGAGCACCTGAGCTCTTCCTTGCCCAAAGAGAGAGGCTACAGATCCAGGCAGCATTTTCCAAGAGAAGAAGTGTGATGTGTCTCCAAGAGTTAGCAGTGACAGGCAGATGTGAAGAAAAGAAAGTGAGCCACATTTATCAGCAGTGTGTCCAAGACACATATATGCAATTATAGTTTATTAATTTAGAGGTGCAAATGAAATACATAAATGTCCAAACAAGATAAGAAATCAACAAGACTATTTTAATGTCTAAACAAAGAGATTAAAAAAAATGGAAATACTGCAACAACATCCAGACTTTTTAAATTATCTATTTTCATAATCTAAACCATCATATTTTTGCATAGCAAAATACATTGATTTCAGTATTTTTCACACACACTTAGTATGAATATGTTGTTTTCACTTCTTGCACAGGATAGTAAATTTTTCTGTGCACTGTGCAATATAAAATAAAGACACCACATTTTTTTCTGCCGTCTCTTCCTTTCTTTCCACTGGTTTTCCATTTTCAAGGTTTCCCATACTTTTCAAAATAACCCCATATTGCTGGAAATTTCTTTGCATACTGCACTAGTGAGTCATTAAAACAAAAAAAAGCAGCAACTTTATTATCATTGTTCATAAAAACCATGCACTAAAGCAGTGGGCAAAAGGAAATAAATGTTTTAGCCTGCTTTTAAAACTAGAATGCTGTTACATATACATACATATGCATGCAAACCATATAGATAAACTTTAAAATACAAAGAAATCAGATGAGGTAATAGCACCCCCTTCTGAGAGATAGGACCAAAGCTTATGTCCTCACTTTAAAGTAAATCAGGAGATTTTTTGTCATGGGGCTACAGCTTTTTGATATGCAGCTGCTACTTCATGTTTTTTCCTAAACTAGAGACATGTATATAGTATTTACTTGGCATTTATCTGCTCCTTACTCTGTCACTGTAAGAATTCCTTGGTTACAAGGCAGCAGTTACAATTTGGAGAAAAATATTTTTCTTCAGCTCACCTGTTCAATTATTCCATGTATAAAATAGCCCTTGAGGTGGCTATTTTGCAGCCAGAGGACAGGTGGAGGACGGTGTGAAGGGCTGGTGTAACTCAGCTGGAACGTAATTTCTCTCTTCAGCAGCTCAGCTTTGCTGGGGGTGTAGCTTCATCTCCTTTGAAATAGGCACAGCCTCCTACTCCCATCCCCTTTGCCTCTCCCAGTTTGAGGTTAGGGCAGGAAAGGACCTTGATGCTTGCAGCAGCAAGGGCTTAAGGAGTGATATCTGCAACAACTTCTGGGCTCATGCCCTGAGCCTCTCTGGTATCACAAGGGTTACAGCAATGCTCTTTATGAGCCTCCATTGCCATGTACCTACACCAGCAAACATAGGCTTGGCTCTTCCCTTGGCCTGGCTAAAGGCTGACTTACCTACCAAAGAAGGGAATTTTCCCCACTCTAATGGAAAAACAAGACCAACATGACTTCCTGCCTTATCCATAAGCAAATTTCCCTTCAAGCAATTTCATCTCAGTGGGAACGAGAAGATTCTTTCCCCATTTGCTCTAGACAAGGTGGGCTCTTTTACACAGCATGGTACAGGCAGAGTTCTTGTAAGGCAGCAGAGAACAGCCCTGTGAGCAGCTCTGTCCCACCACACCAGGCTTTGGTGACATCAGGCCACTTGAGCAGCCCACCGCTCACCAGCCCAGAGACAAAATAGACCACACCAAATAACAGCAATGATGCCACAAAACTCTCAGAGAGCAACTGGGAAAAATGGCCAGGGTGAAGAGTCAAAAAGAGTCTGTGCTCCTCAGATTCCCACTTCTTTTTGAGTATTGATTTATGGTATCCCTCAGCATATCCTACTCTGCATAAACAGTAGTTTGCATAGACAGAACTGCAAAAATTTCTGTAGGGTTTACAACAAAGCAACTAAGGGAATAGCAGAAGGTTATTTACTCATCTCTTTTTTTTTCCTTTTTGAGCTGAAAAAGAAAGAAATGCGTTTGCTGAAAGGTGCTAGACTAAAGAAAATAGTGAAGGATGCAACTTAAAGCACAGAAATCCAGATGACACTGAGCTATGTATAATTTACCATGACAAATCAGTGCTCTAGCAGAAAGAGAGTCACAGCATGCAAAGAAAAAAAATTAGCGCAACCTGAAGATAAGATAGACACCATTTCTTACTTGCAGTGCTAGGGAAAAAAAGGTAAAAGTTAATCCAAACAAATAGAAAAGAAATTCAGCAGTACTGAAAGAGAAAAAGGCTCTTCCAGGACATGTATAAAGGTAACCACCATAGAAATTCAACATCAGAATAATGTATCTTCATAAGGAAAATCTTGCAGCTGAAAAGTTACTAAAGTCCACAAAAATTCATGTGGTAATGCTGAATCTGATGGAAGAACCTCCATCAGAGTTTTTTGCAGCCCAGAACCTGTAGCAAACAATATGCCAAGGTAACTCTGAATAAAGTTTCTGAGGTGATAATTTATAAAGTAATTACAGTCCATAAAAGTAGATATACCCGAATCCCAGATTACAGTGGTACTTAGTACTTGGTTTTGGCTCAATGTTGTTATGTGTACGGCTTTTGCATGTGAAGAACAACCACCAGTACACTCACAGTGCAAAAATGAAGCTGATTTGGGGGAGTGAGTTCAAAGGATAGCTACACACTTGGGATCTTTCAGGTCAAGGGTAGCAAGCACCCAAGCGAATGCCTACATTCCCAGAAAGATCAAGATGACCATGCAGGAACATGAATGGACAAGGATATGTATTTTGTTCTAGAGCTCTTTAAAAATGGCCACTGGTAAAACAGGAGTCATGGGAAGGGCGAATGGCTTCTCCTGGGAACACAAGAGAGGTTCCAGAGAGCAACCAACCTGGAAATCTCACACTGAGCAGGATCATCAAGAGCAAAGAGCTTTTCCTTGCTCTCTCTAGGCACTGGCAGTTATCCCCAGAAGGAAATTGCATTACTGTGCCTGGAACAAGTGCACTCACATGCACTCCCATCCCAGCTCAGGTATTGAGATCCCTGAGATGGCCCCTTTGAGAGTCCAACTGATTCAGAAGCATTTAAGCTTTACTGCCAGCCAAGTCCATTTACTCTTTTCATCTCTAACAGTTCCCTCCCCACTCAGTGTTTGGCAGGGCTGGGCACACCTGACTCTTCAGCACTTGCAGTTTGGGGTCTGACCCCCTGCTTCCTAGTGTGGCTAGGAGTCAGGGGATTACCCAGGCACAAGCTGGGACCTTACTGTTGCACCAACAAAATGTTTAACACGTTAAAAAAGAATCACACGTTAAAAAAAAAAAAAGTTACCTCACCAGCTACAAAAGGAATGCATTAAAACCAATAGTTTTATTTCTATTGGTAATAATAAGGGAATAAGAGAAAAACTCCTTGTATTACCAGTGGTTTTTAGTCTATATACCTAGCCCAGAAAAGTCTACTGGATTAGATTTGGACTGGAAACTAAGGACTCAGAAAGACAATAGAACAGATTCTGTGATGAAATAGGAAGTTGTCCAGAAAGAAAAGAGACTCTGCAGTTTTTCCTTCATACTATTTTTTACATTTCTGCCATGGTTCTCCTAATCCTTTGGAACCCTTGGAGGCTTAAAATTTCCATTGATTAATTCAAAGAAAAAATATCCATTCAGTACCAGTCATCTGACTTTTCTACTGTTTCTTAGAAGTTACTGTCAAGGATACCTACATCTCAAAAGGGGACTTTGTGAAAAGTCTTTGAACCAATCACAGCAAAAGTAATCATAGTGGAAAGGATGCAGAGGCTGTCTAAGGAAGTGTACAATGTACTATGCAAAGAACACTAATGTAGGAAACTATTTGGTAGATTATAATCCAAACAGTTATTCTGATCAGCATGGAATTTGAAGTGTTGCAGTATGCAGAAAAATTGAGACAAGGTTAGGATCAACTGTAGGACAAACTTTGTACATCTGCCTGGCAGTAAACATTCCAAGATCAACCAACCTAACCAGTAAGTTACAACAAATTCCTTCCTTTATGGGAAAATATTAACATCATCCCAAAAAATTAAAATGAACATTCTATCTCAAAAGGCTAAAAGCCACCTGCTTCTGAATTTTGGGAGAGAACATAAATGTTACACAAACCCAAGGAACTATCAAGATGCTAAAGTGTCATACAAATGAGGTACAAATGATGGGAGTGACTGAAAGCCCAGCACAGCACAGTCACAGTGACTGTGGTTGCACAGTAAAGCCAACCCCATGGCAAATGCCCCCTTAGTGGCTACAAACTGCTGATGGAAAGGGGCAATGCAAATCACCATCTGACTCCAGGCTGGAGAGCCAGAGCCAAATGTAAACAAGGTTATAGCAGCTTAACAAGCCAGTGTCTCCCAGCTGAGGCTCAGCAGCTGCTGCAGCAACCAAAAGACACTGAATTGCTCCAGCCTTCAGCAAGACATGGCATGCTTGCTGCAGGTTGATGTTCTCCAAGAGCCTAAACAGATGTGTTTTGGAGAGCATCCAAGGAGCTAACTCAAGACCAAATCCTTAGCTCTGTCTCTTGTGTCCTTCCAGGTGGACAATTAATGCAACACAAAGACATTGTTTACATAAGAGTCTCACCAGACAGAGAGGGACCGAGTCCCAGCTGGCCAGAAGGAAAGAAAACCCATGTCTGCTGCAGGATGCTCTCCTGAATCATTCCAGGGTCTGGGGCTCCCTCCTTACCCTGCTGATATGCTGTCACACCAAGCTGAAGTGGCTCAGCTGGATCCAGACCTCTTGATAATCAGTGAACATAAATGTGGCACTGAATGGAGGCGCAGCATTGCCTCTTCCAGTGCTGGCAGGACTCTTCCCTGCTCCAGCCCCTCTGCTCAGCACGACAGCACATCAGCAGACCATGCTGAGAGAAGAAACAACACCAGGCACAAAGGAGCAATGCTAACAGAAGGAGGGGGATATGGCAAAGGAGAGCTGAAAGCCCATGAGCAAAGAGGAGAGAGAAGGAAGGAAAAATTAGGTTGATGAGCATCTAAATGAAGACTTTGTTGGGGGGGAGGGGGGGAAGGCAATGTATTTCTATGCTTGCACTTTTCCCTTTACACAGGCAAAAAGCAAGAAGTAGAAATGATGGTTTTTATACTGTTTGTGATGAAATTCAGAAAGGAAACAGAAAAGAGATTCAAAGGCAGAGCTCAGAGAGCTCCCACTCCCAGCCTGCTAGGCCAGTAATTTTCAAGCTGTGGTCCATTGTGACTTGCACTGCCAGGCTGTGTTTACCCTGTGACTTAGTGCCAGCAGTACTGCTGGATAAGGCCTTTCAGCAGATCAGCATCAAATCCTATTTTCAAAGACTTAAAACAAAAACACAACAACAAAAAAAACAAAAGCCTAATTTAAAAAAATTGCTCTGTACAAAACCTTGTCATGATATTCTACATGCTGGACAATTTCACCACCAACTTTTAAATGAGCATATTTGGGCATTATAAGATGTCTATTTTGTGTGGATTTTGTGAGCATTATGAAATACATAGGGTTTCAAATCTTATCAATTGTGTTCTGGCTAAGAATGAACATCTTGTGCAGGAGCACAAAGGAGACCCACAAAATCTAAACAATGACATTCAACTTGAATGAGAAGTAAATTTGAAATTACCATGGCCTTTCAGCACTCATAGTCTACCCTGCTTACGTGTTTTGAGAGAAGCACTGCCAGGGCACTGAAGGATGCAGCCATAAAGCTCAGGAACAGCCATACACATCCTGATGTTGGCACAGATAACTTCTACTTCTGTGCAACTGTGACATTGACACCTGCCAAGTCTCCATAAACTCCTTTGGCTTACATGATTAGAAAGGCATACTTAAAAATCTAGAGAAAATGGAGATCCCTCGAGAGAATGGTCACCCTGGACATGAAAAGGGTAGTGCAAACTCTGGAACAGCTCAGGCCAAAAAATTTTCTCAAATGGCTAAACCAGAAGTTGGAATAATTGGCTCACACTGCAGTTTTGTAGGCAAAATGGCAAATGTCCTTTCCCTTGTTTGATGTTCTGTTCCATGACCTGTTTAACAGTTTCCTCTCTTCCACTCTCTGAAGCTCAATGATTTTATTTTATCCTTCCTAATTAACCTTACATCTTTCTCTGTTTGTCTTGCCTCTCTCATCCCAGTGATCTTGTCCCCTTGCTGGCTGGGATGTCAGTCATGGTTTGACCTCCTACCACAGTAACTGCTTTTTCCTCTAGGCAGTCTCCAAGTGAGCTGACTTGTAAGGTTTATATTTCTTTCTCTTTTAAATAATCTCCCAAGCTCCTCTCTGCCACAGCAGTTACAAGAAATGAACCAGTGATAAATGGTAAGGATAAAGGTCACTTGATAAAATTAAATGAGATGAATGAAAGTGTGTCAGAAGGCACACTGCTGGTTTCTGTCTGCCCTATTTACCATTTACAACCCACTTCTCAGAGCAGAAATTAGAGATTAAACATAGTATTTAGACCATGTCCTAGAGTACACTGGCAAATGTAATACAGCAAGTACACCAATAAAGGTCACTTCAATCACCCACACAGAGGCTACTGACGGGCACACATACAGTCATGCTATGCAATGCTGAATTTTTTTTATGACAAAGCATAGTGCAGGAGTAAATTACTCACCTCTTCTGAAAGGCCAGCAGCACAATGTTCTGGAGCACCCACTTGCATCAGAGAGAGGAACAACAATGAACAGCAGGCATAATTTCTTTGGACTCACATGTGTGCCTTGCCAACTCCAGACCCCACAAGACACATCAGAAAGTTAAAGCCCAACTTCAGACAAACCAGCTACTTACCTTAATTAAAAATTGTGACACAAAGACAGCAAAAACAATTGATTTCCTGTATCCATGATCAGTGGCTCCATCCAGTTAACCCCAGATGTGTTCTGGGGTGGTAGAGCACATGCAAATAGTGGGGTATTAAATATTCTGCAAGAATATTATAACTTAGAGGGCACCGGTAAAAGTACAGTGTGAATATTTTTGCCCCATTCCAGCATCTTCTGACTTTCCTGCTCCAGATGCCTTTGTCTTTTCTACAGTCTCTCCTAAATGGAGAAGCAAAGCAAATGTGTGAGAGGGTGCAGACCCAAGAACCCTTAGGAAAATCATAATAAAATACAGGAATACAACTTCAGCAGGCACATGAGCTCTGTTCTCCCCTAGCTGCAGTAGTCACACTTCTGAGCCTGCATTTCTTGCCTGGAGCAACAGTCACTTTGCTATCTGTCCAGCCAGCATCCTTTTGTTGATCAGTGAAGTTTTGGCACTGTAGATATGATAAGAATAAAAACATTTAAGCAATCGGTTAATCTAACAAATATGTTAAATATAGTGAGACAATACCCACTGCTTTCACTGGCACCAGACATAAATCTCAGAGAAAATTGCACAGATGCAATCAGAGTTGAACATGAGAAGTGTTTGGCACATTTGAGCTCTGCTACCCTGAAGATAAGACTTGAAAAAAGGACAGACTGCCTATCAATACCTTCACAGAGCACACCCTTTTGAGCTCTATAAATACATTACATTCTCACCACAATAATTTTTTCCCCCCTAAGACTGTCTTTAAACATACATGCCCCTCATTTCTCTCCTGAGATATTTTTTTAGCATCCTTCTGATAACTTTCTCCAGCTTTGAATTATTAGTGAGCTACTTAATTGTAGCTAACATTTTCCAACATTACTCAAAATCCCTGCCAATACAGAAAGCTATTTATTTTAAAAAGTACTTTTAATAAAATATTTGCAATAAGGCAGGTGTCAGCTGTTTGAAGGTGCCCCTCACAGCCAAGTCTTACCAATGAAAGGTGGGAAACAACTTCCTGGAGGAGACTGCTCTGAGATTTTCAATTTAAACAAAGCTGTTTCAGACTGTAATGGCTGAGTGGTGTCTCCAAATTGAACACAATGACTCTTTAGGGAATAGTTGAATTTTCTAGGCCATTTGTTTTATTAGAAACTCTCCTAAATTTTATAGGCATTTGCAAAAAATAACTTTTTGAGATTAGACCTTGTTTTCCACCTCCTATTTTTATGTTCCTCTCATGACAAAGCATTTTTTCAATTTTTAGTGTCAAGAAAATATGTTTTTCTCTCATTCAAGGTAAGAGTAAGAGAATTTCTTAAAGTTAATTCCAGTTGAATTTTTTATGTATTTTAAGTAAGTCTTATTCAGCTTGACTGTGTGCTTTCCTCTTCAGAATTAAAGTTGCTCTGATGTAAAATAATTTTAAACCATCACAGCAGGAAACAAATTAAACTAAGAACTAAAACCTTTTCAACTTTAAATGAGAATGTGCATATAAGTTTTTTAATTAGATTTAGCTTATCCCCTTAAATTTCATACCTCTGTTAATTCAAAAGAGATCTTCTGAGTGATCATAATGAGATTATTCTTAGACAGTTAAAAAATGCTTGTTATTATCAGTCCAGAGTTAAAAACCAGTTCAGCAGCCTTACAACAAGGTGAGAAGCTTCAGCTTCTCTTACAGCTCCAGAAACAGCCCATTTGGTGTTTCCATACAGCACAAGCCTCCATGCCTCTCTGGTTAGAAACCAAAGGTCTTTCAATATTTGGATTGTTGCAACCACAGGATGCAAGGGAGCCAGTGATGAAAACCACCAAGTCTGCTTGAGACTCAACAGATGTTTGGACAATGCTCTCAGGCATATGGTGTGACCCTTGGGCTTATCCTGTGCAGAGATAGAAGTTAGACTCAATGATCCTTGTAGATCATTTCCAAATCAGGATACGCAATGATTCACTGACAATTGTCTGATTCAAAAATATTATGGTTTTTGCCTTGAAGTTGCAACAATACCTCAACATGACTTTATGAAATGTTGTGTGAATTGATCTGTGACTGGCAATGCCTTTGCTGGTTTTAACCTGCTTAAGAATAATTAGAGAATAAGAAAAAAGCTCATTTTTCTCATGTTGAACCCAGGAATGTCTCCTAGTTCCAATATTTAGCTGTGCATCCCAGCTGTGTCCAAATCCAGGAGAGGGAAGGATCTGGCTTACAGCATCACCTCAGCTCAGTTCCTCACTCCAGTTCTCTTGTCTTCATAGACAAAACCAAGAAGTCCCAGGCTGGAAAAAGCTGGACCATATCTCAGCAAAATCCAGACAACAGCGGTGCCAGAGAAGAAGACATGCTGCAGAATTATTGAGGCAAGGTCACAAACACCCCCACAGGTAGGCTGAAGGATTTCTCTAAATCTGATTCATGCCCAGTTCAGCCATTCAGAGAGTTTTTGACCTCAGAGTTTGGAAGAACTTGACAGAACTCAGGAATGTAGATGGGAGTGAACATGAACACTTTTTCCATGTGCCGCACTGAGAAGTATAAACTGACCTTGCTTCTAAGACAAAGGTTTACACAGACCTGTGGATACGTGACAATAGCTCTGATATAGCTTTGGAGGCCTACAACCATCCCAGAGGCCATGGAGTGGCTTGCAGGAAGGTTTGTTTTTCTATTGAACTGATGTATCTTACGAACAAAAACCTCCTGTTGAGATGGACATATCTGCCTAATACTGACAGAATTCATGGGTGGGTTATAACTCATGAGATGACTACTGACATCACAGTCTTTACCTTCAAACAGCCTGTGTGAGAGCATAGTCAGGGAACAATTATTTGGCCACTGTGAAGGCATATTCTCTACACCAGCATGGAAAATGCATCATCTGAGCATCCCAAGTAATCAAGAGCTGGGAAGGCTTGGTGCTGACTCCAACTCACTGGCTTAAGTTTGGTGACTTTTACGTTTGAGACTTTCCAATGTGCCATTGCCCTGCCCTGCTCCACAGTTCAGCCCTGGCAAAATGATTTGTTCAGTTTTTAGAGCTTCACTGCCCTTTATTAAACCTAAGGAATTACCTTATAGGAAGGAAGACTCCTACTTTGCTCCTCACTTACACAGTGAAAGAACTGTTACAACTGATCCCCAAAACAAAAAGAGTGTTTTTCTTTTCTATTGGTTAAATGAAATATCGAAACTAGGCAGGAAATCCCCAAATTTTAGTGCATAGGGTAAAAAATATATTCCAGGGATTTCAAAGCACTTATATTAGGCTGTAGGGAAGTGGGCTCAAAGTCAGCATGAATGACAGATCCAGAACACAAGAAAGGCTTAAAGTTATCCAAAATAAACACATCTACATTGGAAAGTTCAGCCAATGAAGACTGTAATAGGTTGCAGGCTATAAAACTGTTTGGTGGGAGGTTTTCTACTCCTAGAGTACCACTGACATCTTAATATTGTCCTTTAGTTTAGCATTCCTGAAACCTGTAAGGCCAGCAGTTCAGAGGTGTAGAAGATGGACCTTAGAGAATTTCAGCCTTCCCCACAAAATTATTTTTCTCTTGGGTTTTGCCAGGTTTAGAAAGCTAGAGAAAGGGATCAAAACTTGGGACAAACATAAATCTGAATTAAAACGAACAAACAAACAAACAAAACAACAGTCTGAAACTTCTGGGGAGTTACTGGAAAAGAAATTACAGCTTGTTAACATCTTTCCATCAATTTTCAAAAATGCTGGATAAAATGGCATGCAGTTTCCAGCCCCGGTATACAATGTCTTTGAAATCTGTGGGCAATATGACAAATATGAGATTCGGTATGCTTAGCATGTACCGTTGCACACAAGTTTCATGAACAGACACAAACATGGAAGTTAACACAATAATTAAATAAACAGAAAACAGAGTAGCTGGGAAGATTCCAAACACCACGTCTTAGTTACTTAATCACCCTGCAAACACATTTCAGATTATTCTGTTTTTATTAGTCTCATGTTAAAATGCAAATCACATACCGTAGTTTTAATGACACAATAAAATAGAAAATAATTTTTGGCATAAAGATCTATCAAATAGATTTCTCCCCCACCAAATTGGCTTGTCCGATACATCCTCTGCTCAGTTTTAGTTCCTTCTCCACATAGCAGGGCTTTTGGTAGGACGCCAAAGCCTGTCAATTAACAGTAAGCCTATCCCTTATGAACAGAAGCAGGGGCTGTGATCATGTTCAACTATGATCAAGGATTAGTAAATCAGCATGGCACCAGATTGCAGGCACTATTTTAACCCCACAAGCCTACAAGCCAGTGCAGCAATATTATATACCATCTGGATGTGGAGAACAAAATCTCATAGTTACAGAGGAACTCACTTTTTACCTTTCCTGTGCAGGCAATTACAAGGCAACTTAAAATGAGCCCTGATTTAATCATGTTGGCTCTCTCAAATGCCAGTTAGGAAATAACCCCATGCTGCCACTGCTGGTATCTTATCAAGGACTTTCCATCAAATTACACATATTTCATTACACCTACTATAAATTATTGAAGACTGCATTTTTTACAAGCAAACCTAATATTGCACCAAAGCTGGCACAAAGGCTTCCTTTTAGAGTTGGAAGAAATGTAATGCTATCTCACCCCTTGCCTGGCACAAGGGGCTGTTTCTGCTGCTTGCTGCAGAATCAGGCACACTGCACGTGGTAAAACATTTTGTTTACTTGACAGAGTTGAGTTTAGGGCTTTGCCAGAAAATGGCCACCCAGTACAGTGTACATCCCATGTTGCCTATAATCGTTCTTTCCCTCAGGGTTTTAAATTTTTTTTTTCCTCCTTAAGAAAGGCATAGGTTTCTTTTATCCCAGATCAAGTGACAAGAGAAGGAACTGAGATGTTTGCTGCCAGGTAAAACACAAAGTCATGGAGGTCCAGGGGGATTTCATTCCACAAACCTATTGCCAAGTTGAAAACAAGTGATATTATCAGAAAATGATCACAGAAAGCAAGTCTTGCTCAAAGAAAAACAGTCTTTATCAGCCTCTCTTCGAAATGACCTGAAAGCAAAGTCAAAGAACAATGAGGGAGGGTGACCTACCTGACTACTGCTGCTCCTACCAACCATCCTCAGCTGGAGCAATGCCTTATGCAGTGCCAGACTCCTGTTGTCAAAACAGTGACAGCTCTGCAGCCAGAGAAGACACTTGGGCCTTTAGGCAGAGGTTTTGCTTTAACACTGCCACCCTTGCTGAGCAATAACTTCCTGTATCTGAAAATTAAAACAAAAGAAAGCTGATGCTCTTATTTTCAGCCTGGTGCCTTTGTCTTCTTTTTTCTATGACAAGCATCACGTAAGGAAGGAGTGAAGCCACCAGCTGAGAGGTCCTAATCTAGTGTCCAAGGGGTGTCTTATGAATTGAACTGCAGCTGTTTCTTAGCAGGCACATGGGCTATCTCTATGCTGTGAGACCCCAGAATAAGTCAGTTCTTGGTCTTGATGGCTTCTGCAGCCACTTTGTTGCACCATACTGGGATGAAAACTTGGCAGCAACCAGCCCCTCTCCTCCCTCTGTCTCTCTTGTCCAGTTTCCTGGTGAAAGGCTGACATGCACCCAGGAGTGCTCCATAGCACTGGCCAGACTGAGGTCATTTGGCATCAGCAGAGGACCACAACATACAGGATGTATGTCCAGGCATACCATGTATATTTACACTTTTATTTTGGATTCATCTGTCCTAACCTAATAGGTTTGATAGTTAAATATCTGTCCCTAAGCTAGCCACGACTGGCTGCATGAGCAATCATAAAAGAGAAAGAAGTATTTTGAAGGTTTGATTCATGCCATCTTAAACTAGAGGCAAAAAATATGGCCAAATTCTCTTCCAATTAACATAAAGGCAGTCAGGGAGATGAGTGCACACAGACATTTATTCTGTGGATATCTAAAGACAGCAGATATGAGTTTTAGTCTTTGTGACTCAGTAGCATGGCCCCCTTTGCTGAACACTTGGGGTTTACTGGGATGAAAGTGATTTAAAGTCATTGTCCTGTTCAGGACAGCAGTTAATCTGAGACTCCAAATAATGTAAAGTTAATGTCAATTATTTACTTCCACATTTCACACAGACCCTGAAACAAAGGATGGAGCCTGCAGATTTCTGCAATTCGCTGTAGGACATATTAACCAGACCTAGCTGGTTTTGACCTCTTTAACAAGTATTCCACCAAAACCAATTCCTTAGCAAATCAGGTTTCCTCCTCCCTCAGAGTGCTCAATTCAGAAATCCCTCTTGCTCAGGACTTCCCTGTGGGCTACATGGCTATCAGCATGGATATTAAGCATCAATCATCTTTTTGCACATCTGCTGTGCTGTGTAAAGGAATTTCTTTTCTTTAAATGCTTACTAGAGGGAAGGTCTGTAAACCTCTCAATCTCTTTATTAAAAGCATTTTAAATGATGTTGCCAGTTATCCTTAATGGAAGAGCCATTGAAATCCCTATGCATAGCAGTGTTCCTTCCAGTGACAAGTGTTGAAAGAGACCGTCTTCTTTTCCAATGATGTAGACACAAGCTCCTTATTTATAAATACAAGTTTCAGTGTAAGTTTAAGTACAAGCAGCCTAGGAACAGCTAGCATATTCTTGAGTACTTTGCTGAAAATGTCACATAAATCATGGTGCAAGTACTGTGCTTTGTTTAAGAGAATTATGTCCCATGTCTGTCACGACAGAGGGACTATTTTAGGAGAAGAGATTTCTTAAAAATCAGGGCCTTTAATTTAATTAATACCTAAAGCTCACTAAAGAGAAAAGAGTTTCTATGTAAATGAATTATTTCTAGTGACACTATCAGGTTTCCCTCTTTAAAATGTACTTGCAAGAAAAAAGTAGTCTGTCTCACCTGATATTTAAGCTTCATAATTGCTCGGATGGACATTTATTGGCTTGCCTGGTGTCTGATGGTCTCTGAACAGCTAAGTAAGAGAAAGGAAATGAACAGGCTGCAGAAGTTCTGATTGTGAAACAATTGCTCTTTGGAAGTGTTACCATGCCAAGTGGAAATACAAGAACTGAATGTAATTTGGCATTGCTAGAACTTGTTAGTGCTTTTTCTTCTCTTAGCAGTATCCTCATGTGACAGGATTTGGTTATGAGGAAACTCCTAGAGCAGTGCTCTATCAGGTCCGTAAGGAGTTTCAAAGCCTGTCTAAAAAGAGGGAGGAGAGATGGCAAAGGGAATGGAGATCTACAGGAAAAACACAACGAAGCCTGGTGTAGCTTTCCCAGTTCCCTTTAAAGCCAAGATGCAAATGCCAAAAGCTCCTCTGTGTCCTTGAATTCTCAAACTATGAAGTAAATGTACACAACCCTTTTTTCTACCCAAACCATGCAGAAAAACCTTTCTATTGCTGAATTCTATTTATGTGTCTCAGTAGAACACATAAAACAAGTTTTTAAAAGTATCCATTGCCAAGTACAATTTTCAGCAGAAATTTATCATTATATTTGTTAACTAGAGGCTGAAATAATAAATAATCACTAATGCTATCAGCTGATGGGTAGCATTTGTGTCAAACAGCAAAAGCTACTAACAAGCAGTACTACAGTTTCCTAGCAGGGGCTTTTATTCAAACAAAAAATCCCCACAGGTTTTAGGATTTTTTTTTCCTGCTGATCTTCTGCTGAGCTTATCAAGCTGAGCAGTCATGGAATCAATCTCACTGAGGAGCCGCAATTTCTCCCCAATTCATGAAGCTTAAAATCACAGCTTTGGCAGCAGCCCTCCCACCCACCCACAGCTTTCATGGATCCAGATATAATGTAATTTTATTTTTATCCTGTATGGTTTTACATGGAAACTCAGAAATACATTTGCACCATCACACAGTGTCTATGAAAGCAGCACGAAAGCAAATTTTGCATTTGCTAGTTCGGAGAGATCTTTCAAACACTCCAATCACCAATGCCTTTTGGGGGGGCAGAAGGAAGAAAGAAAGCACCTTTTCCCTTGCAGGTAGGTGACAAAATGATTGGATTTACCTTCTACTCCGGTGTTGATTCCCTTATCTTTTCGGACTATTTATCCAGTTGTAAAACCACAGGACTGCTGAAATCTGTTATACCCCTGTCCTCTGTGCCCAAGGAAACCCAAGCATCCCAATTGCTTCTTAACGGATGTCAGTCTAACATGTTTTTAATACCTCCAGTAATAATGAAGTCTCCCAGCGTTATTCCAGTATTTCTGCTTTCAGAGTTGGCAGGTTTTTTCTGTGTCTGACCTGAATTTGTATTTGATGCAGTGTAAGTCTGTGGTTTCTCTCCCATTCAGCTTAGACAAGAACAGTTTATTCCATCCCTGCTGCAGCCTTTCATGTATTAAAAACCTGCCATGGCACACCTCAGAATTCACTCAGCTAGTGCAAGCAGGCCCGAGATGCTGTGTTTTCTGGAGCTCTGTTCATTTTCACTGTTGCCCCTTCAACTGCCCTTCCTAAAATGTGACACCCCAAACTGGACACAGGATTTCATACAAGACCTTGCTAATGCGGAGCAGAAGAGAAGAAGTGGACATGACTTGTGCTGTATTGCTATTTATATACCCAGCCTCTTCAGTTTATCTCTTATTTGCCAGGAACATTTGAATTCTATTCCTGGACCAGCATGCCGGCATCCCCTCTCAAGTTTTTGCTTCTTTGCAAATGTATTGAATGCAGTTGCTACACTGTCATTTAGGCTGTTAATGAAAACTGACCCAGATCACTGACACTCAGCTGCTCTTTTTCAGTGCCGTGAAACATGTCTTTTCATGGTGGGAAAACACAGAAAATATTATTTTGTTTTTTAATCTCTGAATGTGCATGTTTTGGTACTGTTGTTTGTAGTGGGCCAGCCTACAGAAAGACTGCATTTTTTATATCAAATAATTTTATCAAATTTCAGTGCATATACATTTGAGACTTGTTTTTTTTACAGTTTTGGTGGTTTTTTCCCCCACTTTGTTTCACTTTACTTTTCTCAACATAGAATGAATATTATCGAGGGAAATATTCACCAAAGTCAAAGAAAGACTTGTTACAAGACACTTGAAAATTGCCTGTTAAAACTAATGTTTTCTTGGTAAATATGTTCAAGGCTAGGAATAAGCAACCTATTCTATCAGGATACTCTGTACAATAGCTGGGCAGGAGAGCAAATTCTACAAAAAATTAAAACCACTCCAACATTATTCTTCTGCAAACTATGAGAGAAGATTAATTCTCTAATAATTGAAATTGCTGCTTGGGGAAAAAAAGTCATAAAAAATTATTTATACAGCAAATATATGTTTGAAAAATTTTGGGTTAGGTTTAAATGCAGGGTTAGGGTTTAAAAGTGGTTGGATCTTAAATGCAGAGCATAAACAAACTTTTGCTTAAGAAATTTCATCAATAATTTCAATTCATTATTTGGTTGTTTTCTCCGGCAGTTAAATCAAACTCCCACAAAAAAGAGTAAGGGAGGCTGTGATGAATTCTTCTCGAAGTGGACTTTAATCTGTTGAGACAGATGCATAAACACTAAGACAGATTTTTTTTTTTGCCATGACCATGACACCCGATTTTTCCTGCAGTCATTTCTGTTAAGTATGTCTCTAAAAATGCTATGAACAGGACCTCCTTCTCCTAGCACAATGCACACCCATGCTGTCAGCTGACCTCACTTCCCAGACAAATCCTAGGGTCTGTACTTGTGTTATTATGCTTCTAAACTCTGGGTTTGGCATTAAACAGCATCCAGATACAGCATGAGAGGACATTCCCTTGGAGAGTGGTGACAGTAGACAGGCTGGGTGACACTGCTGCAACCTCCCCAGTTCCCAAACACAACCCCAGCCTCCTTCACCCCCCCCTGAAAACCCTCACACCACACACGGGCTGGGGTTTGTGCTGAACTGCTCTGCAGGACTGGTACAGCCCTCTCATCGCTTCTGAAGTCTGGAACTGAAGGAACATATGAAAAATAATAATTAGGTCTAAAGGGGCACCACATGGGACCCAGATGCCTGCCTGTACACGTAGACGTGGCTTGCCTGTTTTAGGGAAGAGGAGCCCTGAGCACTGGATAAAGACTTATCCCAGTGACAGCTGGAGAGTTTTGATGACCTACAGAAGAGAAATCTCTCAGTCTACATGTAGATACCCTGTCCTAGACTTCACTTTTCCCTGGAGATTGAGTTTTAGAAATATAGGACATTATTCTAACAATACTGCCTTTGCCAGCAAAACTTTAGATTCAGAGTGGGTGAGTAGGTTAGGTGGACTGGTGAAGATTTACCTAGAGCAGTATCAGGTTCTGGGTCCCTTGGCTACAGCAAAAGTAGGCCATTTGCACATTGCCCTGAAACAGGGGTGTTTGAAGTCTAAACCCACTTCCTAATGAAGCAGGATTTATCCTAGAGCAGATACAGCAACAGTTTTCAAATAAGTAGAGGACTATTAGAAGTACTCATTTTTACTGATACATCTTGCCCACATATATTTATTGATACATGTTCTGTGAGGGCTGGAAAACAGTGGGAAAACTTCAGATTAGGAATGACAAGCGACATTGTAACAGGAGACATGGAGAAGCAGCTGGACAGATTGTCAGAGGGGAAAATGGCACGTCGACTTCAGGGTGGCTTAAGTTGGGTGAGACTCCCTAAGCAATTGGAGTGTGTAGATGATTCTGCCTTGGGAAGACCTAGCTCAGCCCTGAGATCAGACCCATGGCTCTACCAAAGATTTTATGAGTGTTGCTGTAAGTGCATCATAAGTATGATAGAGAAATGATTAAACAAGAGGCCGCTCAGAAGCACAGCATAGCATAAAGCAAGGATAGCTCTGTAAAAGCAGGCAGAAGTTCCTTGGGGAGCTCTAGTCTGTGAGTAGCTACCAAGTCTGGCAAAGATTCAGATGCTTTACACAGCTAGCCTGCAAAAAAAAACCAAGACAAGTTAATGGTGAACTTCAATTTAGGTGCTGGAGCATGTTTAAAGAAGACCTATCAAGATGGTGAAGGTTCTAGAGAACAAGTATGTAAAGGAGTGGCTGAGAGAACTGGGTTCTTCGCAGCAGCTTCTTTTAAGAAGGAAGAATACAAATAAAAAATAGTAAGAGTGCCTACTCTTATTATTACAAGAACTGTCTCCTTTTCTCTAACACTATTTCTGTTACTATAACAAAGCAAATCATAATTAACTAGGGACTCAAAGGTGCCTCACATTCCAGCTAAATCCTGCAATTTTGCTGTTCAAAAACCCTCACTA
This sequence comes from Petroica traversi, assembly GCA_025920805.1. Taxonomy (NCBI): domain Eukaryota; kingdom Metazoa; phylum Chordata; class Aves; order Passeriformes; family Petroicidae; genus Petroica; species Petroica traversi. The sequence goes on along the minus strand of JAHLSL010000057.1, from coordinate 1,886,652 downwards.
GATTTTGTTAGCAAAACTGTTAAAACCTACAAAACAGGGAAGCTTCTGTTCCCAGTGCCCCCAGGAACATGGGGCTCCTGGGGCTGTGTATGCTGTTAAACCTGCATTCACAAAACCAGCAACAAACTCACGATAACCCAGGTGTGCTCCCACCCTCACAGTCCTTGATTGTGCATCACAAAGCCACACGCTCTCCCAAACCATATGAATTTTGTCTACAAAGTTTGGCACATAGCTGTTTTACAATATTCTTTTAGTCTAACCCAGCTACTTTAATTGATGTGTCAGAACCTTTATTGCTGTAATCGCTTTTCTCTCAAACATTCATATTAACAAATTGTTCAACCTTGATGTGCTGTGTACTTACTAAAAGGAAAACCTTGTTTTCTTCTGGAGACAGTACTTCAGAAATGTAAGCACATAGAAATGTAGAAATGTCTTTTGATGAGTTGAGAGTCACTTTTTGTGACTGGATCTCCTACATCAAGATGTACCTGCTTTGTGTTTTTTCCTATGATCAGTCCTCAGGTTCTTCTTGCATTCACTGATCAATCTGTTAGATCTTTTTCTTCTCCATTTCCCTTTCCTCTCCTCTCCTCTCCTCTCCTCTCCTCTCCTCTCCTCTCCTCTCCTTTCCTCTCCTCTCTTTCCTCCTTTCCCTTTTTTCTTTTTCATTTTCCTTATCCATAAGGATCAGCCCTTGTTTATTGCTGTTCTGAAAGTCAACAGCATCTCAAAGACACTGAAATGCTGGAGCGTGTCCAGAGCAGGGCAATAGAAATGGTGGAGGGTCTGGAGCACAAATGCTGTGGAGGAGTGTCTGAGGGAGCTGGGGCTGTTTAGTCTGGGGAAAAGGAGGCTCAGGGGAATCTGATCATTTTCTAAAGTAACTGGAAGGAAAAAGCAGTGAGCTGAGTGTTGGTCTCTTCTCCCAAGAAACAAGCAATAGACAAGAGCAAATGGCCTCAAGTCGTTCCAGTGGAGGGTTAGATTGGACATCAGGAAAATCCTCTTCCCTGAAAGGTTGACCAAGAATTGGAACAGGCTGCCCAGGGAAGTGTTGGACTCCCCATCGCAGGAGGTATTGAAAAGATGTGTAAATGTGTCACTCAAGGGCAGGGCTTAATGGTGGACTTGCCAGCTCTGGGTTAACAGCTGGACTTGATGATCTTGAGTATCTTTTCCAACCTAAACATTTCTGTGATTCAGTAAGTCAGGATGAATAATTTGAAAAAACAGTTCCCAGAAAAATACATGGGATATATCTGGGCATTCAAGTGTTACCTTTTCACATTCTGATTAGTGCAAACACAGAAATAATATTTGTAACAGAAACACATCCTGCAATGAACTCATAAAGCTCTCTCTTTAAACACACATTTCACAAACTGTTTTCTAGCTTAATCAATACGTAATGTTTTCTCACTATAGACAGAAGGGAGTGTACTCTTGCACAGGCTAGTGCCAAAGCAGATCAGTACCCAGCTTCCTCAAAAGAAATAAGGAAATTCAGCTTGCCTTCCTCTCCCCCAGTGGTGTTTAGCATAAACAAAGAAGTATGATAATCACCATTATTCAAGAAAACAACAGAACTACCTTTCCTAGTGCGCCCTGGTTTTATTATTCGGGGCACAAGCACATTGCATGTGTGTGTGCACCTGCCTGCACATGCCACACAACTGGGGAGAGGAAAGTTAGCATGCAGAATAATGTAATTACTCATTCCTGAATAGAAGGATAATTACTGTCACAGAAACCCACATAACTTGCAGATCTTTTTGTTCTTTTTAAGATGATAAATACAGTATTTTCCATTTTCTAACAGGATGCATCCTTTTCCTTCTGATTTCCCCTCCCCCCACCAAAGCTGAATTACATACATTTCCAATGAATAACAGGGGTTATCTATTGCTATATAGGAAAAGAAAAGATTCTCTGGATTTTTTTTTTTTTAAATAAACGTAATTCCGTGTCCCTGGAGTCACAGTGGTGAGTCACTGATTGGGCTGTCACCTGTAACAAACTTCCTTTAAGAATGACTTTCAACAGCATATCTAAAGAAGATGGGGAAAAAGTGGCAGGAGCAGAAAAAGACACAGTGACTGACCACAAGCTAAGACTTTTAAAACTCACACTGTGACTCTCAGGTTTAAAAGCAATGATTGCCTATGTGTGCCTTGCTGTCAGTCACTCTCAGAGCACTGTCTGGGGCAGGTGGTGGGCAAAGCAGTGCAAAAAGACACATGAGCAGCCAGGAGCTCACAGTTTCTGACAGCTGGCCAGGTGCCTTCTTGCCTTTTTCCTTCCATCCGGAGAGACCTTTGGAAATGGAGAGAATTGTCATTGTGTGAGTGGCTGTCTGTTTGAATGGGCACATAACTTGCAAGATATTCTCCTAAATAGCTTTATTTAAAGAGCTGTTGCCAAACCTTAGGCAAGAAGAGTACTTCTGTAAGGTATAAACCTATATATATATATAACTGCTTGATTTTAGGACATTTCGGGCAACATAAGTGGAACAGATACTGGGAATGCTTTAATGGGACTTTTTAACAGCTGCTGATTTACCTTCCACTGGAACAACTTGAGGTCATTTGCTCTTGTCGTAGTGTTTGTTTCTTGGGAGAAGAGACCAACACAGCTCACTGCTGTTTCCTCCCAGGTACTTGTAAAGAGCAACAAGGCCTTCCCTGAGCCTCTTTTTCTCCAGGCTAAACAGTCCCAGCTCCCTAAGCCTCTCCTACACAGCATTTATGTTCAAGACCCTTCACCATTTCCACTGCCCTGCCCTGGACATGCTCCAGCACCTCAATGTCCTTCTTGCAGTGAGGAGTCCAAAACTAAACACAGGATTTGAGGTGTGGCCTCAGCAGTGCCAGGTCCAGGGGGATGATTGCTGCCTTCATCCTGCCAGGCACGCTATTGCTGAGCTTTGTGCTGCGCCAATTCCTCTGTCAGTAACAGTCTGTCATATCTGATTATGCCTTTTTGAGCTTCTGTGCACTAAACCTAAACTATCCTGAGCCTGGGAAACTCTTTCTGCTCTTATTTTTTAGATAAGTCTGGTAAATAAATCAACTTGTATGGTGCTATCCTGAATCCCCCCCACCCTGAAATGGAAGACATTTCATCAAAGAAAGATTACTTTGCCAGTTCCAGGAGCAGATTCCTTGGCATGAAATTAATAATAAATAAACAAGAACAGGCTACTCCACACTCCCTCAGAAATATCAGGCTGCCTGCTCCAGGCTCGAATTGAAATTCTGTTTGCGATAGCATCCTTAGCAACCAAAAAAGTCACACAAGACAATTCCTGTAGGTGAGGTGTATCCAAGCAGCCAACATTTCAAATGCAAGCTTTTCATGTGGGCCTGAAAAGCTAATTTTTCCACAAAAATCTTGAATTTATTTAAAAGTCTTATCCTAGATATCTTTCTCACTCACAGATTTAGCATATCAATGTTCCTGGGAATTCATAATCATTGCTTTCATTCTATAGATTTCCTTGCCCTCTAACAACTCAGACTGCGTGTTGTCTCAACCATTCCCTTCAAGTCAGCTCTGACAGCTGAGTCAGACCAGAAGAATGGTCGAATTAAAAAGCCTAACAATCCTCTACCCATTATTCAGCCAATAACCTCATTTGTTCATTGATTGGAAATTAAAGATGATAGAAGTGCTTTTATTATTTTTGTTTGTATTGCTCTACAACTAATTGCTCTGCTATTTTGTGCAAACCTCTCTATTACTCACTTAGGGCGAAATTATTGAGGAGACAGAGCAGGAAAGCCCATAAAAATACAGAAAAATGTGAGAGAGGAATCAGTTTCAGCCAGGCAGGTATATCCTACTGGGGTTCACAGCCCAGCTGAAGGTTCACACCTTAAAGTCTCAGTGCTGACTGTTCCTTTTAGCAGCAATGTGCAGAGGGATGTTTGCAGGATGTCACTTCTCCAGCAATGGGAATACAGCAGTTGCTTCCCTGGCTGCAGAGAAGCACTGTACTGCCTGGGGTGAAATGGATGTGCCAGCCCCCCACTCTGCTAAGGCTTGTGTTCGCCTCATTGCGTGTTCTGCTGATAGCTGAAATGTTCTCAGTGGTTCAAAATTCATATTTTTGCTCTCCTAATTATCCCTTAGCTTAGCTTCTGATATTGGAAAATTATCCTCTAATTCTCTTCCTTTAATCAGATGGTTTATATTTTTAAAAATTCTTGATTATACTCATTTTCCTATCCCCACTTAAACATAGTTAGCATTTGCTGACCTCTATCCCAAGTTAAAAGAGAGTTGAATTGACTGCAGTCACTCCAGCTGTTCACTAAATATTTTCCACATTTCTAGAGTGGATTATTCATTCAATATGGGATTTAAACTTCAGTAACTGAAAGACTCCTTTTTTAAAATGTTCTTCACACTTACCCATCCAGGCTTTTGACATCTAAAATGTTGTAATTGCAAGATCTGAGGTGCTTCTAAACAAAAAATCATTTCCCAAACACTTATTTTCTGAAGTTGGGACATGGAGTAGGCTGTGCTCATACAGGCTGCTCTACAAATTGTGAATGACTCCTGAGCTGTATCTCAGAACATCTCTCTTCACCTCATGTCTTCTTCTCTTGTGAAAGATGAGGACTTAAAATGCCTTGATCCAACCTTCAGGGGACTATATCTTTGAATATCTAAAAGGTTTTTTTTCCACTTGCTCTGAATGTTTATAGCAACATTCTGACCTTTGGTAATGCCTATTACCCCAGGACCATAGCCAAACTTTTTTTATCCATATCCAAACTGATTTTTATCAGTCCTCTCTGAGAAGTGTTGTCCTTAACTTTCAGGATACAATCATTTCATGAAGTATAGGGCTCAATTCAGGACTTTAAAACATCCAGAGAAGTTATCAGTAAGTTTGTTTAAAAAAGAGCTGAAAAGCAAAAAAATCTAGTATTACTCATGGGTAATTATTTTTCAAAGCAAAAAGCTTTCTCTAATTTTCCACAGAATTAATTTTTTACCTGAGCAATCAGAGTTAAAAATATGTATGTGAGGCTTCAAACTCAAAATGAATTTGAGTTATCTGGACTCACATAGCCTTTCTTTACATCCTTTTAATAGAAGTTCTTAATAGAACATTGATATCAAGGGAAAAAAATCAAGAAGTAAGAAGAGGAAAAAATCCTTGTGTTTATCACTAACTCACTCTCAGACAGACAAATACTCTCCTCCCTTTAAGGAGGACAACAGCAGTGTATGAAAAAACCCTCTATAAACACTGAGGCCATTTCTTTGGAGCTCCAAATAAAAGTTAACTGGCAGAATGAAAAGACAAATTGCCCATAGGCACCCTAACTGTACTAGCTGAGTATCTGAGTGCCCAGAGAAACTCCTCAGACACTGTGTGCTCACTACTCTTACTGGGGTAACCAGCATGTGAGTATGGCAGAGGGGGAAAAAAGCAGGTTTTGACAAAAGACCAGGTGTTCACAAGAACAACCCCCAGTTGTAGGGCAGTAACTAAAGAGCAGCCATAGGGTAGAGGCAAAACTGCCCAGAAATTTGTCCTAGGAAATTAGTTATCAGTGGTCAACCATCAAATTAAAAGGATGCATTGAGAGGAATTTCTCAGGAGTCTGTTCCGTGTCTAGCTCTATTCAATATTTTCATTATTATCTTGGATGGCGGAATAGAGATTGTACTTTGTATATTTACATCTGACTCTAACCTGACAGGAGTAGGAAGTAATTTGGAGGACAGGAATCAGTCTCTGAATAACCTTTGAGAAAATGGAATTGCCTGAAAAAAAAAGAGATGAGAAGTTCTACATTCATTTCTGCATTACAGCTGCTTAAATACAGAGTGGGAAACTCAAGAACTTTGCAGGATCTGGAGTTGTCACCAGCTGAATGTCAGCCAAAGACATCATGTGGCAGCAAAAAAAAAATGCCAACATGCTGGAATGTGTAAACAGGAGGGTCATCTGTAAGACATACAAAGTAATTCTTCTGTTTTACTTGAGGCTGATAAAGCCTCAGCTAAAGCATTGAGTCTAGATACAGGCACTGATATGGACTGAGGTTGGAAAAAGTCTATATGAAGCATGTGCCCTAATCAGGACATAACAGAAGAGTAGCTGGAGGAAATGAAATGGCCAGAAAAAGAAGACTGAGGGAACTGATCAATAGTTTTCAAAAATGTAAAGATCATGGCAATAAGGAGGGCAACAGATGATTGCCACTATCTCTCCAACATGCATGATGTATACATCTAAAAACAACTCTTTATAGATCACTTATCTGCCTTGTAGTTACTACAGCTCACAAACAGCAAAAGTCACTGATACATCATTTTTTGTGCATAAAAATCTGTGCTCCTTATTTCAGGAAAAATCCTTGACTAGAAAAGTAGATGTCATTTGTAGGATATTGATAACAACTTCATTTCTAGCTATTTCATTTTAGATTTGCTTCCTTTATTCTTTCTCACTGACATCTATCATATTAACCTCTTCCATAACACTGCTTTTATCCTTGCCACAAACCCTCCTTCCTCCTCCAATGCCTGAAAGCCCTGTTAATACATGAACAAATTTCTGTCAGTTTTCTATTGGACCCAGGTATCGTTCTCAAATGACTTGACCTCAGCAGCTGGTATTCTTATCAGCCATGAAATATCATTTCCTTCACCATAAGGAATGAGAGAGAAGCCATCTCCCTTTTCTCTAACCCAATTAATTCAACTGAACTCACCACAATATGGTCTTCTCCTGAAAACCTCACTATGTTGCTGTGTTTGAATGCTCATTCCTTTGGCATGATGCATGTCAGCATTTTCTCCTTCAGCACACTTGCAGGGCCCAGAACATGTTAATCATTCACAGAAGTACAGTCCTGCCATCCTGCTGAGTAATTCCTCAAGGTCAGGAACTGCAGCTCAATCCCCTGTACAAGCACTTAAGTTTCTGTATCTGGTCTTTTCCCCCACATTACTTCATGAGCACTTTAGTTAATAACTCACATATGGAAATAAGCAATATTTGTGTTCCACTGGAACTACCTTTCTGATTGAGATGGTGTGTGAGATGCACAGAGCAATGAAAAATAAAATGCCTCCCATGTCCTGCCATAGGTTACCATTTCCCCAGTTCTCTTGGCACAGCAGAGGTGGGCCCTCTTCCTTAAGCCCCTCATAAAAACCTGTCCTTGCCAGCAGCCTGCCAGCATTCACACTGAGGGACATGGAGGAGAGTTCACGATTCAGCCTCCTCCCACTGCCATGCAAACATCAGTACACAGCAGCCATGAGGAAATGAAAAGCTTGAGGACTACAAGTGAACTTCATCAGACAATTACTAAGACAAAGTATTTCTCAGAACTCTGTCTCCCCTAGTTTCCTAAGCATGTCTTGGGCTTCTTTCTATCTCTGAAGAAGTCTTCACAGGACTGGAACATCATTTTTATCAGGTTTTCAAAGACTGCTAAGGACCCATTGCCTTGTTATAAATGTCTTTATTGGACTATTTCTCCTGATCTGCCCACTCAAGCATTCTATAGGAAGACCTATTCTTGAATTAATGCAGTTTAAATAATACCAGTTCTTGAAAAAGTCTGTAAAACACTGCAAGAATATCCACTGAAAGATATACTTAAATAATTTTCCCTAGAGACTGGGTGCAGTCTGTGTGAAAGGTTAGTAACTTAGCCAGCCTGTGCACAGGTGTTTCTTAAGGCTCCACTGACTCAGTGATGGCCCATGAGGTGGCAGGGGGTACAAATCAAATACTAGCCCACTTCTGCTTGGCCTTTGGACCCAGCATCTGGCAATCCCAAGCAGGAACTTGAGTACAAGTGGCTGTTACAAGCGCCTTTTTATGCACAGTAGTGGGGATGGCCAGATGAGCTGTGCAGCCTCACCAGTACTTCTGTGTAGCCTCCAGCCACCGAGCACCCTTGAAAGTAAAAATTCTGGGTAGAAGAGATGGTTAAAACCACCACCTTTTGTGGGTCCACAGGTCTTTTCTTAAAGCCCCCAATATTTCTTGTCAGATAACACGGGTCCAGGCTGAATTCAGCCTTCTAAAAATACATCTCTCTCGTGACCTGGATACAGGAGTATTTTCAAATCAGCATTTCCAGAGGCACCCTATTGGGTACAGCTCCATCAGGATTGCAAAACGTTTACTGTGAAGGTATAGAAATAAAATTTTAAAATTAAGCCAGTGTGAAATGAGACTGAAACATTTTATAAGAAAGCTATTTTTTTTTTTAAATTTTCATCAAGGAAAACACTAAATTTAGTATTCTGTGGATACAATTCTGTCTTCAAAACTTGTACATTATCTGAGTGATAAATACAAAAACCTTGTAAAAAGTGAAGCATTGTCATTCATTGACTTAGACACCATCCATTTTGTGAAATGAATTCAGCTACATTTTACATTTCTGTACCTTCATATTAGTACTTTAGACAGTATTATATCACCAAATAGATAATTTTTCACTTTATACTTTTAAAAATGATTGTACAGAACATTTTAACATGGCTGTATAATAAACATTTTTTGTAGGAAGTTCATCTCACCGGTTCAAATGGAGTGGCATTGTCTGCAAGGTCTCATTTCAAAATTATTGCATTTTTATCCTTTTTGTCATGCCACAAGTTGTGAAGTCCAAAATATTTACCTTTCTGATTGTCAGTCTTTCCTTCTTAGAGATGTCTGAGTGAAGACAAAATAGACAACTTGTTTTGTTGAATCAATAGAGGCATATTATCACAGCAAGATTATAATTCAGGTGTACAATACCTGCATTTTACAGCACACAAAACTGAAACTGCCATGTGCAATGTGTCACAGCAGGTAACTAACATCAACAAAGTACCAGAATCTATGTTCAAATACAGTTGTACAGGTCTAACTTCAATCCAGAAAAGCAAGGCAATTCAAAGTTAAGGCTTCAACTGTATCCATAATCTAGTCTCTTCAGGAATTGCATTATGAATGCAGCTGAATTCTCGTCTCAGGCCTTTGCAGCTCCACGTTGTCACACAAATAGTGAGAGAAAGCAAGCCGACTGTTACACTTATATGCAGATTCCTGTCAATTGCTTTATATCTGGTAAGGATACCATCTACTGTCATTTGTATTTACTTGAGGCCAAAATCTGAGGCTTTGGACACAGGCTGCAATCATTGCATAGGTGTTTGGGATGAATGAGTTTAGATAACTCAGTATTTCTCTTTGCTTTTTGGGGCATACTAGAGTTTTGGGTTTGCACAGCCAGGTTGTCATAGCAAAAGAGCTATAGAGGTGGCTGCTGTGAGAAGTTGCCAGAGACCTCCTTCCTGTCCAGCAGAGCCAAGGCCAGCCAGCTCTACAAAGGATGTGCTGCTGGACAAGGCTGAGCCCATCAGAGATGGTGGTAACACCTCTGTGATAACATATTTGAGAAGAAGAAAAAAGAAGTTATTGTGCAGTTGTAATTGTGCTCAGAGAAGAGCAGGGTGAGAATATGTGAGAAGAACCGTCCAGCAGACACCAAGGTCAGTGGAGAAGGATGGCAGGAGCTGCTCCAGGAGCTGGAGCTGAGGCTCCCCTGCAGACCACGGTGCAGACCATGGCGAGACAGCTCTGTCCCTGCAGACCATGGAAAACCACAGAGATTCACCTGCAGCCCATGGAGAAGCCCTGTGCCAGAGCTGGATGCCTGAGCTGTGACCCCAAGGGAGGCCCAGGCTGGAGCAGGTTTCCTGGTAGGACCCAAGCTGGAGACGGCCGTGCCTGAAGGACTTCACCCTGTGACCCACATTGCATCAATCTGTGAAGAACCATTGCCTGGGGATGCATCACGTTGGAGAAGTTCATGGAGGGATCCCATGTTGGAGCAGTGGAAGGACTCCTCTCCCTGAGTAACAGCAGGAACAACTTGTGATGAACTGACTGTAACCTCCTCTTCCCTGTCTCCATACATGGGTGAAGGGGAGGAGCAAGAGATGGAAAGAGGGAAGGAAGGGTGGCAAAAGCTGTTTTTAGGATTCATGTTACTTCTCTTTTTCCTGTTCTGATTTTGTTAGTAATAAATTCAATACATATCCCCAGTCTCAGTCTGTTTTGCCTGTGTCAGTATTTGGTGAATGATCTCTCCTGGCCCTTATACTTCATTATATTTTCTGTCCACCATCCAGCTGTAGAGGGGAGGGGATAGAGCAGCTTTAGTGGGTGGCTGACAGCCAGCCCATACACAGAGGCAGGAAAACACCTGTTTTGTGAACTTCTTCTGGCAACAGGCGCAGACAGTCTTGTGTTGATTTCTGCGTCTTTTTGAGCTGCCATTATCAGGAGACAGGAAAAAGAGAGAATATAAGTCCGTGTTGAAATCAGAATAAAATGGCCTCAGTGGTTTTCAGTATCAAGAACCTTTGTTTAAGCCTGTAATTTTAGGCAAATAAGAATACAGTATGGGAAGAAAAATAGGCTGTTTACAGCTGAAGATACAGAGGGAAATATAACTAATGTCATCATACTTCACCTAAGAAATTTCTTTCTAGAATGAAGGTCAGATTTCACGCTTGGAAACAAAGGTTATTTGTGAAAACTGATCAACCCATCGTGACTATGTATTAGTCCTATGATCAACAGGTTTTGCCCTGATGGATACATCTGCTACCAGGGCCTTACATCTCCCTATGCTCAAGGACTGATTTCAGGAAATAAAATTCAGAAATATTAATTGTTTACAGCTTTCTTTGTAGTACTGTCAGGACTAGGGTTTTGAAGCTTGTTCACAGATTTTGGAGTTAGCAGAAAGGAGAAGGCTCTGTGTTTTTCAGGGGGTGTAGCTGTGGAAACATGGGATGAGAGCACCCATGTGCTCCTCCCCAGAGGCATCTTTGTACTTGCACTATTTAACTACTTTCTTTTTTTTTTTTTAAGTGCAGATTTCAATGATATCAAAGCTGTGATTAACTAGTGGCAGAATGTGAACCAGTATGGATAATCCGTAGCTGCAGAATGTGCCATATTGAAGAACTTCATAAGCACCAATATAGCAATCTCAAGCATTGTCACCTTCAGTTTTTGGCACAAAAGAGAACTGACACCACAGTTTCACAGCTCCTCGTGAGCTTCTCCTCCTCCTTCAATCAGCCTTGCTATCGCTGGAAAAAACAAAGCCATGATGGGAGCTGGGAGACAACAAGGTACTACTGCAGAACAAATAGAAACATAGCTAGAACTCTGTACTGCAGAGGTATTCATCCTTTTTATTGCCTCCAAGAACAAGCCTATTCTTCTAGCCCAAGTAGATTAGTAAACAGAACATTCAGCTTTCAGAGCCCTACAACATTTCTCCAAGGCTTGTGATGTAGAATAATGTAGGTCAAAAGAAATACATGGAAATTTTAGTAATAACAGATTCTGAAGTATTGTAGTTGCTTACTTTCTCTCTGTTCTGAGGAAGATCAGAGAGGTCTTTTGTGTCTGTTTTTTTTTGAACCTATTTTGTTGCCGAATATGAGAAAAGATTAGTTCACTGGTGTAATTGTGCCATTGGTTTTGTGATTCTGTGAAAACCCCCTAAAAGTCTGCATGCAAAACCAATGAGGTAGAACATGTTTGACAAGCTTAGTTACAACTTGACCAATGTAGCAGGAAAAGACTTTAAAATCATTGCCTCTCTTCAATAACAATAGTACATACAAGTGTTTACAAGAGGATTAAAGGCTGCGTTAGCAAGTTGTATTAAAGATTCCTGTATCAGAAAAGTTTTATCAAAAAACCTGTTGGAGCGCAATGCAGCTCATCAGATGCAAACAGAAGCAAGTTATGCTACTGACTTTATTTTACCTGCTTTAAAAGGATGCTCGATGTATCTGCAAAATACACACCATGTGTACAATAAGCCATACCTATTGACAGCCTGCCCAATTACAACAACAGCAAAAAAAGCTCCACAAGAAACGACCCCTAGCACCTGGTAATTAAAATTGCTAATCACCAGCAATTATCTGGCACAGCTTTATAGCCAGGCAAAACAGTTTGACCCTTTGCCCATGGAAAGAAGAATGTTTGCTGTCTATTGATAAGTGCTTAGGCAAAGCTGTGTTCAGCTCACATCCATTAAGTGCCGACTAATAGGAAGTCAACAAAAGAGCTCTGACATCTGTAGTGGGCACTTCTAGCGGGCCAGGTTTGGGAGCACAGGTGTCCAATGGGCTCCTGCCAAGGACCAGTGTACAGGACACGGGGACTTTTTCTTGAAAAGAAAACTTGAGCTGCCAGTGTTTCCCGATTGGCTCCTCCACCACCAAAGAGTAAATGCAGGATGTTTCCAGGACAAAGATTAAAATAATTACTCTTGTCAGGAGTGGTGGCTTGTTTTCAAACTGTCTGCATGCATTCGAACACAAAGAGGTAAGAAGTCCAGTAGGCTCAGTAATTTAGGTAAAGATTTTTCTTTGGTCTATTTCTGTTCTTATTAAGTATTGAGTTAAATATATATAAAAATGTCTCTCTAGTGTGCTCTTTAAGTCTGATAAAGAGTTTGAGATAATAAGGTTTTCTTTTTTTCCATATGACACTATTATGCTCAAAGCTATAAAATACCCTTACCTATTGTTATAGCTCCAGGAAGATGCTGCTAGAGATTATCTGAACTGCAATAAACAGCTCCATTAAAGCTTCTGATCTCACCAATGACTCTTAAAAGGTCCTAGATAAAAAGATCAGATTTGGTTTTAGTTGTTTTTTTTTTGTTTTTGAGAAAGAGAGAAAGAAAGAGAGAGAGAGAAAGTCTGGCAAAAATATTGCAAGCTTCTAATAATGAAACGACCTACAAAACCCGAAGGACAAAGCATCCCTTAATGGCTTAGGAATGCAAATTGCTCCAGGAACAGGCATCAGTAGAGATTATGAAGCCAGGAGCTGCTGAAATCTGGAACCAAACCTCTGTATCTTCATCCCTTCATGAGGCTTTGGGGGTTCTTGGCAAGCTAGGGTTTCAGTGCAAAAGGAAATTTACAGATACAAGCAATTTGGGGGCATTCTGACTTGTACCTACCATGGCTTTTCCTGCAAAATATGTCAGAGTCTTTCCATGTACATCCTTGTATTGTGACATGTAAAATCTGAACTGTTTTGTAAATGTGAAGCAACACTGCTACCATAACACTCGGCAGTATCTCCTAATCCAAAATAATTAATGAAGTAATTCAAAGTGTTCCCTCACTTCCTAATTCTTTCTGTAGCTCACCTCTCAATCTGCTTCAAGTTACTGGGTTTGAAAATAATTTTCTCATTACCATGACGCTAATAATGCTGCCAAAACTTGAATCTCTGCACTTATTTTCTTTGGCAATCTGCATCCTGGCTGGATACCTCTTGTCTGCAGAGAGCATCTCCTGGAAGGTGGGGCAGATCGTTTTCAGCCCATATTCAAAAATTGCTTTGCTAGAGAAGAAGCAATCTTACAATGGGCACATACATCTCATGGCAACCCAGATTTAAAATGCAGGCAGAGTTTACATCTCAGCTCAGGAACCTGGAAACACTTTTAATCCCTCCAATTCAGCTGCAGCCCAGAGTTCTCAAAGAGTCTGTACTCTTTACCAAAGCCAGCTGAAATAATGTAAATAAAATTTCAGATAAAATCATAAATAGATAAAACCCCACCAGCCTACTTCTGTATTCCACACAGATTTTTACCTTTGTAGAAATTAAAATTTTCTGCTTTAGTTTTGGCATATGCATGGCTTAGTCTCCATTAGAATCCAATTTTTGATCATTGGTATTACCATGAAATTGCAGTCTAGTGCAGTTTGTAAGCTCCTGCCAGTGTGAAAGAGCAGGATTTCTCTTTGACAAATCTTTAGTGAAGTCAGAAATGAATTAAGTCACTGGAGATACACCTAATTACAAGCTTGGGTTGTAAAACACAAAGCAAGATGAAATGATAGACCATAAATTCTGGCATTGCTTGACATTCAGATTCTTCTGCCTGCAAGTCTAATTCAGTGATGGTCCACAGCAGAAGAGCACGCTACCAGATTTGTGTAGTCTATCCATCACAGAGTAAATTACACTGAATGACTCTTCTGTGGGTAAGCTGAGGTAATGAAAAATATGAGGGAGAAGAGAAGGAATGGATTTTCTAACATTCTTTGGCAATTGGAATCCATGGAATACTAGTGGATTTCAGAATGTTCTATTCAAATTGGGACATCATGGTCACTCAAGTAATGAAAACATATTTGTCTGCTGACATATATGCTGTAGAATGATTTTTAATACCATTGTCCAAAACACAGTCTAATGGACTGGCCAGTGGGGATGAGACTTTCACTTACTTTTTGTTTCATTTTGAAGAGGCTGAGTCTTTAGGGGTAGTTAGTAGCAGAGGCAAAGGAATACAAGTAACAGCAAATTAATCCCATCTTTAAAAACTGTGGGCCCAAAACAAACTAGATGATGGAAATGGAGAGAAAATATGTACCTTGTGTTACCAGTCATTCAATTTCCATTTCATGTATAATATGTGCTTAAAACAGAATCAGTGCACTGAGTTCGCCAAATCACCACTTCACAATGGTTTTCTCCTTTCTTTATGTGTAATTCCAAAACAAAACCAGCTTGTCCATTTCTGCTTCAGGTGAAAGTCTGGCCCCAAAAGTCAATGAACCCATTCTAGGCTTTCTTGGAAGAGAACTCCGGAGTCAAGAGTCTTCCACTGAAAGTGTCTTGCTAGAAACTGCTGAACAATTAAACCTGGGGAATCCCTCTTCAAGTGCCTGTTGACCTCTTCTTTCCTGGGGAGGAAGAAGAAATGAAGGAGGAAGATTTCAAACCATTTGACTGCTGCACTCCACACAGCAGTACTGCTGAGCTGTGCTAGTGGAGACACAGCCCTGGGAAGTGCTCGGCCCAGGATGGCACATCTCAGCTGGCATACCTTCTAGAGGTTTCCCTGTCCTGTGTTCCCAAGGATACACCCAGTAAGAGGAAATGCTCCACACCAGAAATCAGTAAGGCAATGCCTATCTCACCGCACCTCACTCAAGAGTCATATAGGGTGAAAAACACTCCTGCACTGCCAGTGCTTTGTGGAAAAACAGGCAAATGCTCACCAAGAAATCAAATCTCTCTTCCTCCAGGGTATACATGTTCCTGCAGATTCCTTCTTCAACACCAGCTCTGTCTTGCTTAGATTAAAACTTAACGAGTTTGCTCATACCTTCATTTTAAACTCCGTGAGGCTTTTGATGGGCTACAATGATGTTCCTCCTGGACTGGGCAAACAACTGCTAAGCAGGACAATGTTGCCGTGGTGGCCCAAACTGTTTCAACATCTCTCCTACCAGGAGCAGAACACATGAAATCACAAAATAAAGAGAAAGGTGAAAAAACGGAGCCTATATATCCTGTAGCTGGGACGATGATTTGCCTGCCCTGGATTCCTCATTGATTGTCAGATATTAGATCTCTGGCATACTGGCATTGTTCTGAGCCACTGCCCTGGCAATACCCTACAATTCCCATGGCACATTTATAGAATGTTCTTAAAAACATCTATCTTTATCTTTCTCACATACATTTTAGTGACAGGAAGCCATAGATTTGTTACCAGCTCAGTTACATTACATATCATCATGCATTAGTTGCATGTGGCTACTGAATGCATGCTGGGCAACTCTGTCTACTTAATGTGCTCCAGAACCTTACCTTGGCTTGTTCCGTTGCCTTCATGACTTGTTTTACCCTTGTTATTTGAAGAGACAGAGAGAGAATGAATTAAAAGCCCCCTTGTCACCTCGTGCTCCCTAGAGCACAGTGTGGCTCCCATCAGACTGAAACAGATATGGGTGTACCTTTCATGGGGTAGGAGTGGACTCCAAGCTGATTTGGGGGCCCTAATAAAACAGTAAGAGTGAATCAACAACAGAAGCTTCTGTAATGCTGGTATTATGTGGAACTAGGTTTGACCAGGCATCTGACACAGCTTCTGCAAGTCAGAGTCCCATGTCAGCCAAAGCAGAGATTTGGGACAGAAGTGTAAACTGAACTGTAATAGTATCTGTACCTTCCCACCCATGGAAATGTCTCCAGAACATAAAAATGTGGCTGAGCCAGTCAGGTCACAGGACAAGGCTTGTGAGGAGGACAGCAGCCTCCAGCAGCCACCTCTCAAGAAGACCATCTCTGTGAAGAAGGGTTTGTTTGACACACGTCAGGATGAGACAGCCCCCAGTAAACACAAGACACAGGACCTCATATCTTCTGTCCCTGTTCTTCAAAGTCTTCCAGCTTACCGGGTTTCAACTCCCTATGGCTTCTTCCTAGTCCATGAGGAAATGGAATGAGACCCTAATAGAAGATGGAGGTTAACCAGAGATGGTTAAAAGTGTAGATGTTGGACTGATCTGTCTCTCCAGCCCTCTAAATCTGAAGGGAAACCGAACCAGACTTTTCAAACCAGTGGTACAGATACAAAAATGTATCACCTGTGTCCCAGGCTCAGCTGCCACATTTTCCAAATACCGTGTCAGGAGATGGAAAAGGGCTCCACCAAAGAAACTTATTACCTTATTTCTGTTCAGTGCAAACTAAATCCCTGGCCTCAGAAACTGACTTTTTAGCTGAATATGCTCCATTTCAAAGCTTTAGGACAGGGAGATCCCATGTCAGTCGATGATGATGCGAAAAAAAATTCCTTTAAAGTGCTTAAATGGAACATTGGTATTGAGACATGGAGACTTTGCTGAGGAATATTTTAAAGGGAACAGCTACAGTAAACAGTGAAAAAGAGTGCAGGATGTGCTAAAAAACAAAACAAAACAAAACAAAACAAAACAAAACAAAAAAACAAAAAAACCCCCCAAAAAACAAAAAACAAAACACAAGTGTTAAAATAAGTTAAAAACAAAAATAAATTTAAAATAGGATGGAATGGGAAAGACAGCCAAGAAAAAATGTTAATAAAAGGTATTGGATGAAAGCCCAGAATAGAAGTACAAAAAATACAAACAACAAGCAAATGTACACATAACAGGGTGAAAATTAGAGTCTGTCTTCCCCTTGCATGCAGAACTGAGCAAATAGAGCTACAGGCAATTTAGAAGAATGGCAGTTCTGAAACATCCAAAGTATAAACATTTCTGTCAGGTCAGCAGCCAGAGAGGGAGAGAGCCTGAAGGGAACCTGTGAAGTACCCAGAAGGGAGGTGATGTGCAACATGGTAGAGTTCAAATATTCCTTGTGCCTCTTTTGAGGATCTCTCAACATGGTGGTGTAATGGAAGTCTCAGAACTACTTGTCTATCTTACTTGTTATGAAAATGCCCTCTCCCTAAAACGTTTTGTAAAGCATAAAAGGGTCTTTATGCAAGATCAGCAAAAGAGTATGAAAACAAGTTTCAGATGTTCTTTTTATTTCACTGAGACAAATAATTAACAGTTCCCAGTTACACAATGAAATCTCTAATTTTCTGTCCACTGAATATTTGCACTACCTCAGGTTTACTTGAAAATTTCAAACAATAAACATTGAATATTATTATGTTACCCTAAATAATTTGTGACATCTTTAATAAATTCATATCCAATAATCAGAGTTTGAATTATGAGTTTTAGTTTGAGCTTGGTCATAATGTTATGTTTCCAGGAAATATATATATAATGTTTCCTGGTTTGATGAGCACCACTTCTGCAACTGAGAGAGATTTTAGAAGCTTCTGAAGATAGGCTGTATTTATATAGGATTGAAAGATTTACATAATTGCAATCCTTCTTTTCCAAGCCTAAGCATGGCTTTTGCTAGTCAAGAGAGGTGTTTAAGAATAAGAAGATGATATAGTCAGAGGAAAAATGCTAGTTTTAAAATCAGTTTTCTTATGCAGACATTATATATATATACATACTGGTTCAGACCAACTTGTGGAGGATACCTTTATTTTTTCCTGTCAGAGTTCAGGCTGGGATTTGGAAAGCTGATTCCCTGGCAGGCCCAACAACATTTCTCTCACTTATAAGAAGTCTTATTTTCAGGGAAAATACATGAACAAAAAGAATTAAGGTTTCTCCTCAGGTATTAAGATAGGCATGCTCAGGATTCTTTAAAAAGCAATCTTGTTAAGTACCTTAAGACACTTAATTTTAAGTAAGCACACACATATAGAATAAATGCTCATATGTTATAGGATATGGAATAACTTCAAGTAAAGACAGGTTCTTTTTTTCACAGTATAAAATACTTAGATTTAAAAAATAAAATAAAAATGGCTAAAGGCAAAAGCTAAATATGTAGGTCAATTCCTACATCAAAAATGGAATTAAAATTTTGTAGCAGAGAAGAAAATATTGAACAGGATGCAGGAATATTTTGGAAGGGTTTTCTTTTACATTAAATAAAGGTGTTTAAAATGGTGACACTGTTAAAAATTTTTCTGGTTCCCAACTTCCTTCACGTGTCTCAAATCAGAGAAGCAAAATCAGACACCTAAGAAGAATCAGCACTTTTGATAGACCAGACCCATGAAAAAAAGTGAAGTTCTTCCTGTCTTGTTCTGATCCACATACACTCTCACGGGGAAACAAAAACTCCTCCTTATTCCCAGATCATGTCTCATGACAAACTGAATACCTGCTCAAAACCACGCTTTCTATTTAAAAGTTGAAAGGGATCCCAAAAGCCTTTTCTAACATCATTCTCAGGAAAGTCTTTCCTCTCTTTACAAGTACTCAGGGACTGGCAGAGTGCAAGCCAAAAAAAAATTATCCCAAGTCACAGAAACTTGGCAGAATTATAGACAGAAGAAAACAATAGCATATAATGGAAAGAATTAGGCAATCATAAGAGGTAATGCAGACATCTCAACATCATTAAGGGAAATCTGCTTCAGAAGTTGAGCCTGTCCCCTTTCCTAACTATCACTTTCCTTTTGTGTGAAGTCTGTATGAATAATAAAGGTTTTGGACATATTTTCAGTCTGACTAAATCCCAAATTCCCTTTCTTTCCAATCAAGACAAACAAGAGCTTCAGATTCTCCTGACTCAGTACCAAACCACTGACCAAATGGTCTTTGCTTGCAGGATCAAAGCAAAAAAGTCCCAAATGTCCTTTCTGTTCCTCAATCTGTGCACAGAACCTCTGCTCCCCTTTCTTGTGGTTGCAAGAATAGAACCTCCAACCATCTTTCCAAGGGTCTGTGAAAGGGGTTTCAGGAAAGTTCTTCTCAGCAGATCTTTCATCCTCCTTCAAGAAGCCTCATAAACCCCAGCGTTGGCTGCAGGAATGTTCCCATTAAATAATTTTTTTTACTGACCTGATAACAATTTTGGGATGAGTGAACTCTGTGCTTTGAAAAGCCAAATGGATGTAGTGAGACTTTGACCAGCAAGTAGACTGTGGGCCTCTGTTGTCGTCTTCACTTTACACAAGGCAGCACAAGCACATTTTAAAGCAGGCAGAGGTATTTCATGAGGCTGCACAAAGGGAAGCCCAGTTTGGGTATGCAGCAATTCTCCAAGCACAGCTGTAGTTTCAAGTATATAGTAACAATGACCTATGTGAGATATATATATATAAAATGTTCCTGGGGTTTGGGATTAGCAGATAAGGTGGACAGTGAAGGCTCAGAGACCTTTCAAATACTTTTTTGCAGAAAGAAGTGAACTACAGACATTACGGACTGAGAGGCTTAAAGAATTGTCCTAATAGGTCTTCCAGCAGTTTACTGAGGTAACATAATGTTTGTAGTTTTGTTACTGATAGTGAAGTCAAAACTACAGTAACAGTGGTTTAGGAGAACTTTAAGACCCAAGATGCGGAGGTATTTTAGAACTCAAATTGCCTTTACCACTCTGTTAGACTCATTTATGAATTGCTTTAATGGCAGCTTTAGAGGACCCAGTGTATCCATCCTGCTGGTGTAAACCCCTCAGCTTGCTGAGGATTTAGCAAACAGTATATGGGGATTTAAAGGAAAAACACCTCTTTTTACAAAAGGAGACCATGTGTGGGTGCCTAAAACCACAAGGACTCTTGACAAACATTGGGAACAGACATTAACTGCTTAAATTTCCATACTACTTTAAGTTATTAGTTAGGTACAAAGGATGGTATTCAGGTGAAAAGGTGGTGAGGGTAAAAACGTTATTGACCTTTTTACCCAAAGAATTATAGAAAATTGATTCCAAACATAAAATATTTCACATGACTGGAAAAAATATAGGTGTGGAAGGAAAAGATTGTTGGTAAAATGGTTAGCATGGCCTACTCAAGTCAAAAGCTTTTGGAAGTTGTTCAAATCTATGTCATTTAGATATTAGGCACTGCTGGAAGAAAAGAAAAGCAATGAAAGTCTTAACATGCTCCTCTCCAGAAACATCATGATTCGATTTTTCCTATAAAACATTAGTTCAGGTATTACAAAGTAGGTAATTAAACGTTTACAAATACAGTGCCCTTATACCTGGAGTGCCAGCAACAGTGAGATTCCCTTTCAAACTGTACTTATGAGTAAGAACAGAATGAATTCAGTTTGACTTTTCAGGAGGTCAAATACCAAAAAGTTTGCCAATTCAGTCTGAACATCCAAGGCTCCACAATCACACAAATCATAGAAAAAAATATCCTGATGAGACTAATGTATTTTATACCAGTTTAACCCTCGGGAGATGACTGTAGTAAAGACTAGTTCCTAAATATTTTAAATTGGGAGCAACTTAAGATACTGGCTGGTTCAAACTGGTATGATTGCATGAATGTGTCAGGACACAAGTCTGTGGAGACCTCTGTAACCCTGTAACCCTCACCTCAAAAGGACTGTTTGCACTCAGTGTGTGTGAAAGTACTTAAGCCACAGTGAATAAAAATACAATTACATTTGAAATCAAATCAGACCAAATAAGATACATCTCATTTTGTTTCATAAAAAATGGAAAACCCATCACTCTTCTCCTTTTTGAAAAGGTGAGAGGTAGGTGCTCCATCCTTTCACTCACCCAGGACATGAATGATGTGCTTGAATTTCCTTCTTGGCAGTGAGGAAGCAAATCTATATGTAACAGAAGAGCTGCAAACATGAGTCTCTCTGTATCTAATCCAGGTCACTAGCCTGTCTCTAAATGGCTAGAACAGTATGCAAGGACTGTAACAAGATATTAAACAGCTAAACAGCAAACTATAATTCCAGATTCATCTGCTTAGTTTACTGAATGATGAAGAACAGGGGACAGACAGTAAAAATCCTCTCTTTGCCTGATCTTTATGGAGTCAGGAGTCTGATGCCTACTGACACTTCATTCTGACAGAATGTAATTCTTTGGGTTGGCGGTTTTAAGGTGGAATTCTTTTTTTTGTTCTGAGCTTTTTCTCTTTTCGTTCTGACAATCTGTATCCAAGAAACAAGACCAGAAATGGTTTCAGGAAGGAATAGAGATCAAGTATATAGATGTGATTTGTAATGATGCAATTTCCCATATGAACTGTAAAAGGCTGTGAAAAGTCCTTGTCATTCTTTGCATCCTGTCTAGTTCTGCATGAGATCCTTCTAAGGACAACAGGAATGACTCTTGCTGGTTGTGGCTACTGCAGATATGATCCTCCATGACCAGCACCAGCTTCAGTGGTGGTGTTAATCAGTTTATGAGGCACTGAAAACCATTCTTTAGCTTCTCCAGGCAGCTCATCCTTCCAAGGAGCAAAAACTTCTGGCCAGAAAAGTATAGGAAGAATTCCTGTTTTGCTTATTTTTTTTGTCCAGTCTGGTGTTAGGATCCCTTAATAGTTCTTATCATGGGTTACATGTATTTCTGTAGACTTCTCTCTTGTGCACTGTGACCCCAGTAGAGAGCTCTGTTAGATGAATCAGGCCCTTGCCATCCATGCCTGAGGAAGCTGAACCACCCTGCCCTTCCACTGCCTGTATCCACCAGATGCAGCTGACCACAAGGGCTCCTACTAGCACGGATCTAAGTACAAGTATCCTGCTCCAGAGCTGAGCTACACCCAGTAAGTCTAGGAGAATATAGTAGGTATGAGAAGCAGATGTGGAGAGAGTAGCATTTCTGGACCATTTGAGATGATGATTTCAATACCCTCACAGCCTAACTGTATCCAGAATCTTGGAAATATAACAGAAGAACCCCAAGAGAGACCTGATGAGGTGAACAGTAAGTTTTTAGAAGAAGCTTCCTGCTAAAGTGGAGAGAGCTAGAAGATGCTTATTTAAATATTAAGTGAGTAATGTGGGTAGGAGTTTTCCTAGCAAGAACAAGTGAGGTGGTATTTCCTACCATTGATGAATTACCTACCCATGGAAGGTACAAATCAGAATAGGGAGAGAATGGTTCAAGAGGCCAGGTTTTCAACAGACTACACACTGATCTTTGGCATCCTTGTCTTCAGTGGTGAGGAAACAGCTAATCTCTTGGTACTAAGACAGGATGTGAGGCTGAGGAAGGGAATGACATGCAGGGAGATACTTACAGATACTTCCCATAGTGCTCTGGATGCCTCTAGAAGAAATACAGGAAAGGTCATTGGAGAATCACAGCTGGCCACCTGCCCTGGATCCCCCTGGAAGTGCAGTGTGTACAGCTGGAGCCATTGTGGCTTCTCCTGATCACATCCCAGAAAACTGCAGCTGGAGAAACCAACCCCCTGTGAAGTTTTAAGAGACTTTGGGGTGCACACTGTGATCCCTCTCCTAGATAAAGAAGACCCTTACACAGGGATAAATCACCACAGCAGACTCTTCTCTGTGGTGCCAGGCAATAGGACAAGGGGCAACAGAAAGAAACTGATGCAAAGGAGGCTCCACCTGAATATGAGGGAGAACTTCACTGTGCAGGTGACTGACCACTGGAGATATTTAAGAACCATCTGGGGACTTTCTTAAGCAGGGAGATTGGACCAGATGTCCCACTGTCCTTCCAGCCTAACATACTCTGTGATTCTGTGGAGTGCAGGTTGGAATTTCCAAGACAAGATTGTTCACACTGCTTCCCACATTGGATTGCATAATCCTTGCCTTTCTGGAAATCATTTCAGTTCAAGTCTGTAACATTGCAAGGGTCAAACCACACTGGGTGACCTTCATGTGGCCATATCCACGTAGCCACAGACAAACATATTCCATTATGGATCAGCTCAGATGCAGGATCAGTAACCTGCAGTGACTCTCACTCCCAGTCTCAGACACTGGAGCTGCAGCTCATCCCACGTCTGAGGAGAGGCTGGCACAAAGCAGGGGATACCCTGCTGGTGCTCAGGACACTGCCATGCAACAGCAGTGCATCCATGAGCTGCTCTTGGCAGAGGAGAAGGGAGCAGTGCACAGCTGCTCTAGGGTGGCTCAGAGGAAGGTGTGAACTGGGGGTTGTGGGGCTGATGAGCTGCTCCAAATCTCCCCTGGGAAGTGCTGCACCTGTCATTCACACAGGGACAGTGTCACACCTGTGTTCACAGGCAGGGCTGGAGCAGGAATGAGAGCACCATGCATGCCTGAGGAGGACTCTGACCTGAAATTTTGGTGCAGAGGACAGCAGTGCTCTCACCAGTTTTAAGACATCCCTTAGCTGCTTATAAATGAGGGTGACAACACCTTGCAAGATGGCTCTGTGCAGAGCCAGCAGGAAGGAGAGTTATTCTGCATTCACGTCAGTGTCAGGGACACAGGTTTATTTTAGCCTGGTGCATAATCCTGAGGTGCAGTCCCTTGTCTTACTCACCAACTGTTCTCTGCCAGGCATTCCGTGGTTATTTGCACATACAGTGGCAATCTCCCAAAGATCCTTTGTCACAGGTAAGCCAGGTCATTACTGCGACACATTAACAAAACAACTTATAAATTCCAGTTGTTTGTATTTGCTACATCAAACCATCATGCAATCACATAGAAAATAAATGCTTTTAAGATTAAACATTGTGTTGTCTATTATTTCAGGGGTTCTTTTTGTTTCCCATATTTGCATGTTTATACAATGCTCCAGGTAAATGCTGCCCCATATATTTTTTAAATCAGTGTCATATTATCAGGGCATGCAATATAATAAACAGATCTGTTAAAGCACCGGTGATGTCTCTATTGGCAGGCTTATAAAAGAGCTCGGTGACCTTGGTTAATTAGCCATGTAATAAACCAGAACTGAAAGAGCCTATTCCCACAAACCCCAGCACAGCACCCCTCCGCCCCCCCGCCTGCCACAGGGGCTCTGAATGGGAAGTCAGCAGACGCTATGCAAAGTGCAGCCACTTAGCCTCAGAGCCCTTTGGAATGTATGCAAAGATTCACAAAGACATTTCCTTCCAGCCACTGGTTTAAAGAAACAATCTTTAAAGCAAAAAGATAAGTTTTCTGAATACTTATTTTATTGGTTAGTACTACCTAAGCTGTGTTTAGATAAATGTGTATCTTCTTGAAGCCTCACAAGACTGTGTTGAAAAACAACTTCAAAACTCTATTTCAGACATGTTTTCTATGAATTCTCTGGTTTATTTTGATGTTTATTTCAGATATTCCTAATAGAAAAAATAATTCCAACCCCTCTAGTAATTAATAGCTATTGAAGATATTGAATTCTTTGAGTGGAATTTATTTTGTATCCATACAGTGCAGCCCTCTTAAATTGTAAATCACATTCAATAAATTATATGGAAACCCATGTTACGTGTATTTCTGTTACTCACCTGATTTCACTAAAAAGAACACCTAAAAATTTAGACCTGTACAGTAAAAATAAAATTGTTGGCCTTTTATCTGAGGCCAGGCAGCAAAATGGATACAACTTTTAGCAGATTCTTTGACTTTATCCTATCAGATTCTTAAGAAATAAAAGCTTTTATAAGTACCAGCAAGAACCACAGTTTCAAATTTCACCCAAATGTTAGTTCATAAAAAACATAACCACAATCAACCACACAGGCACAGAGTTAGGCTTTTCTTCTGCAAGTGCAAGTGCAACAGTTTTTCTGATTGCTGTAAGAGTTTGCTCTTTTTGAAGTAAACGCATGTGAAGACCATGACTGCTCTCCTTTCATGGCATGCCCATGAGTTCTGGCACAGCAGAGAAACAAAGAAAAACCCCAAATCCCTTTCAGGAGCTAACACTGTTTTTCAGCTGTCAATTCCATAAAGGATAGTGATTTTCAATTCTTAAAAAACAAACAAACAAACAAACAAACAAAAACCCCAAACAAACCCCCCCAAAAGACACCAAAAAACCAAAATCAGCGTCAGCTATTATAAATAAACTTTTTTTTTTTCTCCAGAATGCATTTTCTTTTTCAGGTGGACTTTAAATTTACAGTGTTCCTATGCAGTGAAACTAATGAATATCACTCAGGTCTTAAATCCATTACAGCTGTTCATCCATTCAGGATTGTTTTAGCTGCAGTCATTTCTTTCAGTACTGCAGATCACAGTCAATTAACATGAACAGAAAGTTTCACTGGGTCTGCCAAACAGTCTCCATTATTCTGGGGAAATTTCAGAATATCAAGCAAAACAACATCTTCAATAAATTTGAGATTACAGCTGGGTGATAGCACAGTATCCAAGAGGAAATTATTTTCCTTGATATTCTTTTTTGTTGGATCCCAGAGTGAAGTGGGAAATATATTTTAGGCAAAACATAACTTAACTTATTCTCTGTGTTTTCTAATGTGATCTGTGGAATGTATCTGAAGGCTCAGGAAGCTACACAATTGCTTGGCTCAGAAGCTCATCCAACAGTGTTTCTGTGTGTGTGTGTATTTGTTCACATTGATAAAATTGAAATTTTTATCCATGTGCTATAAATACAAACATTAGTACTCTTATGAGACTGCGAGCAATGCCCATGAATTCCAATAAGACTATGCATAAACAGTTCAGGATCAGAAAATACAGCTGAATTTTCCAGACAGTGTCTGACTTCTAGCATGACCACAGCCATACCAAAAAAGCCTAACTGAACAGGGAGAAGGGTAAGCACATGCACATAAAAGGGGCCATTATAATTTAAGGTGAAGTTGCAGAAAATAACAGCAAGCAAAGAAGAAGAGAACAGGGAGCTGTGAGTTAGTCACTCTCCTTAGGTCTGGATATTGTACACATTTCTGTTAGTCAAACCAACAGGACCCTTCCCAGAAACAAAGGTGGGCACAAGTTTATGAGTTGGTGGAGCTGGGGCTCTTACAGTGTAAAACTTTTGTGCTCCATAAGCTACAGTTTCTTGCTGGTATGGCAATCCCACTGAGAAGACTCAGTAGGTACTGAAAGTACAGATGAGCACTGCAATCTCCTCTGGCAGCCACCAATCCTGCCATGCCTGCCATGCCAGTGCAACCACACTAAGGGCTGAGGACTAGTGTGGGACATTCCCAAACTGTCATCTGGGCACAGGTGTCCCAGGTCAGCCCAGCTGCATGAATGGGGAAATCCCAAGGGCAGCAATTCAGAAGCCAGCTCACTTCCCGTGGAGGGCTGCCACAGCTGCACAAGCATAAACCCAGGAGTGTACTTTCCTGACTGCCAAAAGCTGGGCTCCAGAAGGGAAAAGTTTGGAAATACCAGCTGCTGCTGCTGCTGCTGCTCTCCGATTTCCAGCTGCTTGAGGCCTGCAGTTGCTAAGGCTGGAGGAGGATGCCCTCCTCTGGCTACGCTCGTTCCCTTTTCATCAAGCCTCAGAGGCTGAAGAGAAATCACTTTGAACACTGAGGCGGGGAGCTGGAGGCAATTACTTGTGATTGATAGCACTAAATATGAAACCGCATGTACCTCATCCATGAAGCATGGAATCAGCAGCATATTGTTAGTGGGGGAGATGAATGGGGCTTGAGATAACCTTGGCAAATTAGGCATATGTTAGCATTAAGCTTTGTCAGTAAGCAGGCTATAAATTACAGACATATTGTAACTCCATAAACTCATCTAATGAATTGAATGACAGTGGTAATTTAAGGCAGAATGGAACTGTTTAACCCTTTTAAGAATTTAGCTTTATTTCTATATTACACAACAATCCAAACGGTACCAAAAGGTTGGTATTTCATTTATACTGCAAGATACCATAACCGTAACAGGGAAACATTTTTTCCATGTTTCATATACATTTTAGCAAACAGTTGGCAGCGGCGCATTTTTTCACTTGTAAGTTGGTTTAAAAAGAATGGGAAAAATATGGAATAGCTGGGGTGGGTTTCTTACACATTCCCTTACTTTGTCATTATTTTTCCATATGATCAAGCTAAATATATTGAAGCTTTAGGACACAGCATGCTGTCATTTCTGGACTACTACTGAACTCCTCAGGAGGTGTTATAAGACACAAGGCTAAAGGGCAGGTGACTTTAGTCATAAGAGAAGTGCAATAATCCCTTCAAAATGCATGGCCTGCAGTGTCTTATTGCTATTCTGAAATGGCAGTTATAAATAAATATAAGAGGAGAAAGTCAGTCTCCTGCATTTACCAGTAGCTATTGACAGACTTACGCCATCAGTGACAGCTAATCCAGGATTCTGAAGCCATTTTCCATCTTACTGTGTATTTCAAAGTAACATTTGAAAATCACTGGCACACCAATGGCACAAAAGAACTTAAAATCTAAACCAGAAAATTTAATGCAATATTTTATTAATTAAAATGTATTGATATGGTAAATTTTTACTTTTGTTCTGTAGAGAAACTGAAGAAATGAGCATATGAATTATGTCATAGGTTTAGTCCACTTCTGAGGAAATTTTAGGATAGCGTATTTCTTCACT
This sequence comes from Petroica traversi, assembly GCA_025920805.1. Classification (NCBI taxonomy): domain Eukaryota; kingdom Metazoa; phylum Chordata; class Aves; order Passeriformes; family Petroicidae; genus Petroica; species Petroica traversi. Next base: position 1,858,917 of record JAHLSL010000057.1, on the reverse strand, counting down.
CACTTTAAGCAATTGATCATAGCACTCATACAAATCACAGGAAAATTTCTTATCAGATCTTTATAGAATATTTGCTTTTAAATAGGTTTTTCCATTTAAGAAAGATATAGTCAGTATATTAATCAAACAGGAGCATTTATCTCTGTACAGAAGTCAGGGAACCGTACTGTGGGATGTAAGGATGGAAGGGGCCCTTGGTGGACAGGATGGGGAGCAGAAAGTGAAATCCTCAACATATGTAATATGTAATTTTATATTATGTAAATAAGCATTACTTCTGATGCTCACCTAGGACAAAAAAGCCATATAAGAATTAAAATGATTGACTTAGTGATAACTCAATGTGTAAAAAGGAGGAAGAAGCATAGTTACAGATACTTATTTTGCAGTTCACACATATTTCTATTTAGAAAAGGATTACGTTTACCCCAACCTCAGGAAACATAGGTGTTTTGCTAGCCCTGTTTTGGCCAAAGAAGAAACAAACCCTCCATAGGACTTACCTGGAGTTGTGCAAGGAGTCTGCAGAAAAGTCAGGAGGAAGCCCAGGTCTCATCAGTCTCCTTTTAACACACTGATGTCAACACCATGCCTAGAAATATGTCTGAGATCAAAGAGAAACTTGTTGCTATCAAAAGCTGCAACAGAGTAAATTCGGGAGTGCAAGCAAGATAATATAGGCAATCGCTTGCATAACATGGGAAATTCACAGTCCATGCATGGAAGGAAAGAAATTCTTTCACACTTTTCCATTTTGTGTGGAGCAGTATCGTGTTTCACAATTGTTGTATATCAATGAAACTATGTAAATGCTTAAATAATGACATAGTGAGTGTGCTGTAGAGTTTTTGGTACAAATCTGACCTCTCAATAAAACTGGTTCTTCATTCCAGAAAAGATTACTGTGACCTTTACTACTCCATTTTCCTAATGGTTTCTTCACTATAATAACAAAATTGAATGACTATCTCAGCCCTCTCTAATATTTGAAATTAAATTTACCTAGTGCAAATCAATAAAGTGGAAATCAAAACTAAAAGCCTGGAGTTATTTTAGCAATACTCTGTGTGTAATACAACTTTGCATTTAACCTCTGGACTAAATGGTGACTCCATGACTAAGTCAGTCACTGAATGCATGCTTTACATACTTCAGTGGAATCAAACTGTTCAGATCATCAGTGATTAATGAAAAGATCTGCCAAAAGTGATTTAGAGAAAAGATGCCTACTCAGTGCTGTGAGTTTGTTAGGCCATCAGGACAGAAGACTTACATGAGGTACATATAAAATGGTCCTTTGCATGGAAAACAGGGTGATTATTTTGGTTTTGGCTGCATGATGGTTACATGGCCTGGTTCCAGTGGGGGCACATTCATGAGGGAAGTAATCCCCATCCCAGCATTGCCAACAGAATATAGGTTAGGACTACGGGCATTTCCCCCTGTTCTGGCTGTGGGAATCTCTCAGCTGTGGACTCAGGTCTTCTCCTGATGCCAGCCAGTTCTCAGCAGCACTCACAAGACCATCTTCACAAGGAGCACCCTGTTCCCAGGGCTGCTATTGAGCAGTTTATCCACAGACCTTGGTAAGACTTTGGTAAGATTAGTGAGCTTCTGACCTGGCAATGACTGTTGATGTAGGAGAAATTGAAACAGTTTTCCCAAAATAAAGTCAGCAAGGAAGCAATGTCTGGGAGTTAAACCCTACCTTCCCAAACTCAGGTCCCGGTCTCTGCTGGGCCACAGGGCTGCTGTGCTGTGATGCTGGAGGATCCCAGAAGACAGATAAGCAGAGCTGTCATGCAGCCTGGGGCACCAGCACTCCCTGTCCCACCTCTCCCTCCCAGTGATAAGAGAACCCCATTTTCCTTTAGAAAATAGGGGTCAGGCCCAACTGAGGGACCCCAGATCATGCTGGCAGGCACTATTTATTATGTTTCCTCAGTAACCTGTCTCAAGGAGCCAGTCTGACACAGCCACTCTCAGCCTAAGAGCAAAGTGGACTGGTAGACAAGAGAAGTGGTGTTGTGACTCTCCAGAGCTGATATGCCACATGTACACACTGCAGCCCAGGCACAGGGTCAGGCAGAGGCAGAAAGGTGCTCACCCCTCCATGGTGCTGCAGGGCACCACACAAAGTCTGCCCCTCCACCAGCCTGGGCTGTTTGCCTCCAGCTGCTGATGCCATCTCTGTGCTGGTTCCTCAGCAGCACAGCTCCTTGGGAGAAAGCATCTGTGCTTCCTCTGCAGCTGGGAGCCTCTCAAGGACTCTCATCAGCCCACAGGGGCTGGGATTGCTCCTTAGGCTGGGCAGATAATGGGTAACCAGCTTCATACAGGTCTCTCCCCACTACAGCACCAGTGTAATTAGTCAGTGTTCTGCTGGAGGTAAATATTAATTAACTGAGATGAACCTACTTTTTACCTTAAGACTTCAATTTAATTTTTATTCCTGAATCTAGGATACATGTCATACAAGAATAACACATTAATGCATTAAAATTGAATATTAGTGGAGACGATGAAAGGATGAGAGGTATAATTAACTTTCAAATAACATACAAGTGCAAGTAGGCAGTATGATAATATGCATAACAAATAATAATAATACACTGCTTAAGGTAAAACCACCTATTTTAACAATGGACACAATTAAGATGGTTTCTAAACAGGGTTTTGGGAAGTGTCTGTTCATTGCAGCCTTGCCTGAGCCAGCCTCTACACGAATGCTCACATGTGCCAGTGTAGCCATGTCCTGTGCTATGTCAGGGGTAAGACGTAAGCAAAGTGTCCTCCTTCATCCCACCACCTCCACTTTGATATCCCCTGGGACCACAGCTCAGGAAAACTGTTTGAAAGGAAGCCACAGCTTTTGGATGAAAGTTATTTGGGGTTCAGGTCCCTGTCTTACTTTAATCAAAAGCTCAGCCTTAGTCTTGCAAAACAATTTTTTGCAGACATGGTGATCTGTAGCACCTCCTTAAGCCCTCAATAGAAACAGTGTCTGAAAGTTCTGGATGAAAATACCATTTGCCCAAGTCAGACTGCAGTGTTATTTCCTAAGCACAGTTAGAGCAGGTGTAAATCCTGTGTAAATCCCATGTAAATCCTGTGTAAATCCCATGTAAATCCCGTGTAAATCCCGACACACGGCCCCTGACTCGGCTGCCTTCCTGCAGATGGCAGCCCAAGGTGCCTGAGTTTGGCTCCTGCCTCGCAGTGCTGGAGTACAAGGCTGATCAAGCACAGGCAGGAAGCCTGACCAGATCCCCTAAGTGGGGAGTTAAGCATTGGTCCTTCAAAGACTTCCTAAAATCTTTCTTGCATCCATTTTAGGAGTCTAGTTGTGGCTGAGGTAACATTTTCTGTATGGAGTTGTGGCCCCTTCTGACTTTTGGTGAGCTCACACTTCCATGGTGTTTCATTCAGGGAACAGCAGAGTTAAGCCAAATCTGAGAAGGCACGTTCTGAAAAGTGGAAACAACCTGTCAATCTTTGATAAGATGGATTTTAGATTACAAAGAGAGAAATCCTCTAATTCAAAGTTCATGCGAGTTAAGATTAGTAAACCATAAAAAAAGAACAATATTAAGTGTTTTTATAATTTCAAAGTGCTTCACAGGCATGAATTAATTAGCTGTAAGATGAGTTAAAACACTGGATGTCAAAATGTTCCCAGATTTCATTGGGGCACAGATGCCATTAGAGGACAGACCACAGATAAAATAGCTTGCAAGTGACCCCAAAGGAGATTTGAAGGGATTGAAATAGTCACATTCATGGGAAGGGAAGGGAAGGGAAGGGAAGGGAAGGGAAGGGAAGGGAAGGGAAGGGAAGGGAAGGGAAGGGAGAATGGCTTGAAAACAACAGCTTTTTTAAGCATCTCAACCAATTTTCAGCATTTTTTTTTTCAAGGAGACAAGTGAAAAAAATATTGCAATTGTTTTAAAAAATGAAGAGGAACAGATGCAGCTAGTAACTTAGGAAACAATGATTCATTAATTAAATTAGGGATCAGAGTTCTTGAAGCTGCATGTGAAGAATGAAAAATTGGTCTGATGGATGACATTAAACGTCAGATAATTAGGATCACTTTTGACAGAAGAGAGGTTTAGCAAAGAAACCTAAAGTTTGTAAAGAATACTGCAGTAGCTTCTGGAAATATCTGCATCTCAGAAGATTTTCTTAGTAAAGCTGACAAGGACAGAACTCAGTCAACAAGAGCAATTTTGAAATTCATACAAATGAATTTTCAAGATTGTTTTAATCACACTCCATTAAGGCACTTCCCAAAACAATATACTGTACTTTACCACACTTTCTATTTTGTTTCAAAATATTGCCCTTTCAGACCTAAATTGCTGGCCAAAACTCATAGTCTTGAAGGTTTCTTTCCACTGTGGTCAGAACATGACTGCTTGTGGCCTGAGGCTCTGTGTTGAGGTATCCTGACTTCACCTACTTCCTGGGATCCAGCCAATCCAACCCATTTTATTTAATCTGGCCAGAATCCTCTGATCTGAAATCACTGTGGTCAGGAAAATTATCAAGATCTTGTTCTCCACTGAAAAGTTTTATTCAAAACTTTTCAGTTTTGAATTCAAAATATTTTAGGGCAACCCTGAAAAAGTGTCTTAGGATTTAAACACAGGATCTGTCCAGCAATGCTCTCAGTGCAGCTTCACAAGATTTTCACAAGTTCAGCACTCACTTCAGATGGGTATCCCCTTCACAAGCATCAGTCCCTTTAGGTGAATTTCTTACTTCACCAAAAGTAACAAGAGTCTTACCACCTCCTTCAGTGAGGTAAGAATTCCCCTTTCCAAGTGAAAATTAATTTTAGTGTATATGAGTCTGTGTCCCAATACTGAATTTTCACAAGATCTCCATTAATTTTCCATCAGCCTTTTAAACCATCTTACCAAATAATTTTAGAGGGAAGCTCCTTTCAGTCTTCAGTGCTGTTCACAAAACATGTGATCTTTAAAATAGTGAAAAAAGTGAGCTAAATAATTGATACCATTAAATACTTTAACTACATGTTGCCATGTTAACCATAGGGTGTAGCACCATTTCTCTTTTCTTTGTCATCCAATGGGCCTGTCCCATATTTATATATTGTGTAAACAGGTTGCATTTTCTTGTGTCCATAGACTGATTTTTCTGTCACCCACGTCCTGTGGATTTTCACCTCCACTTTCCCTGCCAGCAGCAGTTCAGCTCACTCCAAGAAGGCGTTTTTGTTTACAAGTACAAACAGGTAATACAAGAAGGGAAGTGAATTTTCTGGCCTCAGAGTAGTTGGTGGTAGCATTTAGTAATTAAATACTGGAGGCTTTGCTTAATTGCATCCTTCCTTGTGCAAGGCAAGATCTGAAATAAGGGCAGAGGAGATGAACTCTTCCCATGCTGCCTTCATGGATGCTGTTTCACTTCCATGGGTACTGCAGCCCTATCTCCCCATATTCCCTCAGAAATGTTATGGGCTCCTGGATCTGTTTCCATACAGGTTCACTGATCCTTCCCTGTTCCTGACTGCATTCCCGGAACCAGTCTGTCCAAGACTGTCTCCACAAAACCCCAGCTAAGGTAGGTTATCTCCACACACAGATTGCTCTGCTAGTACTTCCACCCATGCAGGGTTTGTTCACCACCAGCCTCCTGTGTTTCAGTCATTGTTAGAAGGATGGAGAGGACCATGATTTTTCACTTCTGTGTGTTCTCACAAATTTTTAAAAACTTTATGGAAAGCTGATAAAACTCAATGGCACCAGTTTGTAGCTTGATGCCTTCCAAAAAACAAGATGGGATATAAAATTAGTTCATATAATTCATTAAGCACAAAACCCAAAACTATGATTCTTATGTGGCTAATTTGGCCTAGAGACATTCCACAAGCCTTCGTACAAGACAAAAGTAGAAAGGACAATTGCAAAAACTGCACAAAGACAAGAAATAGAAAGTAAAAAATCCAACAATATATCACAAACAGCTCAGTAAATAATAGTGCAATTTTCCTAGCTAATAGAATGGTTTAACACCTGAATACACTCACATGCCTGATTAAACACTAACAACGTAAACCCATGAAAGAAGATCATAAGTTGTAATATCTCTTTGCAAATAATAGCATATTAGCCACTGTTGCATACTTCTCCAATTACATCCCTTTCATTCTTTTCATCTGGAAAACAGTTCACATTATAATAGTCAGCATCATTTGTGTTTTAAAACAAGCTATTACTTTGTATGGGGTGTATATTGCCAAATTGCAGGTCTCTTTCTCCATATATCTAAGGTTACTCTCAAAGTTAATAAAATCTGTAATTGGCAGAGCAAGTTATCTTTAACTTGGCTTTCTATGAAAAAATGTTTAAACTTCAACAAACACTTCTTGTCACACCAGACTTTTTTCCCAGGCCATCTTCCCTTCTCTTGTCAGAAGTTGCCAGGAGCATGAATTGTTCCTAACAGCATTATTCCCACATTTACCAAAATGCATGAGCCTGCCCACAGCCCCATCCATACAGCTCTGTTTGGCTTCTGTTCAGTTGCCTTGAAACAAGTGTGGGTGTCTTGAAAAGAAACATGGAAGGTGAAAACCTCTGGTTTCAGTCACAACAATCTCTGTTCACCACCTTCTCTAGTCAATCACTTTCATCCCTTTCTATTTTCCATGCACTTCCAGCTATGCAATTCACTGCCTCTTCTTGCTTGGACATTCAACCACTGCAATTTACTGACCTTCAGGCCTGCCCTCCTGCTTGAATTACTTAGAAATCCCTGGCTGGTTTGAAAATCCTCCAAGTCAGGAAAGAGAAGAGAACCCCTGGAGATTTAAGTGAGTAAAAAACCTTTACAACCCAGTGGCAGAACACTGGAAAAGTTCAACACACTGCACCAGAGCATTTTTACTGCTGAAGCTCTTAAAGGAGAAGATAAACAAAAAATTCTCAGGAACAGTGTGCTCCATTTGTTTTAATGCACCAGGTGAGACTCCATCACCTTCTACATTTGCATGATTCCTTTATAGTCAAAGATCTGTGGTAAATAAAGTCTGGGGCTCAGCCAGTATGGCAATTTATGTGCTTCAGAGGGTGCTCAAAACGAGGAGGAAAATCAGCCCAGTCTTTTTAAAGGATCATGTTTGAACAGAGGTGATACTCATTCAGAAAAGGTATCCCAGATGGATACTGTCCTGGAAAAACCCAGGACAGTAGCCTACTTTTGAGATAATTACTTTCTCTTTTCTTCCTAATTTTGTATTCCAGCTTTTGAGGCAATAAAATGGTGGTTATGATTTATTCACCATCATAGAGGGAAGACTGTATTTTACAGTTTTTCCATGATCTTCTAAACCATCAGGTCTTGGCTATTTACTAAGACAGACCAAGAGAATTTTGGACCAGTCTTCATAACTGATACAGCTAATTCTAAGTTTCCTACCAAGAAAGTTCAAATTGGTTGAAATTTTTCCTTTTGCTTTTTTGACACCTAGAAGGTTACAATTTGCATGGTCTTCATTGTCAGTCTACCCACTAATGTGCCCGTGGGTTTCACAATAAGGTATTTTTAAACTGCTCCTATGACTGAGACATAATCAGAAATTATATCACTACTGTTTCTAATGATCATCTTTCCTAAACACTCTCTTGGGGTGGATTATCCAATGTTATTCTGATGGCACCCTACACCTCTCTTACCAAAGAGCTCTTAGTGTGCTAAAAAGCTTAATAGAAGTAAGTTCCCTTGGAGATAAAGCCAGGGGGAAAAAAAAGGGAAAAAAAAGAAAAGAAAAAATAGAAGAGTAAATGTAACATTTGGCAGATACACAGTGAATTTGGCCTGCAAAAAGGAATTGAACCTGGCTCTAGTCCACTGCTACCACCTCTACAGGAATAAGGATAACTGTTAAAGGAGACAGATTAGCTAGTTTCCCCCCATGCTTATTTTTCACTCTTGTTTTCTTGTGCAGAACTATGGGTCTGTACAGATATGACTAGAATTGAAAAGCAGGTAAAACAAATTAAAACAAAAAACAAACAAACAAACAAAAAAAAACCCAAAAAAACCCCAGCTGAAAAAGTAGGAGAAGGCCTGTTTGTAGTTGCCTGGTGTAACCTCACACCCAGCAGACATCTCAAGAGCAACAACAGAAGGCAACTGAGAGCTGACAGTGCCAGAAAACTCATCTGACACAGACTTGTAGATTAGACTTGTAGACTTGTGAGGGTCTTTTATTGCTGAACAACTTCCACAGGGAAAAAAAATCACAGGGATGTTGTTTAATAATAGCAGTGGAAAGGTTAAACTGCTCACTCAGGGCAAGTCTGAGCCCTGCAGGAAATAATTTCCCACACAGGCCTAATAAAATACTGCTGTCCCAAGCACCAGTATTTAAGACCTGTTCAAAGCATATTGTTGTGGTTTTGGCTCCAATGGCTCCTGATGTTGCTACTAAAATTTTCTTCTGCCTAAAAATTAAGAAATGCACCTTTAAGATGTACATCTTCGTGTTCTTGCCTCTTTGCCGCACTCATTCGCACTTGTGCCAGCATTGCTGGCAGCCTGGATAAACTCCAAGACAGTTTCATGACTGAAATGACCTGCCTCGAAAATAAAAAATAAATGAAAACACACCACACCCATGATCTTTGTCAGGACTCTATTGTTTCATCACAATATAGATCCACAAAGCTACCAAAGTTTGTACTTGAAGCTGGAGCACCCTTGGTACTGGGAGAATAGAAATGCCAGTGAGAATAATGTTCCCAGATGGACCCATAATAATATTTGAAAAACAATGACACTGAGGCATGGGATCAGAAGGACCAAATACTAACCCAGTTGAAAAGTAGAAGAAATCATTTGTCTTGAAGGCTTATTCTAGAGGCATACTTGGGACCTAACCAGAGCATGTGCCTCTGCAGAAGGAAAAAAAGATGGAAAAAAAGTAAAATGAGGAGGAAAAAGAAACAGAGAAAGAGGAATGTTTTACCTGGAAAAGTTGCTCCATGGGAGTTACCCTTGGTTTGTGTCACATCCAGGTTGTGTCTGAACTGAACCACTCAAAGTCAGTTCATCAAAACAGGAAGTCTCCTGCCAAGTTTTATTCATGTTGATGAGTTTTATTCAACTCATTCTTTACCAATAAGCTTTGGTGTAATGATCTAAAAACGGAAATATATGTATATATACTTTATGCTCCATAGATATATGATATGCCTCCCTACTGTGGAAGTAGATACCAAGGGAGACAGCAGGGTGAGAGCAAAACCGTAAATAGTCACTGAGGGTTTGAGCACCACTTCAAGCAGCTCGGATCTCTTGAAATGAACGGGGGCAGTTGCACACCAGAAGATTGTCCTGCACAGAGAAAAGCTGTGGTCCAGCCTACAAACCCTTCCATGAGCCCTGCTCTCTGCAGATGTTGCATGCAGATGTGACAAAGCAGTTGCACAAGTTTTCATGTCCTTCCTGCTCACTTTTTAATAGTGTTTTTCCATAGGCTTGATATTCTTGCCTTGTGTTGAACCTCCTGCGCTGTGGTGGCGCGGCTGGCAGGGATGCGTTTCAGGAGTCCTTTCTGCAGAGGCCCCCTTGCCATCCCCTCTTGTCGCGGTCCCCGCCCAGCGATGCCCCGGGAGCAGCCAGCCGGGATCTCGGGGTGGGGACAGCACACTCAGTGTGGGGACAGGGTGGGTCAGGCCACACAGGCTGCTCACTGACCGCAGAGTGTGTAAAACACGGGTGTGTTACAGCCATGCTCGCTGCCTGCCTCGCACAGCGCTGCTGCTGTAATTACGGGGAAGGCGTGGAGTGAAAACTGTGCGTGTAACAAAGTGCTCGTGTGATGCAGCTGTATCCGCTCTTAAACCTTCATTAATGCCTCATCAAAAGAGTACTGTACTTTTCATTTGTTTCGTTTGCCGAAGGTCAGCATACTTGGAAGCTATTGTCATACAGCATTGCAGACTTTTTACATATTTCTCTGGTATTGTTCCAAGCCATTGTATACGCAAATGAGTCAATTGGTATGCAGATTGTCTATCATTAAAACCGTTTCAAAATCAGCTTTGCTGTGGGTTTAGCGTAGAGCTTGCATACCCTTCCTGAATGTAATGTGTGGCTCTGCACTGGTGCCGTGAGGTGCTTGTGGAACCTCGCATGAGATCAATCCTCGTTTTCATATTGGCAGAACTTGCAGTGAAATCGTGGGAACTCTTCCCTGGAAACAAGTCAGCAAACTGAAATCCTCTGCTTGCCTCAGCCTCACTTTGCAAACCACACAGGCTGTGTGTGGCCTTATCAGTGCCTGTGCTTTTCCCTCGCCTCCTTTTTTTGCTGGGTTGCACTTTGCCCTCAGTGTGAGCTCCTGAAGTCTGCAAAACATCTTCCTGGTCTCCTTGGCAGACGTGTCAGCCCCACTGGTCCTGCCCTTCCAGCAGGCAGCACATCTCTGCAGCTCCCAGCACTGCCTGCACTAGCACTGCCTTGCTGCCCATGGCACCGAACCCTCCTCATCAGCCCAACACATCCAAACTTCACATACACACAGGGCAGAGGCTTCTGCTTTGTTTCCACTACTGAATTTCAGCCTTGAGTGAGAAATCGTGTTTCAAAAAATAAAGGCTACTTGTCTTTTCTATCACATTCACACAGTTATTTAGTGTTTCCTCTGTGGTTTTATTAGCAGTTCTTATCCAGGTGTCACAAGCTCTTGGTGTTGAACCTGGATTCACTTGTCCACAAAAACTGTTTTAATGGCTTCTATGTGAAAAAAAATTAAGAATTTTTATTTGCAGCTGCATTGTGTCAAGTGGCATAAAAGTCTCTTCTCTTTAACAAGGAAACTATAGTCATGATCAGAAAAAAAATGAAAGTTAAAATCAAAAACTGCATTTGTGTAAAAGAATTCAATGACAGGAAATGTTCGTTTTAACAATGTGCAATAATATATCAGGAGGTTTAGAAGAACAGAAAATGTAGATATGCAATCCTTACCAGAAGTGGAGGAGGGCTGACATAGGGATTATCTGTACAAACTCAATATTTGCAAGGCTATGGGACCTGAGAAGATGCAGCTGAAGGAGCAAAAAAGTTGGTTAACCTCGATGCAAAACTGCTTTCTGTCATCTTTGAAAGATCATGCAGGTCAAAGTCCCAGACAAGTAGGAAAAGTCTAATTAATTATCATCTTCCAAAGAAGGATGTGAGAAATTACACACCAGTCAAACTCATGTTTTTCTCAGGAAAAGCTGTGTATTGAGGCCTCATGAAAGGTATTTTCAAGCAAACTAAGGTCAAGAAGATGACTAAGAAAAGCCATATTGGACAATAGCCTTCTATGATGAAAGAACTTGCTGGATAGATGAGGGGAGAACTGTGGAGAAAACCCTACCTTGATTTTAGCCAGGCATTTGACAACATCTCCTAGAAAATCCTTGTTGACAAGCTGGAAAGTTTTAGTAAGCATGGAATTGCAGCAATTCTTGACTACTGAAACCCCTTGCCAGTAAGACATATTTTTCTGTCTTGGCTTCCAAAGACCAAAGTTACAATAATGAGCATGAAGAAATTTTCCAGTAGTTTCAACTATTTCTTTATTTTGAGATGTACTGATGCAAGTCAGACATTCATATCAAGATTTGTCAATGGTCTTTTTTTGGTCACATCTGAAGAAATCTGTTAAAATAGTTTTCCAATCCAGACCAATTAAAATATTTGCTCCTAAGTGCAGAGGGGCCACCTCCCTAACTTGTCAGTGCCTGTGGGGGAGCTGTCACTCTTTGATGTCACTGTTTCTGGCACAGTGTGGCTGGAGTGCCCATGGGGATGGTTTGTCAATGTCCATTTGAAGGCAAAGTTTAGTTCAGTGTTGAAGCATGATTTGTGATCCACTGCAACTGTATGGACTTGTGTTATTTACACCAATCTGTGCTGGATTTCTGATCAATTTGTCTTTTCTGAACAGACTGAATACTACACACTTGTTTAAAAGTGTACTTGCAAAAGCAACATTTTTTGCACAAGTGGTTTTTGGTCTTTTGATTTGTATTTTAAAGCATCACTGCATAAAGGAAAATTATTATTAACATTCTGAAACCACTGTCTGCCCTGGTGCCAAGTAAATCTGTGTAGATAAAATATTTCCAAATTAATATTCACAGCCAGAAAATTGGTAGTAAGATATGGGCATCTGATGTCTGATGGTGCATTGCTCTGATGTAAAAAGGAGGAGAAAAAACTAGGGCAATCTACCCTTTCTGTTTCATTCCCCCTTGATAGGCCTGGGACAAGAGATCTACCCACTGGCTCTCCAGGCATTTTGAACAGGGAGAATTCCTTTCTGTTGTCCACCAGCAGTGTCCACCTTCCTATGGCTTGGGGGAAGAATTGGTCTGCCAGGAGCTTCTACTGGCTCTGCCTAGTCCTAAATAAAGGCAATCACTTAGATCACTCAATCCAAGTAGCAGTAACACCCAAACATGTGCAAAAAAGAGTCAATTTATGGTTGTCAGTTCCAGTACAGCAACCCAGCAACTTTGGAGCCCTGGCATAATGACAGGAGCCTCTTCCCATCATTGTCTCCTGCCCACCGTGATATCACAACTCATTTCAGGTTTTCAGCAGTATTATCCAAGGTGAGTGGTCACCAGAGACACGATTCAGTAAAAGTGGAATATAGTCACCTTCAAGTCCAATTCACCCCTACTGAAATTGTAAAGTTATTAATCTTATTTCTGTTTTGAAGTTCTTTCTGCTTGAAATATCCCTCGCATTTCACTGGGTAGATTAACTATTTTGCAAGGTCATCCAGTCAACTTGACTGCTAGCAAGAGGTACAATTTGATGATACCAAAATGGTCCTATTATTTTTTAATTTAGAAAAATATAGCTATCCTCATGCTGGTTTTGAATTCTTGCTTTGGGTATTAGAGTTGGGTCTTATTCACCTGAAAGAGAGCAAATATTTTTGCTGTATGACATCAGCTGCTGAGATACTGTTGGTACTGTTGCTGTTATTGAATCATTTAGAATACAAAGGAAAAATTCTGGTCAGAGCAAAAAGCCAGACATGAGAATTTGGAGGGAGACACTGCACAAAACTGGTGATCTGTTTGCTGCATTAATTTTGAAATCCAGCAGTGCAAATCTGGATTGAGAATTCATCAAAATGACCCTAAGAAAACACTTAAAAAATTAAGCTCTCTAGGGGGTCTAACTGAGCAATATTTTTCACTGAAATGCATTCTACAGAACAAAGAGAAGTAGGTGCAGCAACATTGCTATTATTATTATTGGTATTGCTGTTATTATTATTATTGTTATTATTACCATCATTATTATGCTGCAGTAAAAGCAGAAAATACATAATTCCCTCATGCAAAACATCTTCAGTAGGCAGCCTACAATTTTAAGTTTGTAGGTACAAGACTACAGAGAGATGGGCAGAAACATTTATTGGACAGAGGGATGAGGAACCCAGTAGAAATTCTGCTTATCCCAGAAACCTCCCCTACTGCACTGAGAATTCTTTTTTAATAATCCTTCTTTTTACTCGTAAAGATGCAGTTGAAGGCTGATTTTTGGATGCCAAAGGAGTATGTTGTGTTGAGTATCAATGGAGGAGGTTGGCAGCAGGAGTGCTGCATTTGTGCTTTAGGTCTGTGTTGTAATAAACCCTTAAGGGTGGTAATCACTCTTTCAGAAACATAAAAACTCAAGAAAAGGAGTAGTATAAGGTCTCTCTCTTTTCTTTCACTTATAAAAGATGTCGAAAAGGGGAGAGACAACAATATCAATATAACAGAGGACATAGAAATGAACAAGGAAGCAAGAAAGGATGAGTATGGAAAGAAGAATAAATTAACACAAAAGTGGAAAGGAGGGAACATGTTACTGTAGTGTCTGCATTTGCAAAGCGAGAGTCTTGCTGTATTAAAGGAATGGAAATTCTAACGAACTAGGTAGAAAAAAAGAGAGAATTTCTTGGTTAAAACTGTCCAAAACCTCTTAAGGGCCAAACACCAGCCCAGGGTAACCATGACTTTGTGTGGTCCTGTGTAAGGACAAGGAGGGAAGAAGAGCAATATATCCTTTAGGCTCATGTTGGCATTGGAACATATACGTGTATAATGCACATGGAAGAAGCATTTCTGACAATTGCTATGTAACCATGAAAGAAATTCAGTGGCAGATGAATTGGTCTTCTAGTGAGATCAGTGGGAAGAAACAGGTCTGAGGGTCAAGCTCACAGAATCATAGAATGTCTCATGTTGGAAGGGACTCACAAGGCTCATCCAGTCCAACTCTCTGCTCACAAAACTACCTAAAACTAAAACATGTCTAAAGCATCCTCTGGATGCTGTTTGGATTCTGAGTCCACCGAGGGAAGAAGATCCTTTAACACAACAGTAGCAATCAGGTGGATGCACCAACAAGCTCTTCCAAGGTCTGTCCTCCAGCAGCCTCCAACTCCAGATGATAAGGTCCCCTTTGGGATAGCAGCTTTGAGCCCAGGCCTGCGCTCCAGAGCCCAGACTGCATGTGCAGAGATTTTAAAAAAAAGTTAAATACAACTGCAAATTTAAATCATTAGCAAAGCTTGGCAAGTATCCCTTTGAATGTTGAAATTACAGCTATCCAAACCAGTTCCCATTAAAGACCCAGTTCCACACTGTGTAGCAGGAAAGCTCTGAGCATCTTACACGTGAAAGAGGTATGTAGGAGGACAGTAGTGACCTCCCTTTGGTTTGAGCCTCTCTGTAACTGTGACTGTAAGGACAAGAAGGAACGTGGCTGCATCTCACTGAATCAGATAATTAAAACAATCAAAACTGCCACAGCAGTAAAAGCAGTTCTAGAGACAGTCTACAGAGATACTCCATAGCATATTAATTTGCGATTACTTGGAAATTCCCTTTGTTGCTACTTAAATCAAGAAAATGTTGCTGTTGCAGGATTTTCACTCAGAGACACCAACAAAGTGAAAAAGAAAACTTCCTGTCAATGTCAAGACAGATTACCCAAGATTACACAATGAAGTCAAGCACTCTGTGGGATTATCAGCAATGCAGGATCTTCCCCTCTAACATATGAATTGCATGCTCCTCCAGACAGGAGGAACACAAAGGCTGCAGATATGTATGAAAACACCATAAAACAGTCTCTGTGGCAATCTCTGATTTCATATTGGTGGGTGCAGTGTTGGCTTCAGTTGTTACTTCAGAGGTGGAGAAAACAGCTGGTTCCCTCTCTCCCAACCCCCCCCTGCCATAATTCTTTATTGATGGTTGATATAAGCAATTAAGTGTTTGCAGTCACAGGATTCACCACTGAACTTTGGAGTACAACATTAGCTGGTAACAATACTGAGATTTTTGATGTAATTCTATTTCAATTGGTCTCTTAACTTATATCAGTGAATATCACAGAATTGAAAAGGATGGAAAAGAGCTTTCAGAACACTGGGTCTAATTGTTGTCCTTTTCTGAAACATTTTTACTTTTATTGAGGAAGAATATTAACTAATATAGCCTATAAAAGAGAAGAATCAAAATCAGAGGAACACAGACAAAACTCAGTAATATAAGCAAAACGGGGATGTGATTACCATACAAAACACTGATCTCAACAATAGCTGCAGTCCACTATCCATGACTTCTAGGAGAGAAAACCTAGGGCAGTGGTAGGGATTCAGTGGCTTCAGAAGAACAACCTGATCATGAGACATCCTACACTAACTCAACACCAAAAGCAAATGATAAGAAGACCAGTGTTTCTGTAATTCTACTGTACCCCAAAATCATAAGCAGTTATCACAAGTGCCTGTAATCCACAGCTGCTGTTCCGAAATGAAAACTTAGAAGAACCACAGTGCCTGCCTCACAAGAGTGGAGTTGGTCATTTACTGCTTAATATTAATTTAGTACAGCCAAAAATGCACTACAGTCAAACAGTTTAGTACAGTCAAACAGACCAGCAGTGTAAGTTGCAGGTTCTATAACCCAGGTTATTCTGGGAAAAAATCCCAGGCACATTATACTGGAGCTGGGAGGAGGAGAAAAGGTGTCTTTGCCTCAACTACAGAATTTGTGGTGTCTTGTCAGCAGAGCTGTTTCAAGGGATTGGCAGCCTGCTAAGAAGTTAATCTACTCCTTTTGATTTTGATTTAAAAGGCTTCCTCTTGAGAGTGATATGTCTAATTGTCCAGAAAGAAAATCATATTACTGCTGAATCCCCTTCTCCATTGCCCTGTGCCCAACCTCTCCCTGACTGTCTCACTACCTGACATTACACTTCTCTACAGTGCCTCTGACACCACCAAGTGCAATTGAAAGGTCTGTGTCCATCCCGCCTGGGAAAGGCAGGTTACCCTGCAGGATAACCCACTGGGAAGCACTGCTTCCAGAGGCTGGATGGCCAGAGGACAAACTTTTAGTCCGGGACCTGCAGGTTAGAAGCTCATGAGTCAGAGCAGCTTTGCCTGCATGGCCTGGGAGATGCCTCTGTATCCCTGGGGCTCAAGCAAAGTAAGGGCAAAGTGCAAAAAAAGTAACAGCACTGGTTCATTTGGGAGCAAATTTAATTAATTTCATTTTGTACAAGTGTAACTATAGTAAATACTGGTACCAAACTCTTGTAAGGTGTTTGTTTGAAAGAGAGATCTGCACAGCACCTGCACTCTGAACTGGAGCCTTCTCCCTGCTCACCCTGTTCAAAAATTAATGTCTTTCTATTACAAAGGGCAAAACAATTGTTTAAAAGATAACTGGTTTTTTCTAAAGTTGTACTTGTGAAACATAATGTATGGTTACTTCATTTATCTGACATAATGGGTTTTATGCAAACAAACCCAGAAATATTCCCTCCTCCAATATCTGGATATAAATATATAGCAGGAAAATAAACAAGGAAAGAGAAATAAAGTAGATCTTGATTATGCAAGGTATTTTCTAACATCAGCTTTTAAAAAGAAACTATACTTTCCTTTGACACCATTGGACTTTTAACTTTTGTTCTTAGGATATTTCATAAACAGTAAGGTTACCCCTGGACTGCTTCTACAGTTCACTTCTGTACAGAAACCACAGAATTTTCCTACTAAATGTCTACTATTTGTAACACTAACCTTGAAAACAAACACAGAAAAAAATTGAAGTATGTAAGTTAGTTATAAATATATCA
Organism: Petroica traversi; assembly: GCA_025920805.1. Classification (NCBI taxonomy): domain Eukaryota; kingdom Metazoa; phylum Chordata; class Aves; order Passeriformes; family Petroicidae; genus Petroica; species Petroica traversi. The sequence goes on along the minus strand of JAHLSL010000057.1, from coordinate 1,841,727 downwards.
CAGTATTGAAAATTATCATACCAAATGTTTTAAATAACTTCTTAATAAGAACATTTGGTCTGAACACAAAACTCCTGGCTATAACCAAAGTGATTTAAAATAGGACAAGTATGTATTAAAAACTATTTCTATTTTCTTGTTAATAAAGGAAGTGGTCCTTTATGTAAACAAAAGCACAAGTGAATTTCTGGATGGTGGAGACTCTGCCCATCTGCCCCAGGCAGCTTCTAGGCTTTTCAAGCAAAACCTAACTACAGCCTATTTATTGCTAGAAGCTGTATTAAAATTTGACCCAAGATTTCCCAGGGCAGGAGATGTGCGATATTTTGACCCAGCCAGCAAATTTCTTACAGATTTAAAGAAAATCTGATGCCAAAGGCTAGGATCACCACAGACTCCAGAAAGGATCACCAGTATTTTTTATTGGGTGACAGTGTTCTCTTTCCCATTATACCTCAACATGAAGATGAGAGCTCCTTTTGACAATTGAGCTGTTAATTTAGTGTGGCCGCAGCTTAGCCAGATGGAAAGTGGAATTCTTATAGATAGGAAAGGCTATAATATAATTAAAAATACACTGCTGTTAAAAGTCACAACCTTGTCTTAAAAAAAGACAGTCTATGAACAGCACACATTATTACTTTGTCTGCACTTTGAATCAGAATTCATAATTCATATAAAAAACAAAGTATCCCGGATTATGAGGCCACAGCTGAAAATACATTATTTGTAATTCTCCACTGTCCTCTAAAGGCTGCTTCAGGAATTTCAATCTCTGAGTTTGAAAAGCAAACTCTGTATCCATGTACTGGAGCACCAGTCAGCAGGTCCAAGAAATGTGAGAGGTTTATGAAGAATTTCAGCTAGAGCTCTACAAGCAACTGCAAAAGATTGGTCTGACCAGGGACACAGAGTGACCAGGTCTGTGATGTGTGACACTGCACTGGCAGCAGCACTGGCTCTGGCAAGGTACAGGATAAGCAGGATTTCCATTCTTCTGCATCCTGATATAGTTGATTCTGTGGGTGAGGATTGGATGTTCCCCAGCATAGCCAGGTGCCTACATTACAAGTAGTAATGTGCATCCAAATCAGCTTGCCAAAACTGAACCAAAAAATCTGGTTTTGTTTGGTACCTTCCTACCCCTATAAAGGTGATTTTGAGTTCTTTATTCTTTGCTAATAATGGAGAAAGGCCAAGTTTATAATAAGCTTGCAGTTATACAACTGCCCTTTAAGAAATGCTCTAGTTTAAGCTGTAAACTTCTACACAGCTATTTCTTCTGAAACTCAGTATTGCCCTTTTACGGTCTTAATTAAGGGAGTGGTAACATTTATTACTTTATTTGGCTTCCTGGCTACCATCCAGTTACTCTTTTTATGTAATTATTTCTTACTCTGTTATTAATATTTGTTTTGATCTTTTCATTTAAAGGAGTTTTCTTCAGAACATTTTGCCTGTGAAATACTGGAACCTGTGCACATGTACTAACTCTGGGATAAGTCTGGATCTGATTCTGGCTTTGTCTTAATCTTTAGTTGTGTTAATAAATTTGCAATAAGCAGAAATAATGCTTTTCTCATTTATGAAATACCATGAGCACCCCACATTTTATGTTCTCTTTATGCTTTCTGTTCACCACTAAATGGCGCAATTTCACTTCTCTCCATCTGATGGTTCAATTGCTTATTTTCCAGAGAATTTTCGTTTTTTCCTTTTCTACCCATCATAATATGTTCCAAATCTTACTTTTACACTCCAGGTTGTTAAAAGAAAGCTCCCATTTGCCTTTTTAGTTACTATTGCAAGCCTGTCTGTAATTTCTCTCCATTTCTTCATGCTCTTTAGCACGGTTCAACAAAAACAAAAGGTAAACTCAGTACAAATACCCTCTTTCAAGGAGTGAACACAGTGCCTTGTTAAAAAGCTGGGCAGGAGACTGTGTTCTTTGCCTTCCCCTTGGTAATTTTTGGAAAAACTTTAACGGGTGATGAAGTGGCCTTGAGCAGCTTTGGAAATGTTCCTATTGTAGAAGTGAGAGGCATCCCAGATGCCTAACTTCCTTGTTCTTGTGGCAGGTAACTCAAATCCATATAACTAATTTTCATTTTCTGTGGAACTGGGAGAATTCATACATTGGATAATCACCTTGTGACAGCTTTTTCCTCAGAATGTTCTTGGTATGTTTTTCTTTCTGTACTATTTCCTGAGCGTCTTGTTGGTCACCATTTGATGCTTTTCAGGATTCCTGCTGTCTTCTCTGCCCTTGTCTTCTTTTGTGAATGAACATTCACCAGCTTGGCTTTTTTAACTCTCCTGTCCCCCGTGTTCTCTCTGGCCCCATCCACCTCTGGTCAGCTATGGCTTTTCACCTGCACTTGAGTCTCTGTTTCCACTCATGTGGCACTCAGGTTTTAGTTCAATGATGTTATGAAAGAATGTACAATACTGGGTAGTTAAAGTTAGCAAAAAGGCAACTTTGGAACAAAAAGAAGGAAATAAATTGTGTCTGAGTTGTCTTTGCTGCCCTTCTGATGAAAGAGAGTAAAGTACCAAGTTAATCCTTATGAATGACTTCATGCCTTAAATTCATAGTAAACCCTGTCAACATAAAAATGACATTTTCATCATATTTTAAAACTGTGGATCAGCAAGCCCTCAGAATGATATACAACTTGTTACATCAATGACAGCAGAAAGTTTTCACTCCGAACAACTGCAGATTAAGAGAGTATTTTACATGTAATTTTTTATTATCATCCTTGGTATTGTAAGTAATTTTGTTTTGTTAAATACAGTAGAGCAGGCAATGGCTACAATGCCCTTGTAGAACCCAGACAGAATTATTTCCTCTGACTTCTGAAAGAGCAGGTTCTTATATTTGTCCCTGCTCTTCTGCCAATATTTGCACATCTTGTGCAGCTTTTCCAACTTTTTCCTCTCTCCAGTTAGCAGAACCTTATTAGAGGCTAAAGTGGCAGTTTAGGTTTCAAGTAATCAAAAGATGATTTTCAAAATTAATAAGGCACTTTGGAGAAGTCCCTGAGCACCCTTATGTGAATGTGAAATACATTCTGTCAACTCTGAGGCTGCTCATTCAGGTGAAAATTGAAATGGGTCCCACAGCTTGTTTCTAAGGCCACCATTAGGAAACATTCATGCAAGTTCACAGACAGTTCCAATCTTGAAGTCTAGAAGTTTAAAATAAAGCTTCAATTTTTTGCCAATCATTTATTATCTTTCAACTCTTAGTGTGTTTAAGAAGTTACATATGTACTTAAAGAGTGTCCTGTGTACTGAAAGTTGATGTTAGATGTAGCATACTGGAAGTTTTAGCTTTGTGTTGACCAAAGGTAATTGGCCATTATAGATAGGAATGCTATTTTTAAAGGTTGAAAAAATTCAGATTTAGGCAGAAAAGCAGATTTAAGCTTTTAAAATAAATAGTATGCTACTGTGTAAGACTGAGAGACCTTGGCATTTATTCACTGCATCTGGTATAAGAGGAGAAAATACACAGGGCCCTGACTAAATATAATCACTTAAATAAAACTGGATTATGATTATATTCTGTCCTTGATCCCCTACCCTAAGCTTATAACTAATTCATTGGGAAATACATTATATCATAAGCTTCTGCATGCCCTAGGGGATGCTTCTAAAATACTGAACTGCATCACACTGTACCCTGGTTGAGCTGGTGGAATTTAGAGGGAGAAAAACTTTCAGGGGCTGTTTTTTAACTTTTTCTTCTTCAGAGTTCATATTGGTTAAAATATTTCCCTTCAATTACCAGGACAACATCCCTTGTAGTTTTAAAGAACATTTTCCAGCTCTTTTCCTTTTAAAGTATTTATGATATTGGTAGCACCACATGGATAGCCTTTCACCCAGAAGTGTGCATATTGTATGACACCCTAAGTTGAGGTGATAGTTTTATTCTTGGTTTCTGCATTTCTACTTTCACTGCAGCTGCTCCAAAATTTCTTTAGGCCTTGGCAACCCTGAAAAGGAAAGGGTCAAGTGTGCAGGCTCAGTTAGCAATGGCCCTGGGACAGGATAGTGAGGAGGAACTGGGCTTGTTTCAGCCTATGGAGCCATAGACCCTCAGCTCTATTTGTACTTTCCAACACTGTAACTCCAAGAGAAAAACACTGAAATTACCATCCAGAAGTGTGAATTAAAAATGTATTGTACAGTAAATATGTTGCTAAGAATTATTCCTTGACTGTAGTATCTAACTTCAGTGTTGAAAAATAAAGAGGTAGAAATCTCTTACATTTCTCAGGAATGTACCTTAATGGTGCTGCTGCCACCCACTACAAGGAAAGCCACTTGTGCAGCAGGCACAGCAGCAGGAGCCTGTCACTATGCGCATTTACACAGAACTCAGTATTGGTCTTAGGGCACAAATGAAATAAAATATCATTTCTCTCCCACTCTTGTTAGGAACTGTTTAATCCATTAACCCAACAGAGGTGAGGTTATCACATGAAAATTCGTGTAGATTGAAATGAACATAACAGCTGCCAGGTCAGAGGATAAGAGACTGGTGTCCACACTCAAAAGGAGCGTGGGGACAACAGCAGGACCCAATGGTCCCCTCAGCCTGGCAGCCAGAACAACTCCTGCAGCAGTGAAAACTTTCAGATAAACAGGTTGCTGCAGAATCACCTCAAAATGTTCATTCCCAGCAACTGTGGGTTTCATGTGTACTGCTGGATTCATTTTAGGAGCAAAGAGAATTGAACCTTCTCTGGAACTTGTCCTCTAGTTCCAACATTGGTGTTGCCTCTCTGGTCTCTGACTTGTCTAATGGGATCATGCTACAAACATGTCTCAACCCAATGGCCAAAAGAGCTATTTTTTTTTCCTAAGTTTTGGTTAACACACAACCAAATAATCTTTGCTGCTCTTCCAGACTTTACAACAGTATGCTCCCACAGTGGCAAAAGAGGAGTGATTCCTGCCTGTCAAATCATCCTTGACCTTATAATGCTAAGCTCAGCATCCTTCAGCTTCTCCTTAGCTCAGAGTCCATCCTTGCTCACAGTTGAAATGTCACCTGCACACTACAGCCAGTGACAGCACCTGCACCAGCAGGGCACATGGTGAAAAGCCTTACACATTATAACAAAAGCAAGGATTCCCAGGCCTGTACAACAGGAATTCTGGTGTGCAGAGAGCAAAGCAGCCAGTCAAGGGCTGCACATGGTCCCCAACAGAGCTCACTGCCACGACTCACAGCAGCCTTACCTGTATGGCCTGGCAGGTGCCTCTGACTCTCAAGGGTTCAAGCAGAGTAAGGGCAAAAGGCAAAAAATGCCACAGACCTTGTTGACCTGAGGGTAACTGTTAATTAATGAATTGCACTACTCTCAGTGCAGGTAAGACTAGTAGCAAATCCCTGCAATGGGAAGGGATCTGTACATCAATATGCTTCTAACTGGAAGCTTCTCCTTCCTTAACCTGTGAAAATACAATGAACTTTCAATGACAAAAAGCAACACACTTGTGTGAAAGATAACTGTGTTTTTATTTTTCTAAGCTCGCACTTGTGGAACATAATAAATGACCTGATATAATGACAACTTTGCAAAAGAAGAATCCCACTCTCCCCAACATCTGGACAGCAATATATAAATATTTACAATGAAAAAAAATAGGAAAGAGAAGAGAATGAAGTCCACATTAGCCAAGTCAGTTTCTACATATCTGAATTTGAACATTATATATTCAAGCTTAACACTTTCCTTCAGCATTGCGGCTTGAATCTCATTTTTAGATCTTATGTGCAACAGATACACTCCTGACTCCACTTCTATAGTTTGCTCCTGTACAGTAAAACCATAGAATTTCCCCACTAATTTTTTATTACAGGTTTTTAACTTGGAAAACAACAAAAAAATTAAATATAGGTTTATGTCTCCTGATACAAAGTTTCTCACACAGTCAAACACATCACAACACTGAAAATCAGCATAATGAAATGCTGTACAACTTCTTAACAAGGACAATAGGTCTGGGTCCTGATCTGTTTGGTTTAACAAAAGCTCTCTTCAAATAGAACAAGTACATATAGAAAAAATAACCTTCTTATTTTCTTGTTAAAAAAGGAAATGGTGCTTTCTATAAACAAAAGATGGGATTTCTTTGACACAGATATAAGTTACAGTGGAAAAAAACTCAGAAAGCTTCAAATAAAACTGGCATTTTTAAAGGGATGATTTGACAAGTTGATTGGATCAAGTTCAGTCAGCCCATACAGTCTGGTAATTCTAGAAACATCCGTGTAAAAAACCCTGCTTTTTTGCTTTCTGCTCTCCAGCGTCACACAATCACACGACTGAGAACATGTTGCCTGCAGCAATGGAGACACCCATGACACAGTCTGGGTTCAGTATGTCACCACTGATGGCCGTGTCCTTCGAGGGGCGGGTGCCAAGGTGCCCCCAGCAGCCGCTCACATGTGGGAGCTGCGCCGGCCCCGCGTGCCCAGCGAGACGCGCAGCCGCGGCTCCCGGGCCTTGTAGTGCTCGTTGAAGTCCAGCCTGAAGCTCAGGAACCGAAGGCTCTCGTCAGAACTGGTTGTCAGCAGCACCAAGAACTGCTGGACGATTCCCTGGAGGGGAAAGAAAAACCCAAGAGACAGCTAAGAAAACATCCCTGGTGTGTTTTGCACAGGAACATCAGGTGGTGCATTGACCTGGTAAAGAGGCAGAGAATCTGTGAAAAGGCACAAGGATTCGTATCCAACCATTAACAAACCAGTTATGCTGGATTCATTCTTGCTATGAATCCCAGAGCTATATTTTTATTTTCCAAATATCTGCCATGCATATCAGTCTCCAGTTCAAACAGCTTGATCTTTTAAAGCCTGCTCCTCACTCCCTGTGCCCTGCTGGCACACTCCATCTGTCTGAAGGCTCCCAGGCTGCAGAGCAGCTGCCTCTGTGTGCCACTGCCTCAGGACAGCATTCAGGATCCAACCTCTGCCAACAGGAGACCTCACCTTGAGTCCATCTTGCAGGTACAATGCCATCCAGGCCAGCATTAGAGCACTGCTGCTTGCTTCAAACACACCCATTTGGTGTGGGTTGTGCAGCAGCATGTGGCACCACAGAATGGCAAAGCACATGCACAGGAGGACAGTCAGTGCTGCAGACCCAGCCAGGCTATGCATTTGGTGTGACCTGAGGGGGGAGTTGCACTTGGCATGTGGGAGGCACACTCTGCATCCCATCTTCCCATTCAGCTCTAGCCACATCACTGAAGAGCCCCACAGGACACAGGAAAGTAGAGGACTTTGGAAGGATGGGAAGACTCACTTGAAGAGCTCATTCCTAATCTCCAGTAAATATTAACATGAACACAATGACAACTAGAGCACTCCATTACTTCCAAAGATGATCAAGGCTGGCCAGGGAAATTCTGTATGGAAAAATCCATAGTAGTGCTCAGTATGAATACAGTCCAAGCAGGCAAAATCTACACTGCCAACTTCTAGTAACCTTGTAGAGCACATAATCCACATTTTATTTACAACCTACACTTAAAAACTTAGGCGAATTTTTCTGGGGAATTATCATCAGACATAACAAATTCAGATGAAGTTAGAATAAATTACTTATAGAAGATAGCCTGCACATGTTCCCCCAAACATCTTATCCACTGCCTACCTCATTAAGTGTTAGGCCCTTAATAAGAAACTTTCTCAATAAGAAACTGCAGTCTTTACCAGCAATGACTTGCAAAGACAGTGAGGAAAAAATGGAATGCAGAAGGAATTCTATCTTTTTCCCCCTCAGACTACACCAAAAGATAGCTATTACTTTCGCTATTGGAGGAAGAAGACAACTTACATGAAATGACTCTTCTCCTTTGTCAGGGAAACATAAAAGATCACAAAACCTTTGACTACCAAGGAACCATAAACACTTATAAGTAGAGAAGGAAAAGAAGATCCAGATCCACGAGCTGCACACACATGAATACAGAAGTTACACCTACTCAACACATGAAATTAATTTCTACACAAAGCTCAGCATGTTTTAGAAAAATATAATTTAAGAGGTACCTGGTAAAAATGAGTGAGTATTCGCAGCTGTGAGCACATTTTAGGTATTGAGTCTTGGAATTCTTTAATCCTCTTGTTTTCTTCTTCCTCTTCTGATGCAGTTACTCCCCACTTGCCCTACATAGAAACCAAACAAGTTAAGAGGTGAAGCATCACATGATTCAAGTTGCTAACTGGGCCACCTTCTGCCCAGCTACATCAGGTTTATAAAACCAACCACTGACATAGAAAGACAAACACAGAGCCCCAATATGGAAACTATCAGACCCCCCTTGGTGATTGTACAGCACATGAAAGAAATAAGAGGTTTATTAGCAAGGCAAGTCTCACACCAACAGTCAGTTCTGCAGCAGGGAAGCAGACATGGACCTATGGCATTTTTTGCAAAAGGATTCCATTTACTTCATCTAAAAGAGCCCTAAATTTATTATCCTCCAAAGTCCACTAGAGAAATCAACTCAGATTTTGGGCATGACAAATCAAAACCACTCAACAGTTTTGCTTGAGGTCACCAGCAACTGCTGATGACTTTTACGTTTGTCTCATTTTTCATTTTTGCTGTACATCTACATGGTATCTAAAATCTTCCATATATCAAAAGCCTCAATCCATTTGCATATTCTAGAAATATCCTTACTGTACCTCAAGCTCACGTTGTTTTTTCCTCTCTTCAAATTGCAACCTCAGCTGTAGCTCCTCCAGAGCAGCTCTGTACATTGCATCTTGGGCATTCTGGAGCTCAATGATCTGGTCAAAAACTGCTCGAAGCTGATTGAGAAGTACCTGTGAGACAGGCAACAAAATAATTAAACAGCTGTACAGCACAAGAGTTTAAGTTACCACCCTTCTCCAGAAAAGGAGTAAATAAAGGGGAACAACTTTTACACAACTGGAGAGACTGTTTTGCAAAGCCCTAAGTCAGTTGTATGACCACACAGCTTCTTAGGATGAAAAACAATTGGCCCACACTACAGTAAGTTTTATTATCAACATGTGTCACTATGCCTGAGCAATAGGTACAGAACTTACCATTATGAAATCTTGTATCAGAGAAATACAAATGACTTTTCCCTTTGCTCTTATAATGTTAAAGAAAGTGGTTCCTAACACATATGCCAAGATCATAAAGTTACAATTTCATGCAAAGGAGAAGACTTACCCTGGAATCACTATCTAGCAAGCATCGAGCTATGATTGTGTCCAGAAAAACTTCATGAGCTGCAATGATGTGATCCAAGTCCTGTGCTTGTTGGACCTTGTTCCAGAGTTCATCCCATGAACATTCAAGTACCTGGAGCAATGATACAGGATTGGGCTGTTTTGATTTGCTAGATAACAAGCTCTGTGAAACTTAAGACACACAACACACAAGACACACAGAATATTAAAAGTGCTTCATTTTCTAAATAACTAATCGGGTGGGTAGAGCATACCTCAAATGTGATGTAATACTGCATTTGATGAATGAAATGGACCATTTCTGATGCCAGAACATGACACTGATGCAGCACCCCAGAAAGCTCTGTAAAAAAATCCAAAGAGATGGCATGTTAAAGACTGCAAGGACAAGCACAGACAACAAATCAGCTTGGTAAATTTTTTTCCACCAGATGGAATACTTCATAACATAGCCACTAATCTTAGACTGCAGCAGCAGTGACCTTCTGAGGCCAGGTGTCCTCTCCCACCCACCGAAAGTTCTTCATTATAAAACAATGAATTTGTAAATATTACTGAGCCATAAAGAAGCATAACTCTCAAAAGTTATTTTTTACTGAAAGAAATGTAGATAGATTAAAAAGAATTTCAAGAGTGAGCCAGTACAGATGCTCCCAAATACGACTATTCTCTAGCTGAGAAATAGCATTAAAAAATCCTGGTTCATGAAACATACACCAAACCCACTACATTTCAGAGCTTTCCTATTTCTTCTCAAACATATTTTTCTTCTTAGCCTCTTCCATGAGCTAAACAAAAGCAAAGGGAATGAGTGAAGGTAAAACCAGTAAATTCAGAACTGTGCATGTACGAGACTTAATAGTTAACAGACAGCATAAAAAATGGGGTACAAATAAGAAGGCATCAAGGAAGATGAATATAAAGGGATGGAAGAGCTACAGCCTCACAACCAGCATAAAGATACTTATGTTAATGCAACTTTTTGAGACTGGGACCAAGGATTAAGTAAATCAACAAATAGGAAGCTTTCATTTACAATTAAGTTATTTTACCTTCATCATCACCATTATCTACCATTAAACAGCCAGTCAAGAGGAGCACCAAATACAAATACAAAATTAATCTGAACATCATTCATCAGACACATTTTTCTCTCTTAACACACAGCGTAAAATAAGATGCAGTAATCTGTACCCACTTTACAAGCATGTCATCCATCTGGACACCTCTCACCTGGCATACTTTTCAGAAGCTTTGCATTGCACATGTGCCCTTTCCATATATCAGTAAGGATATACTCCATTCTCTTTGCCCTCCACAGGAAATTAAATACTCTTAGATAGTGGCTCATACACTCACGTGTAAATACCTACAAAACAAAGAAAATACCAGTACAAATTAGTAGACATATTTTATGTCCTGAAGTGCCAAGAACCTCTTCACAGTCCATGCAGGTAAATATTGAAAAAAAAAAATGCTTCCTGGAAATCCCAGAGCTTTTGGAAAGACCCTCCCTTGAGAGCTGAACAGTTACCTAGCTTTCAAGTAGGCAGAGGGCACTGCTGGAAGTGTAAGAAGGAGTGAGGATAAAGTCTAAGCCTCGTTTAAAGCTGAATATGAAAATTCCTTCTGCTGGTCAGACTCAGTTTTTCCTGCTTAAGAAAAAAGTTCTTTACAAGTTCTTTATAGAGGCTAAATACATTCTGATAAACAGTGCAATTACCTATCAAATGCCATTTAGACAGCATAAATAAGTTCTCCACAAATATATTCTTCTGTTCCTTGCAAATTTTGCCAAATTAGCATCTCCAGACTAGTAATTATCAAAGAATAGAAGCACCGAATTTATTAAGTACTTGCTAAAAACTGTGCTGGAACAAATGAATTACTGATTTTCAGTAACGAATTCTTTTAAAAGTAGCTTTTCAGCTCTCACATTCAACTGGCAAGATGTGAAATTTTTGCTTAACTGTTGATACAGTGGGTACATCCTAGATGCAAAAAATAGTAATTCTGATCTCACACTCCAGAACAAAAAAAGGTTAAGTTATTTCAATAAAGTATTTTTCAATTAAAAAAACCCACTTAGCAATTAAACTCAGCACTCAAGACACATTCAGAGGCAGCAGAGTATGGCATTACCGTTGCTATTGGCCCATCAACATGATAGTCCAAGCTGAAGACATCCCATCCAGTGTCCCCAGGAGATACCTGTATCAAAAAGATATGCTACTGTCATAGGCCTTTCATTCTGAAGGGCTTATGAGCAAACAAGCATCCATATCAACAAGAGCTACAGGAGTTTCTTGCTGAAAGTAGCAGATAAGGCAAAAATTAATCAAATCCTTTGATAGAAGGGAGAGACTTCTCTCACACAAATATTGATATTTGCAATGTCAGTGTTTCTCCACTGAACCTAGTAAAGGAAAATAAAGGTACGGAAAATTTATTTGGCATCTGAAATCTTTACTTCAGATGCTCTAGCTCATCACTAAGTTTTCACCTCTGGGACTGAAGCTTTCAAATTAACTCAAGTTTCTTCCACAAAATATGCTTTCAACACTTTTCTTAACTAGAGTTAGATGGAGACACACACCCCAACCTGCCCCTTCCTGCCCCAGTTCTTGCAAGAGCAACAGCAGTAAGAGCTGTTTAGAGAACCTCAAATCAGGGCCACGAGCATCTGTTAGGCCCCAAATACTCAACCTTGTATTGTCAATGGATGTAAACCCACATCTTGAAATACAAATAGACAGGGAAAGCAAAAAGAAGACAACTTATTAAATGACAATTATATTACTCAAAGTAAGCTTCAGTGGAAAGGGGGAAATGTATTCACATGCAAAAATTTTGTTTCATTTAGATGCCTGCATCTATACACACACACAAAGGTTTGTTTCAGGACAGTCACCATGATGCACAGACCTCCAGAAGTCGAACATCCAATCGCTTGAGAATCTCCGGATTATCAAACTGGGCATTCGTTGCCCTCACCGCAGTTTCCAGGATTCCAGTTAGATTATGCTGATATAAGGTTGTAGCTGGTCGTGCAAGCTCTGGCCTGGTGATTATGGAACAGTCATAGCACATTACTGACATACTCTGCAGCAGCAACTCAGTAACTGCAGCACACAGCAAAACCCTTTTCTAACCAACATTCAAAACTTCTCATATTACTTTCAGACTAAATCAGGAAGAAAATCAGTGAGCAAAATATTTGCACAGAGTATGAGAGGAATATGCCTACTCATACGCAGCTATACTCCTGAATATTAGCTTAAGGAGTAACTTAATCCTCATTTAATGCCAGTAATTTGAAGTTACCAGGATTGTTAGTGTAGCTAGTCTGTAATTTGAGCTGCATTCATATCTCAAATGAGGCAGATTACAGCATTAGCACATCAAACCAATAATTTCACTTCTGTTTTGAGGAATTTACTGATAGCCATCTCACAGGCTCAGAAGTGCTGGCAGGAAAACAGAAACCCACCCCCCTCTATGTAACTTCAACTTTGGGCCCAAAGAGTTGCAACATACAACTCTTGTACTACCTCTCTCTTCCTCGGGATCAGTACTGGAAAGCTTCTCCCTCCTGCCTCAAATTAAGACTGACTCCACAAACCCACCTCATTCTGCTGTGCATTAAAAAGCACTGTCATGTACAAACCACAATAATGTTGATTGTGATTTACAAACAAGTTAATGAAAGATCTATTACAAAGCCTGCCTTCTAGACAAAAGAAAAGCAACAACTCTTTTGATTGACTAAGTTTCATCAGTAGCACCAGCATGTAGAAGTGAACTTGCAAATATACTTAAAGAACTGGAATCAGTAGTTGGTGCACCTGAGTGCTTAAAACAGAAGATGGTGAGGAATCAATTAGATTTTTAAAACTGCACTGAAGGGTTTTGACCCAATGTTTTGGACTAAACTCCTTCAAAATACAGAGGCCTAACAATCCCAGCAGTGCTAACCAGTGGCATCAAGAGCAGAACTTTTCTGTTTAAACTTGCTAACAGGACCAAGAGAAGTGCCAACATCCTCGAGGCTGTCACAGGGCAAGCATAAAGATATCTGTATTAGTGCAACTTTTCAAGACTTTGTCAAATACACTAGTATGTACTTCTTACCAAAAGAAAAAACAAATTTTAAGCCTCAGGGTCAAAGACATTAAACCCAGAATAGAATTTAGAAGTTATTACTCAAAGGTTTAATTGAACAAGGTACTTAGAGGATCCTCTTCAAAAAGCAAAACCGTTTCTGTGCTGATCATGCACAGAATCATCAGAAATTCAATATAATTACCCTTCCTATTGTCTTACTTGAGCAAGTCCATTAAATGCCTGATAAAGTCTCCTTGACCAAGTAACAAGTAGCGCCTCATGGCCTGCATGTGTTCCAGCAAATTGTACTTCTTATTGAGAACATCCAGCAGGTATTTGCTGGTTTCAAAATAAGCTGCATCAATTTTCTCTTGAAATGCGTTTTCCAGATCTGTGAACAAATCAGCAGCTAAAAGAAAATAAAAATTAAAATTAAATTAGTAGTCTTCCAAAACTGAGGCAAACAAGCTTTGGAGTTGAAACACACAAACAAAAACTGCCATTCTTCTGATCCACTGTGTTATACATTTGCCATAGCCAAAGCAAAAGCAAGTCTAAAGCAGCCTATTCTTCAACAATATTACTTTTAATCTGTGCCCAGTTTGTACTTTCCAGTAGAAGCTCATGTTATGGCACTTTTACACAAAAAGCTAGGGATTTTCAAACTTGCTGAAATACTGCAGTTTACAAATCAAATAGTTTACTGAGATCTAAAATTGCAGAATTAGAAAAAAATCTTGGTTTGCGGGAATCTAAATCAGAAGGCACTTCTAAGGGTGTGGGGAAAAATAAATCAAATAATTAGAATGTTAAAACACTCTACAGAAGAGAGTTTCCATTGATAAGAGAATGAGAGAAATGGGAATATGCTAAAGTTACCTGGGGGACAACCAGCAACCTGATCTTTTTCTCTCCATCTTTAGTGCATGGCAATTTGGGGACAGAAAGCAGGAGGCAGTAGAAAGTAGCAGGAAGTTTATTTCACTGTTTTCTATAATTCTAAAGTTATCAAGAAAGGGACTCCAGTAAAGCTGCTACAGGATAACAAGAACTGTGACCTCTTCAGGCAACATGGAACAATACTCCAAATACTGGATTGCCAACTACCATAAGATTCAGACCTTCTTCAGCATTAAAGGACATACTCCCACTTCAATTACTCCATTAATAAAGTGCTTATGAATTGAAAGAAATAAGCAGTGGCTCTATTAAAGAAGCCAGTCCTTAAAACGGAAAGATTCAGTGTCTGGTTCACTGATTCTCAGAGGTTTCCAAACTATCATTCAGTAACCAGTGAAACTCTCCATAAGACAAGAAATGCAAGAGATGTCAAAGAGATTACACTTTCTAAATAAATTGCTGTGTTTAAAATCCCTACACTAGAGAAATACTGCTTAGTCAAGTGATACACATCAACCTTAGGGATGCAAGAATTAACACAGCCCGCAGTAAGTGCAATTGTCTCTCCTCAAGATGCTGTGCGCCTTAGAGGCAGAACAAGAGAGGGAAGAAGCCAATCCAGAGAGATTTACCAGACAATCTCTTCAGCACCTGTACACAGAGGCTGGGCATGGCACTGGCTCAAGGCACAAGCAAAGGCAGCAAGCAACTCCCTGGTTTGTCTCTGGCCAGCCCACCAGGACAGGCATGCTGGTGCTGCCTCCACTCACACAGGGCTGAGCGTGTCTAAGGCAGTACCTCTGAGATACATGGACCAGTCTCAACTTCTTACTATCTCAAGCAGAAAAAACAGCCTTTCCCCTCTCCTTAGTACAGATCCTTTTGCCTTGAAGGAAGTGACCTGGTCACAGCCCTTCACCTCAGACTGGAAAGTTTAGTTTTACATACGCAGCTGTAATGCACAGCTCTGCATACACACTCTGCCTCTGCATACACACACACATCCCCCCAGCACAGGCAAAATGCAGCATTCCTGTCTGACATGCAAAACTGCTAAAAAGGTTGTTTACATCAATAAACATAAGGCCAAGCTTTGAAAACTGTGCAAAATGATCTCAGAACATGGATAAGCTAGATATGGATAAAGACAGGGTCAGGCTAAAAGCACTGACAGGCAGGTCCATGAGCTGCTACTGAATGGAGTGTCATTCCTGGTCCAGAAGTCCCCAAACTGTGGACAGCTACATCTTGGAGCTGAAGTCACTTTATCTGCCTTTTTTACTGTTCCTCTCTCCCCAAATGCTGCAATTCCCTGTCAGGCAAGATGACCAACTTCTACACAGTTATGTCAGACTTCTTGTTTTAATACATGTTCGGACAGTTTTCTACACCTTCAGCACCAAAAGGAAATTGGGGAAACATGACAGTTAAGGTTCCAAAGCTAATGAAAGCAAGAAAGAAATAATACAGCCAAGCCCATGAAATGTTCGTACTTAAAATAAGAAAAAGCATCTAGAACTTAGGCAACCTAGCTTTCTATGACCTTAATCAAGAGTAATTATCCAAAGGAATGTTCAGGATATTGTCAGATGGCACAAACAAGCACGAAAGAAGGCAATTACAACATCCCTGACGTAGAATGTTCTTTCAGGATTAAATGGGTAAAATGCCCTAAACACAAATACAGTTTAATGCAGAATTAAAGTAGTGGAATACCATGAGGTATTTAAGCTGCCAGCCGTAAGCTCAGTACACCTTCAGCACACTGCAGATAGAGTAACACTTCTAAAACTACACTTCTGTCTCAAACTGTTATTCACAGCACTTAAGATAATGTAGGTGCTTTGAAGCTCTCATCCCCTAAACAACAGGAAACCTGTATTTGTGCAGATCTTCATTCAGTCAAGGAGAGAGAGAAACAAGGGCAAATTTAAAGAAACATTGGCAAAGCATGGCCATAAAGGCTGTATAAAGCAGTGGAAGTAGTGCAGCCAAAGAATGTTTTTTCGCTTTTTTTCCAGGAGTAGCTGAAAAGATGACTGTTCAAATGCATTTACAGCCCTTGTTCAATTAACCCTGACCCCCCTCTCTGCACTTTAGGCTTGTCTTTGAGTAAGCAAACACTGAACATGGTACAAAACCCACATTATTAGAAGACATTCTTCCAGATATGAAGGGGATTTTATTACTAGGACATCTTTCATAAAGATACTAATGCCAGAAGTTCACACTGCTAAGAGTTAACATTAAAACTAATTCAAGGCTATCTGGAGGGGAAAAAAACAACCTCAACCAAACAACCCTATGTACACAAGCTTTAAATTCACATAATAAGTAATATTATAAAGGGCAAAGAAGAACGTTCTTCAAAAACAAGAATTTGACAGAAAATATTGAGACAATTAGCACCAGAAAACTTACCCAAGTGAGCTATATCTTAACAGTTAGACTATCTCTGGTTTATTAAGCAAGTTATCAAATGAAGTTACAGTAGCAAAAGACCACTTTCACCAGAAAATAGCAATCAGTCCTTTCTCTGAGATGTAGCAGCATCCTACACATTCTTTGCTTAGTATTTAGACAAAGTCTCCTCGGTTTAAATGTTTACTCTTCACTACCTTTCACCATAGCAATGTTAATTTCATTGCAACAAATATGCCAGCAAAAAATACCCACAAATGGTATGTATGTTCTCATTTATTAAAACTGAGATCTGGTCTAAGTAAAACAATATAACCTGAAGGAATTCTGATACTTAAGTTTTTGTTCCATATTCAACAGCTGGCAACCCCAATTTTAAGTATTCTTCAAAAAGAATTTCACTAACCTTCCACATACTTGATTTTTTTTTTACATATTGGGGTAGCGCATTTACAGGAAGCCTAGAAAGGCTTCTGTCCTGTTTTCATTGCTCATTCTCTTACTTATACTTGAGTATTTTTATTTTTCAACCACAAAATTAACCCAGTATTATTATGGAACTGAATGATGGAGTATATCTGATGAGAAGTCAAACATACTAAATCCTTATTGCAGCGCTCAGTAATATCCCTGCTCCCACCTCAGCGGAGGCAGACTGTTTTGTGAATGGTTTCATTCAGAAATTCAGTACATTTACAATCATCCAGCAAACCTAAAATTAAGAAAATCACATACATGCATCAACATTCATCTTTTGTAATAAAGAAGTATCCATTAAATTGTCTATATTTTAGATCAGATGGGATTTTTGTACTCCTTTCCACCCCACCATCCATGAAGTCAGTTTACAGTCTAAGCCACACATTATATGGGAGGTCAGTTCAATGGGGAGATACTAAATAATATTAATACTGTACCATCTTTTGAAGACTCCGCAGATTTTGCAACAGCAATCATCTTTGTGGATGGAGTTTGATCATGACAAACTTGATGCAAGAAGTTGATGGATTTTCCTATTAAAAGGACCTGAACAAACAGAATTTTCTTAAAATATATTTGCATATAAGAAAAAAAAAAACACTAAATAAAGAAGCCATCCACAACCACAAGGACAACAAGATATTTTGTCATCTTTCTGTGCTCTTAGTGTCACAATCCTGACCACAGTAACGCTAACATGAGAAGGTTTTAAATACAAACTTCTTTTCCCCCTACTTGAGATCTCCTCAAACAAAGTTTAGCAGTTCGAGAATTGAAAAGAGAAACAGTCCTATAGTCTTCCTCAGTAAATAATGCCAAAATTCTTGAGAAATTATCTTTTGTTAAATTAGGCCTCTATTTTCTCAATAAAAACCCAAGCAGCAGGGCAAACAAAATCATCAGAAGATGAACTTCTAGATTCATACCTTTTTTGATTGCTCCATTGTAATAAAAGATGGGATCATTGATTTCCTCAATGTGTATTTGTCATGCCACAATCGATCAGTTTTAACTGTAGGATCTGAAGCTACAAAAAACTGAAGAATGAAATAAATATTAAAAGCAAAATATTAATGCAAACACTAACCAATAGTTTCACCTATTATTCTTCCTATTGTAACAGATGCAAAGGGAAAAAAACCCTCAAAAAAACAAAAAACTCCCAAAAATTTTGCAATTGATAGGGGGATCAAATGCTGTAGCCTCTCACCTCCACACAAGAGAATCCTCTCATTTGTAAAAAACGAAAACTATTCTATAAAGTCTTGTTGAAGTGAATTTTGGATGGATTCTGTCCTCATACTGTCAAACAATACACCCATTTTCTGGACACAGACTTTTTCCTGCCTCCAAATACCATTTTTTCCCAAGAAAGGCCAACTGTCTTATTCAAAACTGTGTCTATCATATGAAATTGTAGCTTTCAGTACAACACATCCAACAAAAATTTCCAATACTAAGAACACTCTTACAGTGCTCATGCAGAGGTTAGAGCTAACAAACTACATAAATTCAGAAAGGACAAAACCTCATATCTGGGGAGTAGCTAGGTAAAAAAGAGCCAGTTTTGCACTTCTGAAAAAGGATTCATAGACATTTTACACAATGCTGACCTTAAAGATCAGCTGTCATGATGACTCCCTTAAATTTTGACCAAAAGACAACAGACAGCATATTTCCCTCTCAAGTAAAATTACTCTACTTTGTCTCAGAACTGCTCAACTAATTAAAAAAAAATTCTTTGGCTTCTTGGAACAACGTTTTTAAAAAAAATCTAATCACTGTAAAAAGACTGTACTGATTTGAGATAGGAAAGTGTTGAGAGAATTTAGAAAAGCATAAAAATTTTTGCAAGAAGAAAAAGGACAATTACTGGAACTTGATGTTACAGAAGTCTCAACAAATAACTCTGCGGAGTTTCTGTTCTGGAACCATAAACCTCTTCTACCCATTTGACAGAACTTATTAATCAAGGATAACAGTACACAGTCAGAGAAAAATATTCTGAGCTTCATTCCAAATACAAGGCTTGCATTCTGAACAGTTAAAAAGAACTCTGCATACATTACTGTTGTTACAGTAAGCAAGAAAAGATATAGAGGAATTGTTTTGTCTTCAGAAACAAGGACCTACTGTCAGAACACCATTCTGACTCTACTAATCAGACCGAGAATATGATTTGTTGGAAGACAACATATTGCAAATATCAAATACATGAAGAATGCATGGAGTGGTATTTCAGGTTGCTATTATATGTATTGCTTACTCATGTTATACACTTCTATCACACTCTACTTTTCAAGTTCCCCTCTAAGCTTCCCACAGATGATCATACCTCAAAGCAAAGAGATGAAGTATTTACTGCAGCATATACATTACCTCATGGTATGTATCCTCCAGCTCTCCATCATAAATCCAGCGATAAAGGAAGTTCAGTACAGGATGGGATACCAGGCCAAGAATGTGCTGAACCAGAGATCTCATGTAGGGATCTCCTGTTTTAGTATAGGCATGAACTGCTGAGGCTAGTTCACCACCTTTTCTCCCTGCAAGAAGAAAGGGAGAGGAACAGAAACATTTGAAGGAAAAAGATACATATCCCATTATCATTTAGCAGCCATTGATTTTAGCTACTCATGTGTCACACTGAGCTTGCTAAACAGCAATTCTAAAAGGCAGCCAAAGTAAATTTTTTTTTTGTTGCTAACAGGGAATTTCTAGGTTTTAAGGCATAAATTATTATTCTTACTAAAGCATTAAGCAGACTTTTCTGTCTACTTTACGGTAGCTTAGAGGAATGCAAATTTCAAGGCAGCAGATCACACACTGAGGTTGATGTTATGCTTCCAGGGAAGCTTTAAAGGAGCCTTAGAATGTTTTACTTCTCTCCTGTACTTGACCCTCTCAAATAATCCATGTGCATATATGCACCCAAACACAGCTTTCCTGTTTCTTGGTTATAGTTGACTCCATAGATCCATTAGGTAATATCTCCTGTCTTCTTGCAATTGAAAAGTAAGAGGCTGTCAAAAAATAGTTTAAAAAAATTTTGTTGAATATTTCATTTTGCTGCTATGCTCTACAGTTTCCAGCTTCCTTGCAGCAGAGGCCTGAACACTGGAATTTTTACGACTACTTTTAAAGTAAAGCCCACTTTTTAAAAAATTTGCTACCCATTCCAATAATCAAGGTAAAGCAAGTATTGTAGGCTTTTATTGGCTAATATGCTCTTTCTAAAGGGCTACAATCTCCTAAATCTGACACATCCTCAGGGAGAAGCATCAGTTACTGGTCAGTTTAGTCAGTTACTGGCCAAAGTTCTGCTAAACTCCAACATGACTCTCCTCAGCATCTTCTTGTAGATTGTAAACAAAATCACAAGATATTTGCAGATTTGCAAAGTTTTGTTGTTTCACATGAATCTGCAGACAAACTGCAAATGACTCCTCTATGCCATCATAGATACAGAAATTGCATGATACTCATACACAGTGAAGAAACTAAGCCAGCCACTTAATGTGTTCCAGAGTACCATTCTCTGAAAGATGACTGAGTAACTGAAAACAGCATGAGAAGTGCATGATTAAAATTGAGTTTTTGAGCATGTACTAGTTTTTAAAAAGTAAGTAGTCTGAACGGATCAACACAGCACTATAATTTGTCATGCTTCATTTAAACTAGAAGAGGGAGAATCCTCTGAATTTCCTACTTAAAGTTTTCTAAAAAGAAAAAATTCCTAACAAGCAGTAATATTACTGACACCCACCTCTAGCATGCACAACTATCTAAAGTTATATAACTTCCCCAGAAATATAAAATTCATGTTAAACAGACCTTGACAGTGATCAACAAGTGCTGCAAGGGTCTTTAACCTTATTTTGGGATCGTATGTCCAGACCAGAAGACGGCGAAGTGTTAAACTGCTCTCAAGTCCCAAATTCACACCCTGATCATCTTCCAGTTGCAACTGATCAAGTTAGAAACAGAAAGATACGTCAAAGAACAAATCTGAAGCAGAACTCAGATTTCACAGTTTGTTCTGAAGTCTGATTTTTACTAATACATTTGAAATACCCAGAGTTATGCATTTTCTCATCAAATCACTGGCCAAAAACCTGAGTCAATTTTCAGTGGAAACAGAGAATTGAGCACAGGTGAAAGAACAGAGACAAGCAGAAGTGCAATAAGGTAGACAAAGCACAAAGACCAAGAAAGTTAGACAGCAAGGTAACAGATAGTCACAAAAAGAGAAAAGAGCAAAGGAAAAGGAAGAGATCCTGAAAGACAGCAAGAGATACTCAAAAAAGAGCAAAGAAAAACATCTAAAGGAAAGGCAGGTTGTAGGAGGGAAACTTTTTATTACTGCACATGCAGCTTATTTTAGTTCAACAAAGGACAAATCCCATCCAATGTCTTTCTCCAGAAGCCATCAGAACTTAAATTAGACTTATAGTGAGATTAAGGAATTGCTATATTGAAAGAAAACCACCGAACTTTAAAAGCTACAATAAGAAAACTCTCTCATAATGTGACTACCATGAATCTTCCAACACCATGGAAAATAAAAGCCAAATATTTGCATCCAAGGTGGAAATGCAAATCTCGTACAAGTACAGATGGAATAAGCAGGACAAGAACACAAGAATACATAAGCAAGTTCCTAGAGCAGTACAAGGAGACAAACTCTTAGAAAAGATGCTGCTCCTGGTATATGACAACCAACCCACTCTGTGCTTTCCCATCTAGCACATTTTTTTAGCCAAATGCAACATACTAGTTAAATTTAAGACTAGTGTCATCCACATTAAGTTCAGCCTTAGAGCCAGTTAAATTCATTTGCTTCCGAATGCTCCTGGGTCCGTATTTGGGATTTTTCTTTGGTGTTTTTGGAAATCGGCAATGATAAGAGAGACACATGAGCCACCCTTTGACTTTAGGGAAGACATGGTACATCTTCATCATGGAACTGCATTTTTAAATGGGCTGACAATGTGAAAACAACCTGCAAGAAAAAGACCAGAGACGCTTATAGAGTAGTAGTCAGCATGCTCAGGATTACTCATTCAAGGGCAGAAACATGCTCAGGGGAAGCTCTGAAGACATAATAAATTATGAAGAGTATAGAGCCCTTTGACAAGATTCTTGTTGTTCTATGCCTGTACTGCTCTAGAACTTCAGTTAACAACTCCTAAGCTGGGAGCCTGTATGATCTCCTGAATCTACGAATGCCACATACACTCTATTTCAAGTCAATTTTCTACAAGTTTTCAAGAAATTGAAAGATAGAGCTTTTTTGTCCATTCCGCAGTGTGACCTTCAAGCCCTTCCACCTTTCAAGTCACATAAGAATCTCCTGATCTCCTTCCTTTGATGCCTTTGGGAAGGAATATTGCCAGCAGCTTCTGAAAAACCAAACATAACACAACTCTAGGAATCCCATTAGTTAGGTGCTGAGGGACCGAGATTCCCCAGAAAATCCAATCTGCTGCTGCATCAAAGCATTACAGACACTGTTGCCTATGAAAATGCATTTAATCAACATACTCCATGCACTCACAAACTCTAACACTGAAGATTAATCTGGCAAGGAACATGAAGAGTAACAACAAGAACAGTAAAAAGTAAGACTAGGAAAATGTGTGTTCAACTACTGAATGATGCTAGGAAGAGGGCTGACAGGAAAAAAGGAAAATAAAAGCTGAGATACTAAATGCATTTTTTGCCTTAATATTTCAGTAAGATTTGCTGCTGGGCATACCAGATGTCAAGGTAAGACAAGAAGTCTGGAACAGGACTGAGTTCAGAAGGATCAGGCCTAGGGTATACCAAAGAAACAGGATATGCTTACATCTATGGGACCTGATGGGATGCACCAACACGTGTTGAGGGAAGGACCTGGCCAATGTCAATGCAAGGCCACTCTCCATTATTTTTGCAATACAGCAATTAGAGGAGGTTTCTAACAACCCTGAGAAAGCTTTTTATCCTCTATAAGCTTGGAAATGCTTTTCCAGTTTCAGGTGCTATCCCAAGTAATGAAGTGAGTCTTGCCGGTGTGAAGTTTTATTGCTTCTTCTTGAAGAGAGGAGTGGCATGTGCTTTCTCAGGGGAAAAAAAAACTCAGGGAAAGGAGAAGAAAACAGGAACATTTGTAGTGATGGAGACTGTCTTCCCAAGCAAGTGTTAAGTGTCCTGGGGCCCTGCTTGCCAGAAGCAGCTGGATATCTGCCTGCTGATGGAAAGCAGTGAATGAACTCCCTACTCTGCTTTGCTTGCACGCACAGCTTGTGCTTTCCCTTCTCAACTGTCACTGACTTGATTGACTTGTGGTTTTGTCTTCCTTCTATTTTCTCCCTGTTCCTCAAGAGACAGGGGGAGCAGGAGGCTGGGTGGGTGCCCGGCTGCTGCCCAGGGTCAACCCAGCACAAAGGCAAATGCAGTTTGAAAATAAGTAACCCCAGAATTTTCCTTTCATTTTCTCCTTACAGGCTTTCCCTCCCACCTTTCTCGTTTCTTCTTTTGAAAGATTTGGTGGAGCAGGAAAGGTAGACAAAACTGCATTTCAAAGTTCTCAAATATTTACATGGTCAAGAAGTTTCACAAGTTAGAATAAATCAAGGCTCAGCAAACCAAGAGAGAAAACATTTTGGATAGCGCAAGAACTACAAAAAATAACTGGATAATAGCCAGGAAAAACAAGCAAAAAGTATATATAGGAGGCATTCCAAAAGTCAAGAACGTTCAAGAACCGAAAGTGAGTTAAAAGGAACAGATGCTTTGAAAAGATAAACAAAAGCCTATGACAGACTATAAAGATTTTATTGAAGTTAGAATTTTAAAAGGCAGTTTAATTTAGCTTTAGGTCAATTCTCAGAATAAATTTTTCACCATTGCAAGTAATGAATTTGAAAACTCCTTAAAAAAAGGCAAGTAGAAGAATAGTGTTTATTTTAATTTTAAAGACAGCATCTAGATGCACATACCTACAAACATTTGTGGACAAACTGCAACACTATTAGCACTGAGTTGGTCTACATGTTACAGAAAAATAGCAAACACTGAAACACCTGCAGAACAGATGTCTTCACTCTCAGAAAACTAAGGGACAAGAAAAATGCACAAAATGCTCCACAGGAATAAAAAAGCCGGAACTGTTATTACTAGCTGCTGAATCATGCACTGCATGAAATATAGATTGGTTTTTTTCTCCCCTCAAGGATGTGTCACATTGTTTGGGATTTGAATGATAAAGATATTATGCAAGATGAAACTGACAAAAAGGATATTAAACAGGGACAGAGACTTAGAAATACACATTGTATTCCTTATTTATGTAACACATCAAATAGCAGTGAATTTTTAAGAGAAGAATATTCAAGGGCATATACATTTAAAGAGCAAGAAACATACAAGTTACAGAGAATTGTGTTCACTGTCAACAGAAAGTGCTGTACATCCTTCACATTCTAACAGAAGAGGTAGCTATATTTTTTTAGAAGATATTTAGATAACATGGAACAAAAGAGTAAAGTTGAATACATACCACTTAACTTACCTGAGAATGTAAAACAGACAGAAGTCGGTAGTATTCTTTAAGTTCCTGATGTAAGGCTGCACAAAAACTCTGTGAGAGAAAGAGAAGGGGAAAAATAAAAAAAGAAAAGTAATCAGGAGAAATCTTTTTGATTTTATTCTATCACCACACTTCCAACATAGTCAGAAATTTCCTGAAGGGAATCATTCTACAGGTTTCAGCATAAAAGACAATTCTTGAAGAAATGTCCAAAGTTTAAGTGCTTCCCTAAGAGCTGCGTATAAATTTTCCAACAATTTACACACATTATCACGTGACCTTGTTTCTTGCTACCCTAACTACATCAACAGATTAAGCTATGACCAGTGTAACTCTTCAAGTGGATACATCATTTCAATAATGGCATTAATAATTAGCACGGGGGCATACAAATTATAACATGACCCAGTTGAAGACTTTTTTTTTAATAATCACATAAGACACAGTATGCAGTGAAGTAACAGAGTTTAAATTTCAGGAAGGCCTTTAACAACAGAACACAGAAATTACGTAACTATCATTATATTTACAGTACAGACTATTTGACATGAACAAGAAAACAATGCTCAAAAAAATACTACAAGTAAGTACTGCCAGATGAAGAACTCTAAATTTTTGATCTTTTATCAGTTCACAGTTATGTATGATTCTTCACCTGACATGTAAGAAATGAAAAATACAAAGTATATCTTAAGAAATCTGGAAAATGTGCAGGCCTGGACTAAAGCAAAAGCTCTTCTTCGTAAATAATTCCAAGTACAGCTTGTTTAGGATGTTTAAAAATCAAGATAATTTTTTAAAAATCCTGAAATAATACTTGTTTAGTAATTAATATTTTCCACAGTTTAGGGTTTGGGGAGGTCTTCATTTTTGTAACAGTCTCAATATTCAGACTAAAAAATGCCTGCAACACATTTTTCAAAACAGAACTAAAAATATGGCTCATTAATTTGAGACTAAGCTAAAAAGACTTTAAAACCCCTCAAAAGGTGTCTAAAGTTTTTTATTTGTTTGGTTTCTTGAAAGAATACTCTCATGCACACACACATTCTTCAGAACTTTCTAACCAATTCTTGTGATTTTAATCAGATTTGATATCTACTTTAATGGATTTTTAAAAAATGGGATATTTCCCAGGACTTTCCCTTCAAGACCTTTTAAAATAACAGTCAAAATAATTTGTAAAAAAAAAAACTTCACAGAAAGGACCCAAGGACTTGAAGTAAAATATTTATTCACTGGAGTATGTAAAAGGCAGAAATCATTTCCAGAAGCACAAGGAGAAAATAAATCTTCTTTCCTGCTAAGCAGCTAAGAAGCCTAAGAAAAAAAAAGTCATTAATCTTGCCATTGTATCCTTTTTAAAGAAAGGAGGTTCCTTTCTTCAACTCAACGTTGTAAGTTACAAAGAAATTTGACATTCATTTTATTCCAGAGGATACTGAAGGGCAAAAGGAAATCTCTTTATGTGGAACTCCACTTTTCATTTCTTCTCACTTGCTTCTCCAGTAAATTTTTGAATCTATTCAAGTGGCACTTGCCAAGATAGAGAGCAGAGCAGAGCCTCCCAGAAAACAATCAAAAGCACTGTTCCACTCAAAGGAAGGACACTAATCACTGACTTGAACAATTTAGTAGCCGAAAGGATTTAAATCCAACTGGTCACCAATTTTTCAGAGAGGGTTTACAAATTAAAATTTACATCCAGTACCGATTCCTGCGACACAAACCACAGACTTTTGCTTCCCAAACTGTTAGAGAAAAACTGGACATTATCCTAGAATTCTGATTTGGTCTGCTGCAAATGAGAATAGAGGAAAGAAACAGAATGCTTGTTCAAGAGAAATAAAATGCCCACTAGCTCAGCTGGAGCTAAATGGGCAAAATGCCAAAGTACAAGCTCAATTACAGTTAACTGCCGATTATTGTTTTTACTTTCTGAGGACAAAGTAGAACTTAGATATTAATCAGTAAAGGAAGGAAAATATGAAGTGTAAAATATTGTTATATCGCTACTTCTAATGTCAATACCTGACATTTGCTGAGGTAAACCTAGTCACCAGAAACATAACAAAAGAGGTGACAGACACCTTGCTCTACACCTGGTTTAAACAGGGGTTTACACAATCATTCTATCAGAACACTAAGCAAAAGGTGTTTTATAATAATATACATTGTTGTGCAGATTCCTTAACGCACAGTGTGCAGCACCTGAAATTCTCAGCTATAAAAACTATGAAGAGCACGAAGGCATACTCTCTGTGCCCAGATACTGACAGCAAAAGTAGAATGTAAGTTTTTATTTGTACACTTATGTCCTAGAAATACACACAAGTGCTCGCCTCAAGCAAAATTAGCAGCATTAGAGCTATGCAAATTCAGGTAACTTAACTGCACAGCCTTCTGCACATGATCTGAAACCTGCATAAGGAAGCCAAGATACTGCACATTTAAATTCACTGAAGAATTAAAGTTCTCCCCTTGCTGTAAACTTGAAGATTAAAGTCAGAGACAGTAAAAGTAAGCACAAGCAGAAAGCTGCTAGATAAAGAATAAAACTTCACCCAGATATAATGGGGGAGTCCAAAGAAAATGCATACACAGTAGCACTACCATATAAAACATGGAAATCAGCATTGGATCAGTTGAAAAATAATTATTTATATGTAGCTAGAAGGGTTACTCAGAATAAGAGACAGAATGGAACAGAATAAAACATTAGAAAGGTAGGAAGCACTACAGTGTCTCTACTGACCTCTTAAGAAAAATTAGACTGAAGGGAGAAGCACTTCAATTTCTTGGCAGATTAGGTAGGATGTTATGGCTAGAGGCAAGGATAACATTTCTGTCGACTCAGAAGGGATAATATCCAGTTTTACAGAGGGAGCAAGTGAGAGGAAACGGGAATGTCTTAGCAGTAAATGTGGTTTTGGGTATTACAGCAGCAGTGAAGTTACTGTAGACTATAAATCATGGTGATGAAACCTATAAAAACAAAAATTAATATTCTTTTGATGCTGTAATCAAAATAGAGGGCAGAAGATAATGGACTATTTGCATTTTATGTAAGCTAGTGCAGTACTAACACATGTACATCATCAATAGCTGACACATATGTCCCCTGCAGAGGTCACTAACCACTGAATTGGTGATTAATTACCTCAGGGATGACACCATCCCATTTAAGAAATGGTTTTGTTTATGAACATGCATGAATGACTTTAAAATAATTTTTTTTTTAAAATAGGAGATCAAAAAAAGGCATTTATGAGTGTTTCCAGCTAAAAATTACAGGGGCAAATCCTTATGATCAGAAAGATGAAATGCTTTTTCCTTGCCTTCTGACTATGACCCATATCAAATGCAGCATCCACAAAAGGAGCAAATCAAATGATGAATGATCTAAGCTCCAAAGTTTACACATCATTTTAGTGCTGCATTTACTCAGTAGTTTCTTAACCAAACAAGACCAAATATTGTAGTTAGATTGTTTTTTCCAGCCGACCCACCTGTCCCACAAGTCCAAATGCACGATCCAAACTCCTCTGGTCTGTATATTTTCTTATTTTATTATGTAGCCACCCCAACTCTGCAAGTCTACTTGTAGTATCTCGGAGAGATTTAGACAAGCTCACCTATAAAGTTAACAGAAACAAGTTTGCTATTAAGTCAAATCTGCTTTGCCAATACTGGCTTATTCACAAAGGTCCCGCTTTCTCATAAAAAAGACAGTTTGAGAAACAATCTTACATTCTACAGCACATATACTGCAAAAAAAGCAGACAACCACGTAAATTGCATTACATTCATGCACATAGGCATTGAAAAGCCAGCAGCAACAAACTACTGGCAACTTTGAGGCCCTCTCTTTTGGAAATCTTAATGTAACAGTATTCATAAGTTCTTTTTACACTAGGCAATTATGGAACCAACAAAATGGTCTTCAGAAGAAAGGAAGAAATCTGCAGTTTCATGTTGTAGAATCAGACTTTATCATATCCTGACAATCAGCAAGACTAAAACCATGAGAGTTCTAGCAAAGGTGTTAATGACTGAAACTAATGAAAAAGCTTTGACAAAATAATTAATTATTACTACATCTGAAGGAAACCTTTAATAGAAAATAAACAACCCAATGCCTGACTAGGCATCAGAAATGCAAACTTTCAGAATTCAACTTACAAGTTTAAGTCCAGCTTTTATAAGTTATATAATAAATATAATCTATAATGTAAGTTATATAATACATATAATATATAATTATACACTCTTCTGAACTCCTCTTGTCTGTTTCAGGTTTTCTTCTAGGATCTTGCCCACCTTGCAAGACTGCCTTAGTCCCAACACCCTATTTAGCTACCACTACTATTTTCAACTGAATCAGCACATTTCTTCCTCTAAATTACCAACAGGTAAGATATTATTCCTTCTTGAGATTTTCTTCTTCCACATTTCACCATATTACTCAAGAACACTATCATCAAATACTCAAAATTTCATTTAATAAAAACCCCTAAACAATATGATGATAATATGAGTCTCACAGTATCTGGGCCTATCCCACCTCTACAGACAATTTTAATTTTGACAGTCAGCTGGAACAGTCCAAACCAAAGCAAGGAATTGTTCTAAGAAATTAGGCTGCCAAAGAACTAGAAATCAATCTCATTCACTAAACCTTTTAGTTAACAGTACAGGCATTCTCCAAGATAACAATCAGTGTCAGAATGTGTTAGCCACACCACCATGGGCTTGAACCAGGCTGCAGGATTTGGTTGTAAGACCACAGTTCAGTCCCTAGCTCTCTTGTTTACCCACAGAGGTACAGCTTTAACTTCTTGAACAACTGCTGTAGGGTAAATTCCAGCCCAAACAAGAACAATTGGACACAGAAACCCAGCCTGCAGCTAAAACTGAGGAGATGACATAAGAACTATTTAGAATTCTGCAAGTACAGAGTACTTGGCAAACACTGAGCACAACACACATCCACTGGAATTAAATGAGGAACCAGCAAAACTGGCTTGGTGTTACTACATTTGTATGTCTTAGATCAAATCAGAAGCTGCTCTTTTATACAGTGCTGACCTAATATTAACACTAAGATTAGGAAACATTTGCATAAGAACAACACCTTAAAATGTGTGTTTCTGTCTGGGAAAAACCCACAACAACCCAGACTGTGAACAGTGAGATGGTCAGCTGAGAGAGAACTACATGCTTTGACTACTACTTTGCCTAATGTACAATCAGTACAGCTAAAGGAGGTATGATCTTGGTCCTCCTTGTTTGTCAGAAGTTGTTCCAGCTGCAGCTCTGGTGAGTCAAATAAGCTCATCTTCACTGGCTCTGGAGGCTCAGACCAAATGCAAATAAGGAAGAATGGAAGATGACTGAATTCACAAAATTAACTGAAGACAAAGTTCTCAGGCAAAGCTTATTCAGCTGGCTTGTGGTCAGTAATTAAAATCCCTGAATTACATGTTCCAAGTAAAACAGCTTCAGACCTCAAACCAACCTATTGCGTATGAAAGCTACACAGAAAACCAATGAAACCTATTGCCAATTTTGTAAACACTAAGTTGTCTTCACATTCCTCTAGAAAAACATTATGCTACTCTTCTTTTGCCATATATAAACTTATAGATGGAATATAATTTACTCAGTGAAGGTGTAGAAGAATTACAAACTTTGCATCTTCTACAGGTAGATGCTTATTAAGAATCTGTTAACTGGTAAGATTTAACTTACTTAACAAGAGTTAAGTTTTTCATTTAGAACTCCACTCAGCAGCTGTAAATGTCATTGTAAAGCAATGGTGAACAACCATACCTTCCAGTTTTTGCTTCTATTATGAAGTAAAAAGGAAATTGGCTCAGGTATCAGTATTAAGACCTGTCTACCTTGGTCTTGGAATATGAAATTGCCCAAAAGTAATTTCTCCACCATTTAAGGACTATGGAATACTGTCATAGCTGAAATTTTTTTATAAGTAAAAACTGAAAGCACTGTCTTTCATTCTGCAGAAAAACATGAAAACCAATTTGCAGAAACTGAACTCTGAAGCTGTACTGCCTAAATACTGTGAACATGCTAAAGCAACTAGAGCCATTTTTGTTTCTTGAGATTGGATCAATCTCACTCTTGGAGCTTGTTTTAATTACAAATATGTTTAATATCTCACAACCTTAAAGCAAAGTCTCTCAGGCGTCTTTCTTATTCTTTTGTCCCATATTTGATGTCTTCATTCAAATTCACATCAGGTCTTTCTTCAGTTCTACCTTCAGTCCGTTCTTAGGTAATCTGCATCTGATCACTTATAACTGTAATCAGGCTTCCATCCATTCCACATCTCAAGTTGTTACATTTAATTCAATAATAATGCAGTCAAATGCCTTACACACTGGAGAGGGGAAATGTTAACAGAAGTCCTCAAAGCCATTTCTCCTGGATTAAGAGTTGGGAGGTTGTTCACATCTTGTGAAACGCTAGTTTCTTTCTGGCATCTAATCTACCCAATTGATTCTCAACTACTACTGCAGAAACTACTCTGTTGTATTAACAAAAGAACCCCCAAAAACAAAACAAACAAAACCAGCACAAAGCAAAACAAGAGTGGATAGAGGGAACAAAGACTAGTAACAGTATTTTAACTTTTCCACATATTTCTCATGGCTATTTTTTCCCTATATAGTTCTCTGCTCACATATGAAATACAAGTCACCATACAGTACCTTTCCTTCTACTTTATAGCAATTTTCAGAATTGCACATTTTGATGTTTTTGCCATCTATTCCCTGGAAGACATATAAAACATCTCTTACAAGATTTGCTTCTGTTATTTCAACAGAACCTGGAAAAGAAGAAAATAAAAAACAAAACAAGTATTTAGATTTGCTGAGACAATTAGTTTTGATTACAACTTTGAATAGCTATTTAGAACCCTAAACAAAACAAAAATAAAACTATAAAGTCTGTTCTTCTAACCTGTAAATAAATGTTTCAGGTCCTCCTAATCTGACAGAAAAGCCTAAGATTGCCTTTACCTGCCTCTATTGCCCCCTGTGGTTCTCTCAGTGCAGCCAGATTATGTGGCACAGGACATGTCCTATTTTAACACTGGCCACTTCTAAAACTTGCCATCTCTTCTGATACAACACCAGTGCAAGTTCTGAGGCAAGCACCATAGTAACTTCACCCTTCTTTGAACAAACAAGCGAAGTAAATAGACTTACAGAACAACTTCTTCTACACTCACCTAAGAAAAGAACAGTTAATCTAGAAGAGCTGCTTGTTTCATAATGGGTTTCAATTACATGTGCCACTGCTCATTGAGAAGACTGATCAAATCAGACTGCATAACAGCCATGGAGCTGGAAAACATTGAAGTGTAAATACTATTTCTGAAGATAAATATCTCTGATTTAATAAAGTTTTTGCTATTGCAATGTACAGTTTGCTTCTGGTTCTTATCCCCAGTTTGAGGTTAGAGATGTAAGATATTTATGGATTTAAAAGAAACATAAGATCAAAAAAGGCACTGGGCAGGCCATTGAAACTACTCCCAACTTTTCTGGGCAAACCATCACTATGTACTTTTTAATTTCATTTATGATTTCAAGAATTAAACAATTTTCACAACAACTATCCAGAAATTGAGATGCTGCAACATGCTTCTCCCAATACAGACAGTACTCTTAGTCTTGCCAGTTTGCCTGCCCAACAATCCACTTTCCCAGAATAAAAACAAGAAAAATTAAATTCTACTCTTAATTCAGCAAAAATAGTCTTCGTTTCAAGATACCATTTAAAATTCAGTCTCCCCTCATAACATTAAGATGTGCATGAGAGTAGGTTGCCCCTCTTAGGAACTTGCAGTGAAATGGTGAAAGATGCAGGTACACATTTCTTTAATTGATAAATAATACAATAAGTATTACCATCAGCCATACAATGTGCCTTTCTATACTCTGTATATAGATGTAACAGTAAGAAAACTTCAAATAAAAGCAAGCGAAATTAGGAGAAAAAATTTATTACAAGAATTTAATATTCATAGAAATGTGTCTTCTTGAAATAGAATTCTATATTCTGAATGCAGTCCTACTTCTATTTCTACACCAGCAAGTGACTACATTTAAGACAACTGTCAGTCCTTATATCCATCCCACACAGGAACCAAACTCACAGCTGCTGACTGACTCAACAGAAGAAGTATTGCTTTTTATAGCAAACAGTATAATAAATTAAGAGGCAGTGCTAGATTTTATATTGTTTTCTATTTCTTTTTCCTAAGCTTTTTTCCACTCATTTTTCTACTTTTTTCTATTTTTGTATACATTAAATCCACCACATCTATAAAACACATATTTACATTGTATAGTTATACACACACACCTTCTTGCACGTAAGTCTTGTTAATTAGGTTCTAAATGCCAAATGTTGCCCTCAGATACATCTGTACAACTCGTGATCTATAAGCCACTGCTTTGTACACCACTACTCAAAGATGCAGAGGCTGGCATGACAGGCTATGTTTCAGTTCCTTAACTACCCACACTTATTTGTATAGAAGGTTTAAAAAAAAAACCTACAAAAAACCCTCACACAAAAGCCTGCATTGCTTATTGCTCTTTGCCAGAGATTAACAGTGTTACAGGCTGACTATTACAGTAAAAGAGCTGTCACAGAGATCACCTGTTAAACAAATTCTCCTTGGTTTACACACGTGTGTAAATTCAGAATAAATCCTCCAGGCTTCAGCTTCAAGTTTACAGGCACTTAATCATGGAAGTAAATCAGCAATATTACAAATTTAGGAAGAAATTCTATACTGTGAGGGCTGACGAGGCACTGGAACAGGCTGTCCAGAGAAATTGTGGATGCTTCATTCCTGAAAGTGTTCAAGGATAGGCTGGATGGCTTCTCTGAGCAACCTGGTCTAGTGGAAGGTGTCCCTTGTCCACAGCAGAGGAGTTGGAATAAGATGATCTTTAAGGTACCTTCCAACTCAAACCATTCTGTGATTTTACGAGTCATATTTATTTATTTTT
Organism: Petroica traversi; assembly: GCA_025920805.1. Taxonomy (NCBI): domain Eukaryota; kingdom Metazoa; phylum Chordata; class Aves; order Passeriformes; family Petroicidae; genus Petroica; species Petroica traversi. The sequence continues at coordinate 1,807,940 of JAHLSL010000057.1, read as the reverse complement.
ATTGACAATATTTTATGTCACTTGCTCTAAATATAACCACTGTAAACAGTATGCTAATTTAAAGAAGAAATAGAATTTGTTGAAATACTCATCTGTTTGTGATTCTGTGTTTCAGAACTTGGAAATGTGAACTGGAATACAGAGCTCTTAAACCTATTTACTGAGCTGTCTGACACTAAAAACAGTAGCATCTTCTGATCACCAAAAGAATGACCATTGCCAACATGCCACAATCAATTAACTCTGACAAACACTGAAGTGAACTCGGTCTTTTAAGAGGACCAGATCAGTATCAAACTAACCAGACAAAAAAGAAATTAACAACCAGCCAAAGAGATTGTGGCCAAATATAATAGTCTTGCACATTTGCTTCTATCCTATTAAGCACGTTCTAGAAAAACACTCTTCAAAAAATAATGCCATGTTATAATGCCAAAAAAAATTAAAAGATAATAGAGGGTAATGGATAACAACTGTAAAAAACATTATCTTTAACAAACACATCTTTGCTCACCACTTGTATCCCCTTCTCTCCTGGACCTTGGCACACCACGAGACACAGCATTTGAAAAGCCTTTTGAGGTAGTGCTTTGTAAAGAAGGCTGGCTTGCAGTTAAAGTCCATGCAAGACGTGATCCTAGCTGCTGACGGAGGCAATCTCCAACGCCTGGAGCTTGATAGGATTGTCTAAAAGGATAAAAGGAAGAAATACCTTTAAAAACTTTGATTCTAAACCCATTATATGGTGTGGAGTGATACAAATTTTGAAAAATGCCCCAAATTTTTTGTGGCTGTTTTGTTGGGGAAAAGAGGGTGGTTTAATAAAGGAAGCTTAAAAGAGAACACATAAGCAATTTATTTCTTCCTATATGCCTACACTTTCAAAAAAGCCCCCAACCTGTAGAAATGCGAAGTGTAAGTTTGACATATAGGATTTCAAATCAAAAATTAATTTTGATTAAACGTGTAATTGTGCTGAAATAGGTTAATAGTGAAGGTACTAGAAGAATAATAAACATAGTCATAGTAGAAAAACCTAAATATTTAAGTGTTGTTAATACTTGAAGCTGTAGTTACATGTCAAAGAACTAAGGGAAAACAGATAAAGAGGAGACAGTTCACTTTCCAGCTACTCCACTCTTTCCTATAGTTTCTATCAGGTGCCTGATGATGTAATCAAGGAGGGAATATCCAGGCAACCTCCCATTTCCCTTCCTTTCAAACTTGTCAATTCTTCTCACAAAGGAAAGTCTTAACTGTGAAAAAATGCAACACTGGCCAAGCTCCAGTCATCTGGGACCTCCCTGGTTAGCCAGGGCTGATTAAGTACTGGAGAAGATATTGGTGAGCTCTTCTACCAGCTCCCTCACACTCTAGGGCAAATCCCAGGCAGCCCCATACACTTGTGAGCATCTCAGTGGGTCAGCAGGTCAGTAACTTCTCCCTCTCAGATTAGAGTGGGTCCATTCTGCTCCCTGTCCACATCTACGAGCTCAGGAGGCCACCTGTCCTGAGAAGAACTGGTCTCAGTACTGAACACTGAGCTCTGCTGTGTTTAGCATTGGTAAGGCCTCAGAGTACAACACAGAATTTTGGCTGCTCAGAAGAATTTACTCCAGGAAAAAGAAACACAAATATAAAGAGAGCTCAGGAGGATTGAAGGTCACAGAAAGATTTAATCTGGGTTGTTCAGCTCAGACTACAGGACTAAAGAGCACAGTGAAATTGCTATAAAACAGAAGAGTGTGAACAGGTCAGACCAAGAATGTGCCAGAAACAGAGTAGGTTCTGCTGATATTTTTAAGCAAGCTGATATATGAAATAACTTCATTGACATACCTTTCTAAATTGTTGCGGGATTATATAATGGTTGAGGTTAGAAGAGACCTCTGGAGATTTCCACCTATAACCCTTCTGATCAAAGCAGGATCAACTAGAGAAGGTTAGCTGGCACCTTGTTCAAGTCATGCTTTTAATATTTTCAAGCATGAAGACTACACAACCTCTCTGGGGAACCCATTTCAGTGTTTCACGTTATGTCCCCACCCTCAAACACACATCCCCATCCTAATGCAGGAAGTTTCTTTTTTCCCATTTGATTAACTGTGATTCACAACTCACAGATTTTGCCAGTTACCTCTTGTTCTTTCCCTGACCCAAAACATTCTGGCTCAGTCTTCTCTACGCCTCTGGTCATACCATTGCAGAGGTAAGATCCCAAGACTTTTGTTCTCCAAGCTGAAGAACTCCAGTCTCACTCAGCTTCCCCTCACATGGCAGATGCTCCAATCCTTTAAATGGTTTTAGGCTTCCTCCTCCAGACTCCTTTCCAGCCTGCCTGTATCTTTTCTTTGTACTATAGCCAGACCCAGCATTTCAGATGTGTCCTCACCTGTATTGAGCAGTGAGAAGTTTTGTTTGTCTCACCCTCACTGTCCTTCATAACACAGCTCAGGAGGCTCTTAACCTCCTCACAGTCATGTTCAACTTGAAGTCTACCAGGAATCCCAGGACATTTTCTGCAAAGCTGCTTTGCAATCAGTCAGCACCCAGCACATACCGATGCCTGGAGTTATTCCTTCCCAGGTACAGGACTTGACTTCAGCAGGCTCCTGTGAGCCTGTTTCTGGAGCCCACTGAGGTTAATGACCTCCTTTAACAACCACTCCTCCCAGCTTTGCATCATCTGCAAAGTTGCTAAAGACTCATCCTGTGCCATCAGGTGGGATGAAGGGTGCAGCATCCCCACACCATTAGGATCAGGCTTCAACTGGACTTGGTGCCACTGATCATAATCCTTTTGAGTCTAGGAGGTTCAGTTCACCTCACTGTCATCTTTTATTAGCCTGGCAATAAGGCTGTCAGAGGAAGACAGCATTAGAAGTCTTAGTAAGGTTGAAATGACCAAATCAATCATCACAGAAGCCTATAAGATTGGTCAAGCTTGCCTTTCTTAAGTCTGTGCTGACTACTCCTAGTCCCCCCTTCTTGTCCATAACATGTCTGGACATGCTTTCCAGAGTAACAAAGATTTTCCCAAGGGTCTCAGTGTCCTGCACTGACTTTACCAGCAGGAAGCCAAAGCAAGAACCAACTACCTCAGCTTTTTCCACATCTATCACCACAGTCCACATCCCTTGGACAGGGGCCCATATTTTCTCTAGCCTTCCTTTACTCCTCACGTAGCTGCAGAAACATCTGCTGTTTTCATTCATACCCCTTGACAAATTAAGCTCTAGGTCAGTTTAGGATTTCATTGCAGTCACTCTGCCCCTGGATGCTCCTTTGCACCTGGCCCTGAGTTTCTTATACCTGAGTTCTTTCAGAACACTTGCTCCTCCATGCAGAGCTACTGTCACTTTTAATTCCTACTTGTCCATTTCTTTCTTAAGCTTGCAGGAGGTGATCCTTGAATATCAACAAACTCTCCAGTTCAGCAGTTAAACCAGATGATTATTGTGGCTCCCTTCAAACAGAATTATCTTATTCTGTTCTTCTCCTTAAATCCTCCTCCCTCCAGGGCAGACTCTGAGGGGATCTTCCCAAGAAGATCCCAGAAGAACCCCAGGTCTCCTACCTTAAAGTCAGGGATGGAATACCATTTTTTACCATGCTTCCATTTCCAGATTCCTGAACTACATCATCTTCCCATTACTTTAGTATTTGTATTGTAAAGCCTATTAATAACAATAAAATTCAGTTCTGTCAGCCCTAATTACTTCCGTAATATCAATTTAATAACTCATGTCAAATACACTCTGCTAAAAAAAATACATCTTCAATTCAATAAAAAAAAGGCTTTGGTCCTTCCTGAAAATGCATCTTGTGATTTCATGTTTGTTTCATAACTCTTGGAGGTGGGAAGGAAAATTAGGAGACAAGAACATAGCAATTAAAACCGGACACAATTGGGCAGCCATTTATGGCTTCACATGATCATATGCTAGCACCTGATATTCTGAACTGTACAGCTCAGGAACTCAACTTATCTGCACCCAAAGCAGAACTTCCAATGGCATACAAAAGCAGACGGTGGAGGAAAGAAAAAAAAAGAAAAAAGACAAGTCTTCCAAACTTATCTGTAAGGTGAAATTTACCCTGGAATGAGTGATTGTGGAGTTGGTGTTGGCCCATTTAGGGCATACAGGCTGATGCTGCTGATGCCACTGCTCCCCATGCTGCAGGAACTCTGGGCAGACTGTGCACTGCGGTCCTGGTAATTCAATGGAAGGGTCTGAGGCCTGGCATAGTAATAAGGGGTTGAGTGAGCATCCCGTGGCAATGCTTGAGCAAAAAGCGTGGCATAACTTGACACCTGAAAAAAAGGATTTGAAAAGCGAGGAATCATTAAAAAAAAAAAGTGGGAGTTACTTTAAGTCACATCTTCAGTTAATAGGATTGTAATATCAAGAGCACAAGAAATACCTGGCCATGTTTATGCAAGGAAAAATTTGCTGATGCAATTATCATGACAAAGAAGTTCCTTACAGTACAGCACCAGTACTTTTAGAAATACAACTTTTTTGCCTGCAAATTATCATTAGCAATATCTGCAAAAAGCACTTTGGTGCTAGCAGAGTTGCAACTACATTTTGCTTTCCCTACTCCATTTAAAACTTATTATCACATGAGCAGGCATCACACCAGCACGCAGAAAGCAAACATAAAAACCACCCACCTAATATAGTCACAACTTCAGTTACACGTGTTGGACAGCTGATATTTTTACATTTATTTAGTGTAAGAAAACTACACCAAGTATTACGGATACTTAAATCACGTGTTTTCTTTCCTTCAGCCTCACACACAGATACCATGAAAACAACCTGAGGTGTTGGTTAAGTCTGAATAATGACCATTGAAGACATCTAAAATAAGTGACACACAGTTACTACTTCTCAGAAGCAACAATGTCTCCTCACCTACCTTGTTAGTCGGCTTCCGTGGATCCTCACTAAGGCTAAGCAGGAGGTAGAGTATTGACCATTTGTTTTTCAAAATGCCCTTCAAAGAAAGATGAAGGCAAACATAAGTAAGAAAGACTCTTGATAATAACAGATTTTTTTAATTATCCAACTTCCTAATATATATGCATATAAACAAGCTTTCCAGATAAACAAGACAAACTCAGAGCCACATTGTTGAAAAAACTGGAGCAGCCTCTGTATTACTAACTTTATGAGTTTTCTCCACTGTGTTCAAATCATGAATTCTCACCTGCTCTGAGATCAGCAAGCAGGCTCAATTTAAAATTCATAGCTACTAAGAATGAGGTTTATACAGAGCTGAACTGTTACCAACATTCCCACACAATCACTTAAAACATCTTAGATGCAGCCAGTTATTTAACCTAAATGCTAAGAAGGAAACTCTTGGTGAAGATTTAAGCAAAGAACTGTCTTCTCTCCTTTTCCCCCCCTCCTTTACAAGAGGGTCTCAAAAGTGAGGTCTCAATTTCTATTAATTTAAATGCCATTTAACTGAGCTACCAAAATTTTCATAGTATGAGATACAGACACTATTAATATGAAACTTGAGGAATGTACAATATAGTCTTTAACAGACACATACAGACTGTTATAATAAGACTGTCAGCAGTTTTAGATCTCAGCAGAAAGCTGACCAACTTCAGCTAAAGACCAAGCTACAAACAGAACACTTTAAAGTGAAGGCAAGTACTAAACCAATTTATTTTAAATATGCGTGGTCCTAGATACATTACTCCATAGTTCTGTGACACAAACACTTGCACCTGAATTTTCCAGGGGCATAGAACCTTATGATGGACATTAAGTTGAGTCAAAGCAGCTTATATGGATTGCCTCACAATATTGATGAGGCTATGATCTGCAATACTCAGTAACATTGAATATAAAGCAAACTTGAGTCATATCAAGATTCAACACAAACCCAATCCCTTACAAAGCAACATAATTCAGTGTTATCAATCTTGCAAAAAGTACTTTCAAGAAAACTTAGAAACCTTCTTTTCTGAACGTTTTCATTTCCACCATTTTCTTGTTTTCCTACCTTTGGCGAATTAGGCATTTAGTGCCTAGGAGCTACATGGTTAAGAATTTTGGACATGGAGCATTCCTTTCTTCAGAGTCCAAACCTACCAAAACTCTACATTTTTATATAAGAGAAAAAGGAGATACTCTGTATTATTATGTAGAGCAGAAGTCTATTATCTTCTGCTGTGATCTCAAGCACAAGCAAAAAGTAGAGGTATTGCATCTGTTGTGGGTAACTAATACAGCAACTGATTAACAGGCAGTGAAGAAGGAGCAGCAACTGCTGCTTCTACTGGCCAGGACAGAAGAAATCCAAGTGCTCCAATAAGCACAGTTTGCTCAACTGGCAGGCTGCCATAAAAATAAGCACTGACTTCCTTTTCTGTTTGGAGCAATAGGTGAAACAAAGCTAAGGCAGTTTCACACACACTTTTTCCCCCCTCTAACTCCTTTCAAGAGAATTGTTGGAAGAAGAGCCTCATTGACTCAAGACATATATCCCTTTGTGCCCTTCCCTATACACATGGGAAAAAATGACTGTACACTGTTAGTAATAAACCTAACAGCAGATTTAATAATAATTGGTTGTGTGAGCTTTAAAGAAACCACAATACTATTTCACATACACAAGATGCTAGCATAGGAAAAAAAAACCAAAAAGGCTAAAAGAACCTTAAATGTTTGAGGAGGTAGTAAAATACCAAGAGATAGCTTGCATTACATTCAGGATAAGCAAATATGTACCACAGGCAAGGCATTTTGTTTCTAAGATTAGTCATCATGCTCTGCAGCACTTTGCTTGCCAAATGGCAATGCAGTACATAAGCTACAGAAACACATTACAAAAAGTCTGTATTGAGAGTCATCTGCAAATCAAGTTTTCTACACACACAACAGCTTTTGTCAGAATATGCAGTATTCATTGATCTACACTGATGGTTAGACCCGTCCAAGTCAGCAAACCCTTAATCTTCAACATTAAAGACCCGGAGCATTTAAAAATTCAGATGCATGAAAATACTAGATTAGTAGAATCAATATACTGGAAAGCATTTCTGTAAAACAAATAATGAAAAAACTTAGGTTTACGTATAAAATTAAGACTTCATTTGTACAGAATTCCTTTCTTCATGTGAAGTACCCCTCCATATAACTGAAAACAAATACTAAAAATATAGCTAGGGTTGAAAGGCATCTCTAAAAGTTGTCTGGTCCAATCCCTCTGTTTAAAGCAAGCTCAACTATGGCAGATTGACCATGACTGTGTCCAGTCACATTTTGACTGTCTCAAAGATGGAGACTCCAAAACTTTCCTAGGCAAGCTGTTTGAGTATTCAATCATCCTCCCAGAAAAAATAGTATTCATGCCTGAGCACCCTCCAAAACAACTCTAACATCAGAAGGATACTTATGAGTGCTTTCAGTTTCTTTACTCTTTGCACATTTATTAAACTACCTGTGAACCAAGTTTTCTGTAGAGCTCTGAAAACAAAGCAGCATCTGCTTCCCTTCTTTGTCGCACAACTATAAAAAGAAAAAAAAACCGGATTAAAAATTTGGAAGAAATGTAACAGTCGTGTCTTAACATATACTTGCGGTAAATAATAAAATGCAACCAAGAAAGCTTCATGATGCTGGACTTAGTTATTTACTTATTTACTTAAACACTCAGCCTGTTTTCATCTCATCTGCATTCCAGCCCTGAGAACTCTTGCAATGGAAATGATTCAATGTAAGTACCTGCTTTTTTTTGCTCAATCAAAATATGCATTTCTAAATACATGGCCTTTTAAAGTCTAGTCTGCCATTCAGTAGATTTAGGGACATAAGGGACTGAAGACAACTGAAAGCAGACAAGCATTAACGAATGCTATAAAAGCTACATGTAATTGCTCCAAAATTAGAGTGTAATGGTTTCTATTTTAGGCAATAAAATCAAGGGAAAAAAAGTAGTAATGCCATTTGCTACAAGTCAAGCAGAATTCCAGGGTCACATAACTTCCATATATTGCAAAAAATAAAAGTCTCAAATCAATGCCAGTTACAGAAGCATCTTTCAGAGGAAAGATCTTCCAAGTAAGATATCTTAAAAAGCTATGTATCAGCAGAAAGAGCCATGTTAAAAGAAAACCAACACAATAAAACCATCTGAAGAAACTTCAGTGATAAGAAAAACAGCTATTAAATGTCAGAAATATTAATTAGCATCAAATGTCACTGGCAAGTACACTTTGCCAAGCAAATAATTTCTTGTGTGGTATCTTCAAAATAAATGTAAAATTAGGAGGATATATATCCAGTCACCTGTTACATGACCACTAACATAAACTTACAAACTGAATTTGGGGAAGAGGAAGATGGAAACAGTCCTCATCAAAAAAAACTGGAAACAGGCCCAAAGAACACATGCTGTGCCATCTACAAGTAGCCAAAGCATGGCAGAAAGTATATATTGAAGATAGTAGTGTTTTGGAGGTGTAGCTAGAGGAATTCTAATGGCCTTATTTGACTCAGCAAGTCACGGAAGCTCTGCATTAGCAAAAAATACACATGGGCCTTAAACCAGTTACAACCACTGACGTCAGTTATCCTAATTCAATCTCTGAATATTCAGAGCTCAAATATTATTTAATTTCATTAGCACAATTCAAGTAATTGTTTCTGGACACGCTACTGCACAGCAGAATCTGTTGAAAGTAGTATTTGGCTTTTCAAGAAGAATACATCACATCCCATTTGGATATACACACAGTGGAACACTTGACTCAGAGCAGCACAGAGCACAACGGAATGGAACTGCAACATCCCTTACAAAGTCATGGTCTATGATTTTGGTTTTAAGAGGTGGGGGTGCAGACAACCCATAGAGAAACTGAAGGCAAGAAATATCAAGTAAGTCACAAACCACACCATCAATTCCAGGATTCTCATTCAGCAAGTTTCACACAGATGCTCATGAAGTTAATTGTGTCAAGGTGTAATACTCTTAAAGTGCATATCTCAAAAGTATCAGTCTTTTCCTCTTCCAGAAAGAGCTATGAATTCATAAATTCTGAGTAGTATTAAGGTGAATGGAGTGCAGTACTAATTGTTCTTTGTCTTCATAGTGGCTAAGATACAAAGTAGCAAGGAAAGTTTAAGCTAAGTATTCAGAAAAATTTGAGCTGTGAATACAAATAGGCACTCAAGAACAGTCACTAGGAAATTAATGGAATTAACATTGTGAGAGTATCAGGAAGTAAGCATTAATAATTAGATAATTATCTGTGAGGCAGAGTTGTCCCCTTTGCAGAGAAATAACCTGATTAACTTCATAAAGAACTTCGTATTTCTAAGTAAGGAACAAGATGCACTTACGTTCTTTCTTGATTTTCTCCGCTACAAGAAATTCATCACGCTCAACAGTGGGAGCAAAATTGCTTCCAATAACTCTCACTGCATACTGAAACTGTTGGGCTGCATCAGCTGAAAGAAAAAGAAAACTCTGTCAGTTAAGGAGAATGCAAGAGTTCTATTAAAACTAATTTTTACAAGTGAGACATGAGATTACATTGCTACGTCTGAAAGCAGCACAAATGTACCTGGCTTAGATGTGAAAATGTAGTGCTGTAACTCTTAGACACATTTCTAACCAGAGGGCAGTAAAGTCCAGTTTATCCAGTTTAGCCAGTTTAGCATAGTATCAATGTGGTACTTCAAAAAACTCACCTGAGCACACTCTACAAATAACTGCACCCAAATTATGAAAAAGCCCTTCCTATTCTGTGCTGAAAGAGACATTTAAGTCTGTCCAGTTAGAGAGGACTTGCACACTTAACTGGCTCTGCCCATCCTCATGGACAGAAATGCTATGGGACTTGGCACGCAGTCACTTCAGCTCACCCACCACAGCAATACAGCCACATTCACCACCTACACACAGGTCTTCACTCGGATATCCACAACAGTGGTTTTACCAGTTTGCATCTTGGTTTTAGGTTTTGTTTTCTGAAAACAATTTCTATGGTTTCACCCTTTGGTTCAAAGCCAGCTCAGAGATATCAGCATTGCATCCCAATGCATAATGTGAACATTAACAGAGGTCACAAACCCGTGATCTCCTTCCACTGCTTCTTCGTCATGCAATAATTCTATTTTTAATCCCGTTGTTGAACGGCACTGGTTTAGTGCAAGTGTCTTGCTTTCTGGGAGAACTAACAGTCTAGAAACACCAAGATACGGCCAGGTCAATTTATTACCTCTACTGCAAAATCACATTCCCATTTATTGACCTGAAAATCAAACCATAAGCCTACAGACATGTCAAGTGTCTTTATAAAAGGTCAGAAACATTTTTATTCCTCATCTAGAAACAGCTGTAATTACACAAAGAAAAAGATACATAAGAAAATATCCAAGTGTATTTGTCACATATTTGAATATTTTTACTTCAGGAAAGTAACCCATCTAAGCAATTCTGCATATTGTCTGTTCTGTGTATAATGATTGTGTGCAAATGCAACAGCTCCTCATGTGTTTTATTTAGCCAGTTGAGCATTCAGGGAAAACTGCCGAGTAATGCACCAAAGGTTCAGCCAAGGAAAAACCATGGATGCTGCTCAGGATAAGTATATACAAAAGGAACAGAAAAATGAAATAAGGCAAAGGACCAACAGAAAAAGAAATATTTTAAGCATTTATCATCTCTTTAAGTCACTAATATTTACGATTGAAAAAATAATCTCCTGGGAGATACTAGAAGTCAATTATTGATTAAATGTCTTAAGATCTCCAAAAATTTATGGAAATATGTTTGAAATTTGAAAATCACCATGTGTTAGATTGTGTTTGAATGCCCCACATTCTTCTTGAATGTCCATTTCATACTGCCTTGTACTATAAATGTCACTCACTGGTCCTACTCCACCAGGATACAACTGCAGAACAGTAAGCACTAACCAATGCACACAAAGAAATAGCTCACACAATCAGGAAAACAGTCTGCTCAGGCAAAATCATTAACATGTAACAGTATTTGACAATACTGGCCTTTAGAAGGAACAAGAGTATTGTTCTACTATCAGACAAGAAAATGCCAATATCCAGACTACTGTAAGGTCACTAATCTTTTGACTTCAATGCCTCCTCTACTTTTAGGCTAAGCAACCTTACAATTGCAATAAGGTTTCTAAAATACAAACACAAAAATTCAATAGTCCAGCTACTGATGAATCGGGTGTGAGGAGTTAAGTGTGAGGAAGCATTTCTGCATAATTCTTCCGTTTGACGTTATATCAGAACTCAAGATTGCAGAAAGTATTCTACATAGTCAATTGAAGTCAAATACCAGCACTAAATGATCCCAAACAGCATATGTTCCATTAATTCCTCAACTGCACACTTGGCAGCAGCTAGCAAAGGGGCAAGCTTTTTCTATAATGGGGAAGTTTTAAGGAAAGTCTATTGTCTTCTGTAACAACCTTCTATTTCAACACCAAACATAGCAAGACTAGTTAAAGCACTGGAAGTTAGCATTGTCTTTTTCATACTGCCCTACCAAGGCATCTGAGAAAGATCTCTAGCTCAAAGACTAGAATTCCATCCAATAAATCCTGCTTTTTAAACCTGTTACACTACTGACAACATAGACAAAGTTATCTGCTCATTATACATTGCTGATCTGCACCAGCAATTCAACAGCTCTGTAGCAAGACTGGTTTTCTGTTTTATTTAATTCATATTTTCATGTTTTATTCATATCAAGTCCAGCTTCTCTTTTACAAACAAAATTCCCTGCTGTGGGCGTTTCTTCAGCAGATTATTTCTCATGAATCCATAAAATAACTTTAGTACCTAAAGTGATTAAACATAACACACATATGTGTCAGTACAATAAAAATTCACAGAGCTTATAACTAACAGGCACATTTAATTGCTTTCCTCCTCATAGAGCCATCATTAGAACAGCAGATGTACTTAAAACATACAGACATCTATCTATTTGAACATCCTTCATGAGAAAATGATTACAGCATGACTCTGTTACATAACAGGAAGCTCAATATATCTGATGCAGCTGTCTGAAGGCCAAGGGGTAAAACAACATCGATCATGACTTGGTTTCCAGAGGACTGATCAGAGCAGAGAACACAGACAGAGACAGCCACTTCTCACTCTGTATCCCTTAAGTAAGACACACACAATTAATGATACTGATAAGCAGTCACACAGCTGAATTGCAAGAACTGGCGTTTCTGAATCACAAGAAAAAAAAAAATTGAAACTGTCTCCTTTGAGCAAAGCAATCAATCCTTCAAACATCCATACTCCACACAGCCATTCAAACTTTCCTACACACAAGGCAGTATTAGAATTGAGCTACTTCAAAAGGCAGATAACAGCACTTTAAAGCTGAAGAAAATACAAGTGCAGCACATTAAATATATAGAGAGAGAACCAGCACACAGAAAGACACTGGCTGTAAAGAAAGCAAGGAGAAATAGGACCAAAGATGAAATTTAAAGGAAACATTCATGAGACAAAGAGTAAGTATAATTAACCAAAATACTTGCAAGAAGCCAGTATTTCAGAGGACATAGTGAAATTCAGCAAGACATTTCTATAAAGAAGCTTCTAACATCACCTATAATTTTAAAGAAGTGAACTGAAATCCACTTCATACTCTTACACACTTCTTTAAACAAGGTTGGTTACAGATCAATTAAGTTTCCAAAAGGGGGCAGGGGGAAGCAGTGAAAAACCAAAGTAGTAATCGAAATTGTTTTTCCAAATATTAATGTATCATTGTGAGAAACCTTGTTTCCTGAAAAGAAAACTTTGGGTTATTTAAACATTCTATATACAATTTCTAAACTACAGGACCATACTGAAGAAAGTTTAGCTAAACCAGTTTCTTTCTTTCTTGAAATACTTCAAAGATTAGCAAATTCTCCAGTCAGCTGTTCATCATCCCAGACAACCATCTTCCTTAAAGACAAATACAAAATTATTGTAAAACAATTACACTCTGAACTGCATTAGTGCTGCAGGAGTGGCACTGACCAGGGAAAAATCATTGCTGCAAACTACTTCAGATACAAATGCTGCCAAAAACACATACTGAAGGAAAAAAACCCAAACAAACTTCTTTCCTGTAACAAAGTGTTTGCAAAATGCCTAATGAGCTATTGTTGCAAAACTAAGCTGTAAAACTTCTCACCCTCTCACATGTACCAGGAGTACATACAACGTTTGCCAAGACAGTGCTGCTGCTGTATATCCTCTGCTTTAGTCATATCAGATGTTCTACATTACTATGAAGCATTACCTGGGGAAAAAGGCAATTGCATTAACGTGGCATAAAAGGATAAACTAGAGTATCAGTCTCACATGTCATTAGTATTACTGTTTCGTCCTTGAGGAGAATCTGTGCACTGTGAGCAAAACTCCTTGTTCTACTCCTTTGTAGAAAACACTGGGTTTGAAATGTGCAATTTTAGGCCCAGCCTGGTTATCACAGGCAAGGTGCTACACTGGGTTGAGGTAATCCCAGACACAAGTGGAGACTGCCAGAACCCACTGAGAGCAGTCCTGCAGAGAAGGACTTGGAGTTCCCATGGACATGAGGCAGCAATGTGTGCTCACAGCCCAGAAGGCACAAATATCTTCTGATTCATTCAACTACCTTACCCTTCTCTTCTGTGGATGCAAGGTTTTAGTTGAAGCATTTTAAATTCATTGCTAATTAACTGTTTTTCTAGTCTTCAGATTAACTTTCCCCAGAAAGGAAAATAAACCAACATAAGCACAAAATAAAGCCCAAGCCACACACACTCCCATATCTTTCCTTACTTAGAAGCTGTCCACAAACTTTGAGGCACAGCAGAGGAAACGAACTATTCTTTAATTCTGTTAATATGGTTGGCTCTTGTTGCATTGTTAGTAAGCAGATTTATTTGAGGACTGTTCCACTGGACTATCATCAACTCTGTGTCACAATCTTTTCAGAACCTTCTCTCACTGTGAATTTTTGCCTCTTTTGTCAACTTATATCTGCTCTATTATTAGCATAGGTGAAACTCCCTCCCTATCACCTTTTGAATGAACTGCATGCTTTTCCCCCCCAACAAGCTATTTTAACATCTATTCCAATAACTCAGAGTTTAAAAAACCAAAATCAAACAGTAATAGCAAAACTGCCACTGACACTCTGGAGATTAAATTGAGGCCACAGTATGGACTTCAGGTAGCAAACTGCTCCCCCAGGACTGAAATACTACTTTACTTTCTAGAGCATGCACACCTCCAATAGTACTTTGGCACACAAAAAGCTTCTTAGGTTTCAAACTCAAATAGACTTAGCTTGAATATTTACAGCAATGCCATTCATTTCCATTGGAGGCACTAAGATTTCTTAGAATTTTAATACTACCAGGATGTTTGTGAAAGACAGCTAAGAACAAGTTCTTTGTCAGAAGGACCAAAATCCCTGTCCAAAGAGAGGTATGCAACCTTGTATAACTGCTGGAGTCCACACACATAGGGGAAAAAATAAAAATTAAAGAAACTACTGCACAAGTAAGCAAGCTCCCTGCAAGATCAGGTGTAAGTATAACAGTGAGGTGGACAGCCTGGAAAAACACAGAAGATCGGTAATACAAAGCCAGTACAGTAGTTCTTAGGCACTATGAGAACATGTGGAAGAGAGAGGTCAGCAACAGCTCCAACTGAAGGGGCAGAGACCCCAAAGTAACCACAGTGACTGCAGACACAGAGCACCATGCAAAGCTTTAAGCCCCTCCTTGAGGGCTGGCTATAGCACAGTAACAGAGAGCTTTCACACCTTAGCTCTAGGGGAAAAAAGTTTACATAGATAATTTTAAGAAAACCAAACTAACAACTAAACAGTTCTTCCACATAAACTCAGAAGACCTTGTAATGAATTTCTCAGAGGCAGAACTGTTTGCAAAAACGTAAAAAATCCCAGTAAACTAGGCCTATGCAGCTGACTGGTTCTGGGAAAAAAGCAAGGGAATGATCTACTTAGGGGCCGATCCCAAAAGGGGAAAGAGAGAGAAAATGGCTCCACCACTGAGAGCCTGAACTCATAGTCCATCCAACCACAAATTCACTTCAACATAAATCTTTAACAAGCAGAGAAGGTGGAAGCCTTCTAAGGCCATCATGGGCAGAAGCAAAAAAAAAACTTGGACGGTTTATGGAAGGCTTCAGGCAGGGGATTGCACAATGAAGACTTGGAAGGCAAGTCATCCCACCTTAGCCTTAAGTGAACACTTATCATAAACTATATAAACTATACTATATAAACACAATCTCTCTGCTTTTCTTGAAGCTGTAGCTTCCTCACAAACATAACACACAGGTGCTGAGAAGGAACAAAGAGATAACAAACATTCTCAAGTAGAAACTCAGGGAATGTAGAAGCAGGAACAACCATTAAATCATCAAACCTCAACTCTTTATTATTTACCCATTAAATTTCACCCAATTACATCAGCACCTTGTACTTCACATTCACAGCAGGTTAACTACATAAATGGTTTAAGATGGATGTTTTCAGCTTGTTGTTTTGAATTGTTAGTAGAAGTTGCTCTACTAAATTTAAAGATCTCTTAAGTGTCTAAGGTTTTTGCCCCTAAACTCTGTAGGAGTACTTTAACACCATAAATTACTTACCAAAGACTAAACTGATAATACTTGTAAATTGACTTCAAAAAAGAGGATGTGCATAAACAAAGCAACCTAATTTCACCATACACAAGGAGCAGAGAAGCTGCTCAGAGACCACTAATCACACAAGTAATACCTTACTCCAAACATATCCTGTGCTGAAAGGCACAAGAATTAAAAGCCTGAAAAACAGTAAGATGCTAAATAGCTTCTCCAGTGGGTTCCTTACCACCTTTGGATACAGGCATCTTCCATGCTAGTGATAACAAAATTCCTTCATTGTCTTTTATGTATTCCTTGGACACATATCAGGGGGTGGGGGGGAAACAACCACCCCCACCTTTCATGACTGAGACTTTCACAGAATTTCTGATTTATCAGTCTGTGCACCTGAAGTCTATAGCTGAGCTAACACATGTACTACAGTTGACTGCTTCAAGGAAAATCCTGTCTCAGAAGGATGAGGTTTCAGTGCTAGCAATTCTCCTAACACAGGAATAAAAAGCACGGTAAGAATGGGCTTCCCATCTGTCACATGCATAAAAACATGGGTGATGAATGTGGCAGACAACCCACTTTTTTTTTAGGCTGTCACTTCAAAGAAGTCCTCAGATAATCCTCAAGTGTGCAGCCGAGCAAGCTACAGGTTGCACCCACAGACCTACTGTGATTTTGGCCAAAATTTCCACTTTCATTAACCAAACATAGAAACTATTTTAGTTATATTATCAGAATCCCAAACAAAGGAACAGGTTCAATATTTATTTTAAAAAATAACAAAATCCACTTCTCTTGCTTGTTTTTGCACATACTGCTTGTTAATAAAATTATTACTCCTGTCAGGAGATACAGAGATGACTTCAAAATGACTTCAAATAAAGCTAGATTCCTAAGTAGCTAGAAGTGAGCCACCTCACCTCACTACTCATACTTCAGTTGATAAACTGAGGTTTCCATTTCTATTCTCATGTTCTGTTTAACACTTGTAAGTATCACAGACTTAGATAACACTAAGAAACAAGCTTAGATTGAGTTTAGACTCCAAATCTAAGAAAGAAAAGTCATGGAGAAAAGAGGACTAGACAATACAGCAATAGTGTCTTGAAAATGCATCCACTATTCCAAGAAAGCAAGGCAATCTATTCTCCAATTTTTAAATTTACTTTTGGAAATAGAACTAGCACAATAACTTGAGATTTCTGGTAGCAAGCGTTTGAAATACTCTTAAACAGAACACAGACCAATTGCATCAGAAAAAAAGTTTCCGAATAATGTAAAAAGCAAGAAACAGCTTTAAAAACAGAGCTAGAAGAGCAACTTAGACTTGTAAGCTGATGTGAAGCACTCTTTAAAATAGAGCTAAAACACTTGCTAAAAGAAACTTGTGGTTACAGAAGAACTCAGGAGTCACTAAACAGTTTAGAAGAGTAGAAATTTGCCACATCCTGATAAAATCTTACAACAGGAATTCCTGACCAAGAAATAATAGAGATTTTGGGAAAGAAAATTAATTTATTGCTTTGCAGAAGACTTAAAAATGAAATGGAGAAGGAAAAGATTTTGAAAAACAAAACACAGCAATCAACAGCTGTTGATCACAGAATTGTTTAGGTTGAAAAAGACCCTTAACACCTTAGAATTAGATGGAGTGTTTTCTATGAAGGAATCCCTACTCAACAGTTCAATGAAGACAAAAATTTCAATTTCCTACCAATTTTACCAAGGTTCTCAGATGAACCATAGAATCACAAAATGGTTTGGTCTGGATGGGACCTTCAAACAGCATCTAGTCCATGTCCCTGACACGGGCAGGGACATCTTTCACTTGATCAGGTTGCTCAAAGCCCCATTCAAGCTGCACTTTCAGGGATGGGGTGTTCACAACTCTGGGCAACCTGCTCCACTGCCTCACAACCACAACTGTAAAAACTTTCTTCCATGTATCCAATCTAAACATACCTTGTAACTTCTTAAAGCCACTACCCCCTTGTTCTGTCATTTTACGCCTTGGTAAAAATTGCCACTCTTAAGGCCAAAAGGCCACAATGAGATCTCTGAGCAGAGCCTTCTCCAGGCTCAACAACCCCAACTCTCTCTCACCTGCACGGTAGGAGAACTTCTCCATCACTCTCACCAATTCCATGGCCCTCCTCTGGACCTGCTATAACACAACCACATCTTCTGAAAACTGGGGGCCCCAGAGCTGAACACAGTACTGCAGATGGATGGGGTCTCACAAAAGCAGAGTGCGCTCTACTGTCCATGCTTCTTTTTAAGGAGCTCAGGATACGTTCACTTTCCAGGATGCACATTACTGACTTGTGCCCAATTTGTCATCCACTCCCCAAGTTCTTCTCTCCACAAATACTGGGGATTGCTCTGACCCAGGTGCAGACCTTAAGGTTCACAAAGCCCTGCCCCTCAAGCCTGTCAGGTCCCTTATGCATGGCACTCCCTTCCCTCAGCACATCACTTGCATTGCTCAGCTTGGTATCATCTGCAAACCCTCCAAAGCCACACTCAAGCCCACATGTTATTACTAAAGATATTCATCATCATCAATCCCAATATAGACCTCTGAGGGACACCACTTGCTACTGATCTTCATTTTGACATTGAGAGAGTGATTCTAACTCTTTGGATGGGGCCATGCTGCCAGTTCCAGTTCCTTATTCATCAAACAGTTCATTCATTAAACCCCTCTCTCTCCAACTGAGAGACAAAGATGGGGTGTGAGACCACGACAGGCTGTCTGCAATAGACAGAAACACAGCCTGAGAGACAGGCAACACATATCTGTACCTTGTTACTCCCTTTCTAGATCTCTAAGATAGCAATGTTACACAAGTAGGCCACGTTTTAGTAATTTTTTACAACAGGCCAATGCTCAAAAGTTTTAGTTACTGTCCTGGAAATACCTAAATTCACTTGTCAGAAGACAGGGACATGGAATTGAGAAAATAATACATAAGGGACTTGACAGCCATTACTAAAAAGAGAGAAAATCATCTCTTACACAAGAAAACAGACGCAATAAAAGCTTCTCCATGAGTTCCTCTAGCAAACCATGCTGATAAACAGAAAATTTTAAAAAGGAGACTCAGCAGATGCACGCCTTCCTTTGCACCCCTCCGACTGCTTACTAAAACCAGTCTTTGCCTTGCCTGCAAGGGAGAAACTCACGCAAACAGACAGAGATTCATTCCCTTGCAGGAGATTCACAGCAGCATCAAGACACTGAGGACCTGTAGCGGACCTGGCGCACGTCAATGGCTCCACTCGAGCGGGCACCGGCGGAAAGCGGAGGTTCCTAAACACGCACAAAGAGCCCCCTTTCGCCCAAACACCCCGGCACCGGTGCCTGCTCCCCAAAGAGGAGAGGGCCTTCATGAGCCGGCCAAACGCTCCGGGGGAGCGGGAGGAGGGCACGGAGCCGCCCGCAGCCGCCCCCGCCGCATGGCTCCGGT
>JAHLSL010000057.1:1750114-1788390 GCA_025920805.1 Petroica traversi | reverse complement strand
GTCCTCCGTAACACATCGCGGGAGAGCCACGCTCCCCTCAGGGGAGCGGGAGCGGGGCTGCCGGCGGCGCCTGCCCGCGCTGGGAAACGCCGCTCCCCTGCCCTCGGGCTCTCTGGAGACATTCCATCAGAGCACAGATTCGCTGCTACACAGACCTAGCGAGTGCAGGACATGGAGGCCTTCTCAGGCCATCACGGGCAGGAGCGAAAAAGCCCTTGAGGGAGGGTTTACGGAGGACTTCGGGCGCGGATTGCAGGATGTAGGCACGGATGCAGAGAAATCCTGCTGCCAAAATAGTTTCTTTCCCCCGATGTGCAAGAGGCCAGACCACACTCAGAGTCGAAGTATTTGATTTATTTACAGTTCTGCACTGAAAGGGATGCTGGGTGGCAGATCCACAAAGCCAGCACCTCAACATTCAAAACCTTTTACTAACACATTTTAGCAAAGAAAGGGATTCGTGTTTATTGGTTACAAGTTATGTAGTTCTCTTCTTATTTAGTGTTCTATCTTCTATTAATGGTTCCCTTGCATCTCAGTCCACATTTTCAGTCTTTCTGTTCTTTTGAGTCGATGGGTTTCTTGCATTGGTGGCAGTGAGTCGGGTCACAGCCTTGTCCTGCCGGAATTACCTTTTACCCAGTCGGAGCTGATTTCAGCACAGTTGCTGAGTTGGCCTTATTATTTTCTTCTTTATCTTGGGAGTTCTGCTAGATGTCCTTGTGGCCCTAAATTTTCTATTTTTTGTGTCCACCATCAGAGGCATACCCTTCTTCCCAAACTTTGTTAACGTCCCCCAGGTCTGAGATCATGAAACATATTGAGCCCTAAACCTCAGCAAGGCAATTCTTCCAACAACTAATTTGTCTTTCTAACACCTGGACATCACATTCAGCTTCTTAGCTGTTCTCTGTTTCGCAGATTAAATCTCCTTTCTTTTGTTGTTTAATCTTGAAAGTATACAAAGGTCAAACATCAGAGGACACACTTTCTTCAGAAAATTTTACATATTCCACATTTTACAACAATCCACAATTAGCCATAAGTGCTACTACGTGTGCCATCCTCACAACCATAATAACACACAAGTGCTGAGAAAGAACACAGCCAGGAAGAACAAATTCTGAAGTACAAACTGAGGGAATGAACAGGCAGCAACAACCAGGAGATTGTTGAAACTCAACTCTTTTTTGCTATTTACCCATAAAATTTCACCCAATTACATCAGTACATTGTATTTTACATTCACAGCAGGCTAAGTACAGAAATGGTTTGAGATTAATATTTTCATCTTCTTGTTAGGAATTTTAACCAGAAATTTCCCAGCTACATTTAAAGATCTCACAGGTACCTAAGGTTTTTTCCCCCAACCTCTGTAGAAGTAATTGAACACTGTGAATTACTTATGGGGAGATGAGGTTCACTCACTTCCCCTCAGAGAAGAACGAGCCCTGGGGTGGCTGCACTTCCTGTAATTTGCTGCCTTGGGGAACAAAGCTCTTCTGTGGCTTTTCCACACAAAGTAGCTATGAATCAGTCTGGAAAAATGTGTGAGGATGCGTGACCCTCATCTCCATGTCCTGCTGTGCCATGCAGCTGGATGTTTCCAGTCCCTGCAGAGCTGCTGGGCAGTGTAGGGACCAAGGATAGCACCTCATGGCTGGTCTGTGCTGCTCCCTGTGACCTGTGCTCCTCAGGTTGTCACTCCTGGCACAGACACTGATGTTACCAGATGTCTGAGCTCCATCTCTTCAGTAAATTCATGCTGTGTCCAGCCCAAAATACATACTTGGGAAGTAATTATTGCCCTTGTGCTGCTGGAGTCCTGCATAACCCATAAGGGACGATTTGAAACACCAGCAGGAGCAGCCAGGTGGGCTTGGTGCACTGTTGGCTGTGAACAAATTCATTCCTGCTGCACAACACATGGCTTTCTGACAGCCCCTGTTGGCTTCATTGTCTCCACAGCCACAGTTTTGTGTGTACATGTGGCCTTTCATTATGGGAACATTATAGATGTAAACGTCAGCTCATCACCAGCATTTCTCCTAGAAACAAATAACAGTGGCAGGCAAGGACTGAAACACATTGAGGATGTGTGGGGGCATGTTGCTTGGAATATTCTAGTGGAAACCTTCATAGTCTCGTCACTCACACTATAACTCTTCAGCTCTTAGTGATGCATTCTTCAGATTCTTTTGAGAAGTAAGATAGGGCCCAAAACTAATAAAGTTACCAGAATTTTATCCCATGTAAATAAGGGTTGTAAGCATCAAGATTTCAG
The DNA here is from genome assembly GCA_025920805.1 of Petroica traversi. Lineage (NCBI taxonomy): Eukaryota > Metazoa > Chordata > Aves > Passeriformes > Petroicidae > Petroica > Petroica traversi. The sequence goes on along the minus strand of JAHLSL010000057.1, from coordinate 1,786,106 downwards.
AGATGGTGTGACTTTTTTTTTTTTTTGGTACTGAGCAGCAGAAGAATCTGTTCCATTTTCTGCCCAAAGCAAGCACAGTTGTGCTACAAAGAGCTGGTGACTCACCACTGCTGCTAGTCACTTCAGATTTAGATTCTGTGGAAGGTGTTAATCTAGCAAGTAGCAAATATGGTTCTCACATGAGGCAAAAATAAAACTTTGGCAATTATATCTGGAAGTGGTGTTCCTTTAAAAAACCTTTACATTCCAAGGGAATCCAGTCACTGACAAATATCCTGTTAACTGCTTTTAAGTGGATATTACTAATACTTTCTAGTCACACTACTTCATTTTAACTAAGCAATTGTGTCACTGCTCTGAAATCAGAACACGTTACGAAGCAGCACAATGAGAACATGCCATTGAAATGGGCTCATTCAGTCCTCCTGCAAGCAGCAGTAAAAATACAAACCTAAGCTTTTCAACTTCAGCACAACCACATCCTATGTTATGCTTCTGAAGCAGTGTGATAGCCGACCATTCTGTTACATTATTGAGAATGTATTCTCTCATTTCTAGGGTCTTTTTCCCAAGGAAATGAGGCTTAATGCAGTTATTCTGCATGTCAGTGCCTCCTCATAACTGCTGGATCTCCACACCAATTTTAAACAAATTCAGCAGAGGGATAGAGTTCTTAAGGATATTTGTAAAATTTAATGGAATTCAGCAGCTGAGAGTACTAAGGCCTAAGTCAGTGTCCCCTTGAGAAGAAAGGTGAGGAGAACATACTTCTCCCTACTGTGTTTGCCCTTAGCAAAGCAGCTGGTTGGTGTGCACTCTCTGGACAGGTAGGCACATATCCTAGCTCTGAGCCACCTACAGCACCACCTCTTCCTGCCCAGCCCAATGGGTGGATGATTTAAGAACTAAAGGTGTAAGGGAGAGAGAACTCTGGAAATAATGTGGAAAGTAGTCAGACAAGAGGGATGGAAAATGGATGGAAATAGAGTCACTCCTCACAGATCTCCTTGCTTTTTCCTTAATGGAAGGAGTGAATCCTGCAATCCCGTTTAGAAATGCTAATTCTGATAAAGCAAGCTGCTAGCACATGCTAGCACTATTGTGGTTTTACCAACTCCAGTACAGCTATGACTGCTTAAATCAGCTTTAAAAAATCTCACTAGCAATGAGAAAGAAAAAAATATAAACTATTTTCTTACGGTATAACTATAAGCTTAGTTCACCTTGCTGCTTGGTCGCTCAGCACTGGATAATAAAAAAATGTAATTGCTGCTCAGCTTTTTCACAGTACAGCAAGTTGATCAGTTAGCAGAGTTAAATGTGTGCTTTAAAATTATGACAGTGTCTTACAAGAAAATCAGCTCATCCTTAGAAGGTTAAAGGGACTTGTGTTTTCAGATCTGCTACTTAAAGATCATATTTCTAATAGTAAATGGCTTTATAATAAAAGAACATGCAATGAGATCCAGCAGGAGGTGCAGCTGAAGCTTGCCAAAGTAAGGCTAGAAACAAATGACAATTTAAATTCAATAAGGATATTCACTCATTGGAGAGAGATGTTTAAAAACGTGGCACTTTGTTCAAGTCTGAAACATTTTAAATCAACCTGCTGGTAGTGGCCTAGTGACCAGATATGAACTGACATGGGAGCTACTGAGTTGTGTTTACATTCTGCACAAGATCAGTCTGGAGGGTATCATTGTCCCTTTTAGTATTAAATTGTCTAAGCCTAATCAATAGCACTAAGAAAAAATCTTAGCTTTACAAAAAAATTAAGGGTTAATTGTTCTGGTTTTGTGAACTCTTCTTTGGTTATGCCTACAGGGCACAACACCTTAGACAGCTCTAGCTGTTCCTAGGGCACACCAGAGGCAGAAGGGAATCCTGCTAACACTTCCAGCATTTCACTGTGCTGAACAGACCTTTTTATGTGTCATGTTGCCAGTGTTAAGAATTACAGTGGCTGGAAATAGGGACTGATACTGTCTGTGCCTTGGTTAGCATATGGCAGCCCTGGAAGTACAGCAGCTGGGCCTCTTCTGGCTCCAGCACCATGTAGCTTCTGTCCCTAAGCATGTAATTTCCACATAGGCAACCTCCTAATGGCCTAGAGCCCTGCTATGCTGAGTCTGCAGCATTAAAAGGTTATTAAATGGGTCTAATTTTTGAAAGGCTATATGTTTTAAGATGATGTTCTGTACCTCTGTTTCAGAGAGATGTCCCTGTGCACAAGGGGGACTCAGATGAAGAGAGAGTTTGATCCAGTTTAACCCTCCTGCTCATGTTAGTTCTGTTAGTTCTGCAGCCTATTTGTTGTGACCTTCATAATATTACTTCACCTCTCCATTTTCAAACTCTCCACTTCAGCTGTTCCTCTGTTGACTGAGGAGCCTGAAGAACGCTCCATAATGCCATATACTTACAGAAAGTCTACTGAATTGATGTTAGTATATCAAAAAAGAAACCTGTGTTTCCCAATACTTATAGAGATGCCAGAAACTATGACTTAAGCTATATAAGAGCAAAACTAAGGACATTTTAATTTTTTTATTTGGGATTTTTATTCAATATTTACATTAAAATAATAGCTTTAGATCACAGAGTCACAGAATGGGTGAGGGTGGAAGGGTCCATAGTAGGTCATCTGGTCCAACCTCCCAGCTCAAGCAGGACCATCCCAGAGCACTTGGCACAGGATTGTGTGCAGGTAGTTCTTCAGAATCTCCAGTGAGGGAGCCTTCACAGCCTCCCTGGGCAATCTGTTCCGTACATGGTTACTACCACAATAAAGAAGTCCTTCTTTATGTTTTGGTGGAACTTGCTGTGTCTCAGTTTCTGCCTGTTGCCTCTTGTCCCATTGCTTGGCAACTCTGAGCAGAGCCTGGTCCATCCTCTGACACTCTCCCTTCAGAGACTGACAGACATTGATGAGATCCTCCCTCAGTTGTCTCTTCTTGAGGCTGAACCGGCCCAGCTCCCTCAGCCTTTCCTCACATGAGAGAGATAATCCAGTCCTTAACCATCTCTGTAGCCCTTCACTGGACCTGCCCAGGAGCTCCATGTCTCTTGAGTTCTGAGGAACCCAGTGTTCCAGATGTGTCTCGCTAGAGCTGAGTGGAGGGGAAGGATCTAGATGAATATTACTATTAACTATCTAGATGAATAATACTAGCTCTCCTACAAACTGGAAACTGATGTTTTGCATCTTGGGACAGTTGTCTGTCTTCTGCTGGTGCCTTGGCTATCTGAGAAGTTTCATTTTCTTCCAGTACTCTTTAGTCATAAACAGAATTCCAGGCACATTGAAGCCTAGTCCACATTAAATGCTATTGATCACACAGGAGTGGACACCATTATATATCTTTCTAAAGAACAATGTTGCTGCACCCAGCAAACAGATTCCAACAAGCTCAGTAAAACCTGATATTTTCTTAGTTCCTGTGCTGTCCATCATATCACAGTCATGTTACATACATGGAGTTTCAGTAAAAAAAATCACATCAAACCATCTTATGCCAGCAAGTGATAAGATGAAAATATTTTGCAAGAACACTTCTATTTTGTCAGAACTCCCTAAAATACTGTCAAAATATTTTTGAAAGTTAAAGCTACTTTGTGGTAACTATTTAATTTTAAAAAGCAGAGCAATAATTTTGGAAGGGAGGCTGAAATGAAACCTTGTAATAAAACTGAGTTAATATTTCTAAATATGTGTATTTCATTTTGAGTAGATCATCAGCTTTTCAATAGGAGTTTTGACCATATCTGGCTTCAGTATTTTAGAGCAAAGACCTTTATCAATCCTAGACAAAGGTGTGTGTGGGGAAACTATCAAAATAAGACACCGTGTAAAAAGATGGCATGTAGCAAACCAATCAGAAAAGATGTGCTAATGTATTTGTAAGGAAATTATTTCCATAAATGTGGTAATATCTTTAGGCAAACATAACCCATGAAATTCAGCATAAGTCAATATTAAAGCTCTACAAAGCATTGTGATACTGGGCAAGCAGGAATGACAAAATCATTGGAGTTTTCTGATTTTTTTTTTTTGTGGCAGTGTTTTATCTGATTTCACTATAAAGCAATAAAGTCAGGGTTGGGAGTTTTATGGTATTATTTTATTTTAAGAACCTTACTTTGTTTACTAATTTCTCCAGGCACATATTTCTCATTCCAGTAGTAACTCTCATGTGAGCTGAAAGCTTCAAGGTCAGGGTTTGGGTTTTTCCTTTCATCACAGGGAAGAAGAGAAAGCAACCAGTAGGCAAAGGAGGAACCAGTTCCCCACACACTTTAGTTTTAAATGTTGAAAATACTCATGAACTGAGAAGCAAATGTCATCTTGTGATTGCACTTGAGCTAGCTGTATTTAGGTAGTTTTCTGACAGTGTACTCTGTAGGGGGTCAGTCTGAAGATTTCACACTGTAATGCTTTTTAGAGTGTTTATTGATTTTTCTGCTGTACTCTCAGTGTATGGAGAGTTTTTCCTGATGCTCATTTTTTCCTTTCCAATGAACTAGTCAAGAAAATGATGTAGTAGCTGTGTCCCTAGCTGTGTTAAATGTATAGGGTAACCAGTTTTAAAAATAGAAGGAAACATTTTAATTTTCTTCCCTGAGGGTTTGAGTATAACAATTCGTCAGTTTGTAACAATGTGTACCTTACTTCCAGACAAAAATTACTGTCAAAGTAACAAAATCCCCCACAGAATACATCTTGAGCTTCATCTTCCTTCAAATATTGGAAGAAAATTTGGTATTCACTTTAGTGAACTCTTCATATTTATGAAGCTGATTGTCTGCCTCCTATAGTCCACTTCATACCAGCCTGAGCTTTTTCCATTACAGTCCTTGAAGATCAGTGACTTCATTCACACTGTTAGGAGGATTCTGTTTATATTACTATATATTTGTAAGGAAAAGCAAACAAACTTCAATCCATAGCCTTCTTAAGAAAATAAGAATAATTCCTAGTGTTCCTGCCTGCCACATTCTAGCCTGATGGCTATTATCCCATGTATCTACATTAGTGAATATGGCATTTTTCTCTGTTTCTTGCATTAAACTATTGAATCATTTCTCTATGCCTGATTAAAAAATGACCATATTTGGTTAGATTAAGAGGTGCAATAAATAGGTCTAACCAAGTGACTTTTAAGGTTTGATTTATAAAGGCATGTTGGAATACATGCCCCTATGGCTGTTAAATCATTGGTGGGTTTTAGGCTTGTAACTGTCTGTGAATCCAAGCCTACATTACACACACCCAGATGCTCAGATTAGAGGAAGCTGTAGAATTTCCAAATGCAGCAACCAGAGTTGAACTGCTAGCAGAGGGACAAAAGGAGCAGCACTGGAGCTGCAAAGATGTACCACTTCTTAGGTGTGTACTTTAGCAAAGGAACCACATTTGGTTCCTACATGCAGGAGCGTTTCATTGTCCTGAGGCAGGGTAGTTATCCTGAAGGTAACTTCTTACGTGTTACACTGTTCAAAGATCTGTTCAAAGATTTCTTAAATATAATATCTGGTTAGATAGATTAGAAACTAATCTCAACACTTCCTGAAGATCTGTAGCAATTAAAAGCATATTCTAGGAGAATCAGGATAATCCCAGAGACAGATATAAATACACACGAGCGATACAATCAAGTAGTAACTGGAGCCTTTGAGAATGAGCTTTGTTGACTCTATTTCTTGGGTTTCCTCTGTGTGATTAGATCAGCTCTAAACTGAGAGCCTGTGTAGCCATATCCTGTGTTTCCATTTATAACGTCAGATAACACCTTCCATCTCAGGATGTCTGTCCCTGCAAATATATTTTTAGTATTCTCCGAGGCAGAAAAGGGTTATAATCCCCATTTTACACAGAATAAAATATGGAAGTATAGACAGGCAGAGATGAAGCATTTTGCCCAAGGTTAAAAAGAAAAAATCTGCCCAGTTCAGGAATATAACCCAGATAGTCTCTTTTTCTTATACTTTAATTATGGAACTATCGTTCCTTCCTACTTAGAATGCTCTCAGTGTTTTTAAATGCTGCAATTATCCTTTGACTGCTTTCTATTTAAAGACAGGGATATATACTCAGCACTTCTCTCAAATGCACAACAGCAGCATATATTTGTTAAGAACAGATTGTTCAGGTTTCTCCAACCTCCTGAAGAAATAGTCACTATTATCTTTCTAGGGCTAATATGGAGTTAAAAGTCAGAAAACCCACTTATCCTCAGCATAAGAAAAGATAGTGAAACTATATTCCAGATATTTTAGAAAAAATAGTTTTTCTCCTGAAGATTGGAATTCACTGGATTATGATTACAGTTATCACTACTGCTTTATGAAGGAGAGAGTATAATAATGGTGGCATAATCTTTGTATAAAAGTCTTCTAATAATCTTGTTTAGTAATATCTTTTCTTCAAAATTCATTGCTGGCTATCTGAAGAAAGGAAATTTTCCTTCTGTTGTTTCTGATTTCTTACAGAACTGCATGGTGAGGATTATTGTTCTGTTCCATAAGGACCCTATGAGACAACTAAATATGTTATCAGATAAGCAAACAAAGCAGAGTCCAGTCCAGGAAACTGTGCAGGTTCATTTCATTTCCCAGTCACTTCTTCCTCTGTACAGAAACAGCACAAACCAGGCAGAGCTGTTTATCAAACCATTAAGATGGAAAACATCACACTGAGTCATTCCAACACAGTCTGCTTCACTGAATAGAGAAAGAATTTCAGCAACAAACCTTATACAAGCTAATACTTAAAAAATCAGTTTTGTATGAAAATAATAAGTTTTCCTCAATTGTCTGATACAATGCGAGGCATCTAAATTAAGTTATAGGCACCTTAGTATTCCAGATGCCTATTTATATTTGCCTAAGAGAAAAGTAGTCATGTTTGTTGTGGGAGGACTTCACAATACCTGAATCTATTGGGAAAAATAGCAAGCCTATGACTGTACTATAGACCACTGCATGTGTGAGGCAGGAGTACTGCCACATATTCAACCTCAGCTCAGGGGTCTCAATTTCCCTGCTCTTACTACATGAGGCCCTATCTTACAGGGTCCTATAGGCATTCTTTAACAAAGCCAATATGCCACCACAACTGCATTTATCTAGCTCATACTTAGTACATGTGTTGCACTGGCACTGACTCTTTAAAATGTTAGGTCAATAGGAGAAAATATCTGTTTCCTCCTGATGGACCCCAGTCTTACAGCCTTGTGTATCCATTGGCATTTCCTGCAGCACAACTGTAGAGCCAACTGCTGGCAGGCCAGGGCGTGCTGTTTACCTGGGGATGCAGCATTGCTCACAGGTAGGCCCCACATGTTGTCTTCCTCTACATGGAAAGAGGGGCATAAGGAGGAGGCTACTGGATGCCCAAAGCTTCTTGCACTATGGGGTTGGGAAACTTGGAGGCTTATGCTTGTCAGAAGTGACTCTGGGTGTTGTATGTCAATGCAGTTCTAATTCCAGATGACAGACTCCACATGTCTTCATGTAAAATTAATGTAATAAGGGAACTATCTATGTTAATAAGTATCATCAGCTAATATATTGTGTGCATCTGGAAATCATAAATTTTCTGTAATTTCAATCCCCTATTCCATTTGGAGGATAAATTACTTATTGTTTGGAAATGGGCAAAGTTGCCTAGAGAAAGTTAACATCTTTAAAGCTACAACTCTCAGCTGAAAATGATGAAAAGAACAAATAATCCGCAGGTTCAAGATTTCTGTTAAAGCCAAGTTGGTCTTCTACAATGTAATTTAATTTTAAAAATGTAGTCATTTGGCTGCATCATAAGAACAGACTACAGACCGTTGGGAGAGATCTCTCCCAGTGAGTTCTCCAGGTTATATTTCTATCCGTGTTAACTTCAGAAGATGCAGCTGAACGACTGCAACCTGAGAACACAGGAGTACCACAGCAGAAATGAGACAAGTAAAACACAAATGCTGAGACACGACATTTAGTAAAACAAGCACCAGAGTCTGAATCTAATATTCTGCTGCTATGACGAGCAGAACAGCACTGAAACAATTCAGAGCTCAAGTCTGATCTCAAAGAGTCCTTTTCGGTGCTTCACACGGCATCATATTAGTAAGCTGAGTTATAAACCTGCTACCGCTGCTAGTCAGCAAGAAAAGGTAGTGTTGCTACTAGATTTGTTCTAAGGAGAATGGCACACGAGCACGAAGGCAGTTTTATTTGGAATATCCAACTGGAGTTTTCAGTTCGGAGGCCTTTCTCTTGGGTCTTCGGGCGACTTACACGCAAAAGATGAGAGCGCTTTGTGAAAAAGTGCGTTTGCAGCGCATGGCCATGCTCGGAGCCGGCGGCAGGTGTCACTGCAGAAGGCACAGAAAATGCAGTCGCTGTTCCAAACCCGCGCTCGCTCCAGCGCCCCGTGAGAGCCCCGCCGGGCCCCGCTGCGACAGCCTGGCCGCGGGCTCGGGGGCTCTGCCCTGCGGCGGCCGTCATCAGCTACTTATCAGCTCACTGCAGTGATAACTGCATATCAGCAGAAACGAAGAGAAGAGCACGTACCTCTAGTTAATAGAGGGCCTCTATGGTATTCTTATTTGAATGCAGACTGCAGCTCTCACTTGGGAGTTCTGCCTTGCTGTCCCAGGATGCGTTAACTGTTCAACGCATGTTCCTGTTTTCTGCCGCTGTCCGAGACTGCTGTTGTTTGTGCACACTCTAGAGACAGTTCAGACTTGCCCAGAAACCAAACTAACTTCCCTATGCACACCCCAGGGCATGGGCTCTTCCCAAAGTTTTCTGGTTCGACTCAGGTAAACCACACAAAAGCAGTTCAGTTCTGCAGGTTCACACTTAATCAGTTCGGCTGTTAAAAAAAACCCGCATAGTGCAGCAGACTGATGCCTTTCTTTCTTTTCTACTATTGTTCATCTAAGGGACAAATACATATCATACCCTCGTGACTGGCCCAGAAGCTGTCCCCTTCTTTTTTTACAGCCAGCGAAGCTAGCCAGATGTCCAGGGAAAGGTCAGTGACATTGATCTGAAGGTTGGAGAGGAGTATATGGGAAGGAGGAAAGATCTTCCACCTGTACAGCTTGCTCAGGGTTCTGAAGTACCCAGTCCCACCAGCCAAATCACTGCTTTTAAAGCAAAAGACAGATTTTGTGGTGATCACTAAACCAACACACCACCTGGGGATAAGGGATATAGTAACATAATAATGCAGGTCATTATATAAGTGTGCTACTCTCAGTGTCCCTGAAAATGAGCACAGACATCACATGAGGTACAGCTTCTTAGATTCAAAACAGCTAGGATCTAGTTTTGTACTGTCAGTGCCCCTCCACACTCCCTGAGAAACAGGAGGTGATGGTTTCCTTCTTCACATCTTCCCATATAAAACTTCCCCATCCTTCTGAGCAAAATCTCTGACTTACAAAATATCAGATTGAATGCTTCATAAATTCATAGAAGAATAGGAAGCTTTCTTGCACCAGAAGAGTGTGTTTTGAGCTGTTCTGTCTCCATGACTCTCATTCTTGGAGCACTAGCTTCCCACATTTCTGAGGGTTTGCCTTGACAGACTGCTGTTGGACCACACGTGTGCTCTGCATGCCCTTGTGTTCTTCTCCCTGAAGGCATTAAATATGGAGCAGCCCCATCTGCTGTTCCTTTCTTTTGCCATGTATACTCCAGAGTAACAGGACTCTGTAGCAGTGGGGGAGGAGAACAGGTTGTGAAAAGAGAACAAACACAAAAATAATTTTTGTAGAATTAAAATTTGTTCAGAATCCAACAAATTGTCAGGGCTGTTTCAGCAGGTATATGAGATTTCAGCTCATGATATCAGTGCTGGACAGGAGAGACAATAACATTCAGAATTTAAGTAGCAAGACGATGATCAGTGTCAGACACTGGAAAAGGGATTGCAGATCTAACCGTAGAAAACACAGAACTGTACACCTTTATCTATTTGCTTAGATTCCTGATAAAATAACTTGCTGCTTAAACTGAGTTGATCCCTTGAGTCCATCAACGTACCATGTCCTAGTCCTTCCGGGAGCTGCAGAAGAGTTACAGAATATCGATTTTATATTTTTTTTCTCCTGGATGAACAAATTCCACGAGTGCATGAGAGGACATGACACTGACAAGCATGCCAGAGGAACTAAGTAAAATCAAAAAGGCACAATGTCACCCTTGGGAGAACAAGAGGAGGTGTGCAGAACAGCTGCTTTCCCTGCTCTGGTGCACGAGAGCCTGAGGTTGAGGTGATGACCTTGGGGACACCCTGCAAGATTCAGCTGCTTACCCAGCTCTTCTCTGCAGGTGTGAGCAAGGGTCTATGATTTATTGCATGTGTTCTTTTGAAGTTGGTGATTTTTTGGTGTGTGTAGCTCACTCACAGGATTAAATGGGTCTATGAAAACTCAAAGTGCATCGTTGCTTTCAGATGAAAAGTTCCATCTTGACATTTATACCTATATTTTTTCCCTAAAGACAAAACCCAGAGGTGCATTTTATAACTTTTGGGCGATTATTCAACATTTTTTTTCTGTCTCATGTCTTTTTATACATACTTCTTAGAAACATGGATAAACTTGTGGAAAAATATTGATAATATATTGGAATGTAATTTGTAAGATCATAATTCAATTAATGTATTTATATTTTTACTAATAATAGAAGTGATTTTAAATTTAAAAAATAGACAATTCAGTTGTCTGCTATACTTACACTAATCCATAAGTATTCAAAAGTGATGATAAATTGCAGAAAAATAATAAAGCTTAATACAAAGAAATTAATAAAAGTAATATAACATTAAAATACATTAATTATGATACACTGTATTTTTCCTATTTTGAATGCATATCATCCAGTCAAGAAACAAAGTACAGAGCTTAGATGATTAGTTACATATACCAGAGAATCCTTATCAAGATACAGAGTAAAAGAATATTCATATACTGAATGCTGTTTGGTAGAGAAAACAAAACACAAATACTAAACAGTGTCTTTTATATTAACAGCAAATTCATCAGGAGTTTCCAGTACACATTACAGGAATGCACTAACCAACAGTTAGCTTCATTTACTCTACAATACAGAAAACTGACATTAATTTAGGATAGATATTTTTCACCATTATTCACTCAACCTGATCATGCATTTTTGAAGGTGCAATCAGATTTAACTTGAACATTTCAAACAGAATTAGATGTAGGTGCCACTTAAAGAGTCCTTAAAACATCTTACATCAGTGTAACTGAGATCAATTTTAGGTACAGTTCTCAGCTAAATAAAGGAAACAAAATTATTGACAGAGTTTACTTTGTAGTTCAAGTTCATTTTCTGTTGACTTTCTTGTCATCTGTGCATGATTGCTGCTTCTCTTTTCCAGAATAGGACTGTTCTGTTCCAATGTATTTTGTGCTTTAAGATGCCAGGGTAGAGCTTCAGTATTTGTTCCAGTAAACAGATTCCTCCAGCTCAATAACACTCTTCTCTTGGTTTGTTTGATGAGGCCGAGGTCAGGAAACAAAAGGAGTTTGTTCTCCGGATACTGGATATTGCATTGCTAGAGTTGCTTTCAGCAGTCCATCGTGTTCTCCTATTTCAAACTCAGATGAAATAAAAACACTCCCACTGTCGTTCATAGTCACGTTCTCCTCACTGGTATTCTACAGCTTTTTTCCCCATAAAATATGTTCTTCCCCAATATCACTTTCCAGAAGTTCAGTACAAATTTAATAATATATGAAATAGGATCTATCTGGCCTGTACCAGAGGGGGAACAAAGGTTGTACACAACTCTAGACCTCGCTTGGTTTTCAGTTGCTTCCTCCCTTTTGTCTAGTGACACAAATTTCACAAAGGAATACAGACACCTCAGACACCTTCTCCACCTGCAGCCCATGAAATTTTAAAGGCATTTTTAGGCTTTTTACTTCCCCTTATCATGGAAATACAAGCCCTCAGGAAAGAAGTAGAACAGACAAATAGGGAGAGAAACTATTTAGCTATCTTACTGTAATCAGCCCACATTCAGTGGTATCTGAACTCAACCTGGCACATGATTCTGATACAGCCCAGATCATAACGTGGAGAGACCCCAGTATGTGCTTGTTGTCTAACTCTTTGTGATGCCTGGCTCACCAAGCACTTTTTTTAAAATTATGTATTCGGAAGCAATTATTTTAATACCCTGAGTCTTTACCAAAAAACTGCCTGCTAGGATAGTTAGAACCACACTTTCACCACAGTGATGCGCAAATTTTAATCTATAATAATTTAAAACAAAATTTTAGTAATATTTCCAGTACTTAAAAGACACAGCTTAACGCTGACTGAAAAAACCACAAAGACACAGACAAGGACAACACCACCAACCAAAGCATTTGTACTTTAATGTTTTAAATGTGACAATAAAGAACCATCACAATATAATATGTCGTTTTTCTTCATAATTACCATCTTCTTTTCCCATTACAGTTTGATGATGGATTACTGTGCTGCTTGCTGCAAGTAATCATTTGTTATATTCTTATATCAGCTGATTGCAAGCAAAACCTTCCTTAACCCTTCCTGTCCAAAGAAGCCTCTGTAGCAGTGATGTCAGGTGTATTTGGACAATCTGCTGTGGGTATGTTTCTGCTGCAATGTTCTGTTGTTCATGATGTGATCATGAGAAAGCAAATTTAAATAAATAGATATAATATTCCATTACCATTTCTTTTCAGAAATTTTAGCAAATACATGTTATTTGCATAGACTTTTCATGAAAAAAAAAGATTCATAATCTTATGTTCCCCTACAGGCAAGGACTTTCTGGCTGAAAAACATCTCTGGCTTCCCACTGGAGAAGCAGGCAGAAAAGAGAGAAACATTTTAATTCCCTTTTGTAAAATGTTGTGTCCTTGTGTTAGTCAAGGTACTTGGGGAATATGTCCTTTTAGACATTCATCAGCTTCTCTATCACAAGATTTATGGTCTCTCTCCGTAATCTCTATAATTCAGGTATGTTAACCTTTTACACACATCAGTATATAAAAGTGTGGATTGATTGATAATTTGATTTCTCAGAAATCAAAAAGCAGAACAGCAGCCTTCTGTCTTTCCCAAACCTCTGTTTTGACGCACATGTTAATCCATAGCATAAATGTCTCAGCATTCCACATCACTAGGAATGTATTTCTTCTCATGTTCATTTTCAGACTGTTCAGCTGAATAATGGAGGTGAAATGTTATTTTAAGGTCTGAAATTTTCATGTTATGAACAGCCGTGTGCGTACATGAGAAAAAGCAAAAAACTGACCAGTAAAAATACCATTGCAGGTAGACATTCAGGAAGGAATTATTTCTTCAGATTCTCCCTGTAAAAATAGGAATACATTTTTCTGGGTGCATGTTATTCTATTATTTTAACTATTTGTGCATACCTTTTATGTTTCACTAATAGGAAAAGTAGGCAAGAATATGGATAAAAAATTAAAAGAACTTTAATTAGAGGTCATGGACAGATGGGTTTTGATGACTCAGACAGAAGATGAGCAAGTTTATTTACTGCTAGGAAGAGCTTCTCATCTGATTCACATAATCAAGAGCCATCTTTATATAAAGTCCTTGGCCATTTTCCTGGGAATGCACAGCTGCTGCCACAAAGACTCCAGCTACTTACCACACAAGTTGATTTTAACTTTTTATGGCACTGAGACTCTACCTCATGTTGTTTCTATTTAATCTACACTTGATCCTGAATCAACTCCATGTACCTCAGCATAGTTTTTATCCCTGATGTAAAGGATGGATATGGGACATTCTGTTTGATTAAAGTTCTGCTGTGACCTAGTACTCCTGAAAGGAACACCTCTTAAGATAGATAAGTGTCCTGGAGTCTCCATTTGCATTCCTGTCCTTACAGATGTTTGTGTTCTGCAGCTTGGCCCTTGCTGCTCACTGACAACCCTGATTAGGTAGAACAACACCACAGTTCCTCCAAGGACAGTGAAAATGCTTGCAAAAACTGATTCTTAATTATATGCTCGCATTTTCTGGGAATTCTTTAGAAAATAACCTTGGAGCAAGACAGCCAGCATTGTGAAAACGACAATATACAATGTCAACCACATATAAGTGTATTAGTGGGATTCCTACAAATTGCTTAGCTGTAAACTACAGTCCTGCTTTTGTCTTTTCTAAGAGACAAGCTAAGACAAGATTGGGTGAAGTACCATTGAGCTTTACTTGAAAATTAAAAATATTTAAGTAAATCAAGGCATTGCTATGAATAGGCTTTAACTGTAATGAAATATTGTACAAGTATTTTTCTTCCATCATCATGATGAAGGTTGATGATACTAATGGGATAGGCTATGAGAAGAAAATATTTAAAAGTCCTTTAGCCCATCCCAATAAATCTGCCTCTGCCAGATATGAACAGACAACCTCTAATTTAAAGAATTAATAAAGCATGCTGCAAAAATGCTTGTGTATTTATAATATGCCTGTTTGCATCTGCAAACTGAGTTAAGTCAAATAATGATTCAACCAGCCAACAGAAGAACCTTTGCTTAAGTAGCATTTTGAAATACATCTGAAAACAGTCAGTACCAGTTAGGATTTCTTAACTGCCAGGGGTGACAGGTATCTATTATTTATGGAAAAGATGAGCTGTGGCAGAGCCATCTCTTAATATGGAAATACTGATCCACATTCCATTCATTTAGAATGAGAATTACTCGTACAAAATGAAAATGTCCTACTCCAGCTTCTACAAGTCTGAACCTAATAGAAAGATTTTGCATTAAGTTAATTTTGAGCATCTTCCCATGACTATTATGACAGGATTTTGAAAAACCTTGTATCTATCCTATATATTTTGGAAGATGACATATTAAATCCTCTTCTGAACTATGTATTCCTTCCTGTTTTGGCCACATGAACACATACACCCACACTACTCTAGGGCAGTAATATTACTCAGAAATACTTACCTCTGTCTAAAAATACTCAGAACAAAGTCTATCAGTGAGAACAACTGTATTGTATTATTAGAATGTAGAGAAAAATATAATGCATCTTACACAGTTCTTCTATATGATAATCTAGCAATGACTTTGGTTTTGTGTCTTAAAATGTAAACTAACAATAATTCTTAAATTTGCAGTATTTTAATATTGTAATTCATCAAGGTTAACTTAGCTTAACACCAGTACAATTCCACTTTCTGAATGACCTTATTTAACATCACTGTAAATGTGGTGAAAAAAGTTGTCAACTCAGCAGAGATGTCTTGTAAGACAAGGTGTAAATTCCTCCAAGGACCATGTTGTTCTTTTCCACTAAAGGAAAAATTCTGTCATGGGAGTCAGTACCTGCAGGAGTTTCTCCAAGTTAAATACTTTATCCTTTTTCTGAAGGAATAGCAGTACTGCAGGTTCTAGTTCTCAGCTTCCACAGGAGTCTGTGGAACCCCAGTGAGATTTTATGAGAGCTGTGTTCTTATTGTTGCCTGTCTACTCCTACCTAGAAATATAGTTAAAAGTACCAGCTGTCCACTATACCTATCTGCATAACTGCATGCCTTTAAAAACTTCTCAGTGTGGAAAAGGTATCAGAGGAAAAAAAATACAGCATATGGCAATTTTATGGACCACTGTCCACTCTGTACCAGGGACAAGGTAAAAGGCATTCTATTTTTCCTCTAACACCATATTCTAATGATAAAAAGTTTAGCCAAATACAGATCAATTCAAGGAGTTAATTTGGACATTAAAAAAATACACTTAATCACTTGTGCAAATCTTGTCTGGTTAGCCCTTCACAGTACCTTGAGATTCAGTTCTTTATCTGGGAACTAATTGCCAATATATGAGTAGCAAAGCATCCATATTTCAAAGAAGAAAAATCCACATATTCAATATATAAGATTGTCTGCCAGTCTTATAATTCCATATCAACAAACTGAATACACATCCCTGAATTTATTGAACTGAAATGAAAGTCACCACAGATGTTACTATGGTGACTCTTGTACCTAAAAGTTCTAAGAAAAGAGGGCAAAACCCACTCTGCCCCTATTGTCATAGAAAGCCAACATTTCTTGCATAGGGCTTCTGACCCCAAAAAGTGCTATTTGATCAGTGCTATGTTAATCAGATTTATTCATGTACTAAACAGAGAAAATGTGTAAGAGGCAAAAAGAGAACCATATAGTGTGAATATAAAATTAATAGCAAGATTAGTGGTGGCTGCCATTAGTAGCAGGTGTTAAATGGTTTCAAGCAGAGCTATGTCTTGAACATTTAATTTAATTCCTTCTCTACATTATATTAATGATTTTCTATTCACCTTCACACAAAGGCATTGCAAAAGTCAGTTGTGATGCTTCTGTGATGTGAGGGTAGAGAACAGGTATGCTGTTATAACTCTAGCATGACTTGTGTTCAACTTTAAATTAAGATTAACAATCACTTGCACTTAAAGGACTCGAAGATATGGCACTTAGGTACATGGTTTAGTCATGAACTTGGCAGTGCTGAGTTAATACTAAAATTAATGAACTTTTTAAAGTGTCTTTTCCAACCTAAAAGATTCTATGATTCTATGACTTGATTACAGCTAGAAGCATTCCAGAGTAGCACAGTCTTACCTCTAAGAGTTACAAGGATTTACAGAAATTTTCTTGGATTGTGTTACTGTTTTAGATGATCAACATTGGAGGAGTTACTCAGTGCAAGGAAATAAAACTTGCCCTGGGATATCATGAAGGTGCACTAACTCATAGCATTAGTAGAATGCCTTAAATCGGGCAGTAACTTGAAGTGGTTTAAACCAACTTTATGTATGGGAGATACAAATATCTAGATCATTGTATGATTGTATGCAGCTCAATGATATAGAACATATATCTGCATAATACACAGGTAAATAAAATTTATATGAGGAAAAAGGTTAAAGTGGCAAATATCAGCTAAAACAATGGGCAATGCACCGGCATTTAGCGTAATTTAAAATGCAAGATGAAAAAAAATCTCCTCAAAAGACAGTTATAGCTGAGCAAATATTTGAAATTCTATTCTATACAGTGTCTCCTTTAAAGGCTTAAATGGATATTCATATGAATTAGAAGTAAAAATGAGCACTCAGTTAAAATGCACAGTCAAATTGTCAGTTGTCATAGCATCATTTTATAAAATGAATTAGCAGGCTCCATTTGCCATATTCAATTCACCATTTTGGCATAGCTTTCATAATTCCTAGGTGTTTTAAACTGACACAGATGTCTATAGAATATTATCCATGCTAGGCAGTGGTGTATGAGCTGTAGTAGACAGAATAAAAAACTTAAATAATTTTATTAAAGTAAATTTTTGCATCAAAGTATTATTTTTGTATTGAAGTATTATTTTTGTTGCCTTTGTCATTGTGTTGTGTTTTCAATGCCAATGACAGTTTTAAAAAATATATCCAAGAAAAGAAAAAATTTTGCATGGATGAGAAATTCAATCTTTTTGTCTTACGAAAAACAATATTTGAAATAACTATGTTTATTTGCCCTTAAAAACCCCACCATTCTCTCAAATGTCAGCATGTATTTGATAGTATAGGACTACCCTGACTTTATTGAATAATTCTATTTGATATTAGATACAAAACTGGTTGACATTACATACAATAGGTGTGATTATTTCTTACTCTGTTACATATAACATATTGTATATTTTCAAATGTAATACTTTTCAAATATTAGGAAAATAATCTAATCCATTTGAAACATGGTTGGTTTCAGCCTTTATAATGGCCCTGCTTACACATTCCTATAGCAACAATATAAATGTTCTCTATTTAAAAAAAAAAAGACAGTTAACATAGAAGATAAAATCAAAATGCCTTAATCTGAGGCTCTTTGGCAATTCCCTGTTATGCATATTATAGAGCTTCTATCAAATGAAACTGATTTTAAATACAATCTTCGGTGATCTAAATATCTATTGACTTCTGAAGCAGATAGAAAAATCAGTGCTGACAGCGTGAAGCTACTTTGAAAATGGATTTAACCTACACTTACCCTGGAGGTTTATACCCATTTGGGATTCAGCTTCTTCTGAAGCAATGCCAGGAATGCAAATATGATAGACTTGGTCTTCTAATGTCAGCCAGGCAAGGAACCTAGGGAATAACAGATTTACATATTCCATAAATACATCTCTTCCATAACCAAAGACAGGGAACTCCATGTTCCTACTGCTAAGTGAAGACAGGGCCAAAATCTGTTAGACTTGATTGTGAGAGCAGGGATGTATTTATGTAAAGATGCAGGAGGAAAAAAAATATTATTAAAGGTTTAAAAACAATATTTTTCACTCTCAAGAATTATGGCATCAATAACATTAATATCAACATCAATATCATTAAATGCATTGTGATCAAAGAATGTTGGCCTAAAAACTCTGACCAAAATTACATTTGTTGCACAGAGGATGCTGAGGCAGGGTCACTTGCACAAAGTGTTGCTGTCAGGGGCAATTACTCACAGCTGGTGGCTTACAGTATTTCTCATGCTGAGTGTTAGTTTTTGGGAAGAGGAGAGAGGAGGAGAAAGAGAAAGAAAAAGCCCAGCTGAGAAGAGGAGGGATGGCAGATCCTCCGATGAGCACCCTCCCCTGGGCAGCTGGTGCTGCCACCATCCTGTTTTCCCTGCAGGGATGCCCCGGGTGACCTCGGGACCTGCCCCAGGCGCTGTCACATTTGTTGTTTCTGTGGACAGTGTTGTCAGCACTGATCAGGGCATGCAGGGAGTGCTCTGTGCTGACTGTTCTGTGCAGTCCCTCATGGGTCTCCTCGGGTCAGCCAGAGCTACAGCTGAGGGGAGGAGAAGGAGCGGGAAGGGTCAGTCTCGGCCACTGCTGGTCACTCCCCAGGAGAACCACCACCAGCACCTGTGTGTGTGCTGGGCTGAGGCTCTGGGAATAACAGCACGAGAACAACCATGTGGGACCAGCAAGGGAAAAGGACTGAGGCTGTGGGACAGCCTGGGGGCAGGAGCACCCAGCTGGGAGAAAAGGCAGGGTCCAGTAGGGCCAACAGAAGACCCTTAGCAATAGAGAGGGGAAGGTACCCAAGGTGCTGTGCAACACAGATTATATAAAATAACAGTCTATCTACACATTGCTACACATTCTAAAGCTTTTTTTTTACATCTGCCTTACGTGATATAACATATACAAACTAAACTTCATAAAACACCTGTGTCACCCTTGACTGCACTGAATTCACACATTCCATCACAGTCATCTTTCCATACCCCTCCCACCCTAAGTCAGAGACATATCCTCTTTCTGTCTACCTGTGCTACAACCAGCATATAACATCTTGCCTGTTTTTCCTAGACTAAGCAAATTTAGCACCTTTCCTCAGAGACACAAAATGCATGTATCTTCTTTTGTGGCTTATCAGTGCTCCTTAATAAAATGGCAGAATTCAAAATGATTTCTGGTTCAATGAAAACAGTTGTAAAGAGTTAACAGCCAGTTCAAATTTATTTCTATGTCTTATAGAAATGTTTTAAATTAATGTACTTCAGAAAAATGAAAAATAATCATGAGACACTTATTTAAGTGTAAAACATTAGCCTAGGATTTGGCATGCCACAGTTTGTTTATATTCTGCATCAAATTCTTCCTCTATTACCTGTAATAATTCAAGTAGAGACAAAATCCCGAAGGAGTTCAGTGCCTGACTCCCATGGGATCTGGTCTGAATCATGCTGTTTATATCTGCATTATCCCATACGGCAGAGGGAGGGATAACAGCCAGAATATTTCCTGACAGAGTTTTGTTCCTTATCTGCCTCACTCAGTGGCTGGTCTGTGACCACCTTGATCAAGGGATGAGGCTGCCTGGGCTCCAGCTGCCTGCAGACCCCAGCTGTCTGTGCCACATGTGGTGCAGGGCCACTGCAATTTCCACACCAACCACACACTCCTTGGGTGACATGTCCGTCCTCCAGCAGCCACAGGGCTCACCAAAAAGGGCTCTTGCTGAATATTGTCATGGACTCAGCCAGGATGCAGAGGTATCAGCATACCCAGCTGCACTTGGGGTTCCCCAGCAGGTGTCTACAGTGGAAATGTCTGCTTATAAACAGCTGTCTGCAAAGAAACACATCTGGTCATCTGAAAGCCTCCCTGAGCTCCCTGCCTGTGGTGGTTAGGTCTTCATTGATTATAGCAGGAGTTCACTTTGTGCATGTGAAAATTCTTACAGTGCAGACACTGCAATGGAAGTCAAATGGCACTCCTAGATTTCATGCCATGGTGAGCACTTGCATTTGGAAAATCTGAACTAAAATCAAGACATAAAACAATACACAAAATGCACCACAGATGTGTGTTCTCAGTTTCCTTTGGCAAGTGAGGAGAAAAGTAGTTTTGCTTCACAGTGCTGTTTCATGGCAAGAAAGACAAAATATGTAACATGCAATAGTACAAAAAGTGTACTATTAAACTTCCTCTTAGAGATAGAAGAGACAGACATTTTAGGAAGGCATTGAAATTTCTAGTATATTTTTTTAGCCCTTGCACATTATGTAAAAATTTATATAATGCAAATTTGGATGAAAATTGGTTACCATTCATCAATTTTCCCAGTAAAAGCCTATTCTTAGGCAGCTACAACAGAGCCTAATATTACAGAATCACAGACTCACAAAATGGGTCTGGTTGGAAAGGACCACAGGGGGGTCATCTGGTCCAACCTCCCTGCTCAAAGCAGGGGCACCCTAGAACCATGGCACAGGATTGCATCCAGAGAGTTCTTCAATATCTCCAGTGAGGGAGGCTCCACAACCTCTCTGGACAATCTGTTCCAGTACATGGTCACCAGCACAGTAAAGAAGTTCTTCCTCATGATCAGGTGGAACTTCCTGTGCCTCAGTTTCTACCCATTGCCTCTTGTCCCATTGCTTGGTACAAAGGAAGTGCCTGGATCCATCCTCTTGACCCCTCCCTTCAGATACTGACAGTCTCCTCTCAGTTGCCCCTTCTCAAGGCTGAATAGTTCTGATGCCTTTGTTGACACTGCTAGGAGAGAAAAAGCTACACAATCTAGCCAATTTCAATGCATTCTTGATAGTATTTTTAGTATGATCTCCTGTGTTAGTGCTGGTTTAATTATGCCCTTTAGCCCATGTTCTTGCAACAAGATACTGAAGAGAAAGCATTTTTTGTTTATTGCTTTCTTGCCTAATGCCCACTGGAAGGCACCGAGGTTTAGCATCTAAGGTTTTGGGATTTAATGTTTTAAGGTCTTACCCTGTTAGAAATTTAGTGCTGTTAAACTCCTGAAACTGTTCTACTTGTAAATCTAAAATACAAGAGTATGATTCAAGCTGTTTGCTCAAAACAATGTTTATTAAAAGATTGAAAATCTTACCAGTTCAAAGGAAACAATGAGTGAAATACACCTATTTTGAGCTCCATATCACTTGAGGAGGTGGTTAAAAAATCAGATATTCTGTTACACAGAAACATTTATCTTACTTCTCTGGGTTTTTCTCTTGATGGACTATCAATTTTAAAAAACAAACTTTAAGGGAACCTTCTGACTTAGTATTCAGATTCCCTAGAACATCTAGTATCAACCAAAGGAAAAAACCTATGGCCTGCAGTATTCAAATACCCTTTTATCCCAGTCCTTTAGACTCTGAACAATTTTGAAGATTAATTGTAAGAGACCTCATCATCATATCAAAGATGTCAATCAAAGATCCTTCAGAATTTCACTAATGCAATGTTGACTAAGTGATATCATTTGGATGAGAAAAAAGATGTCTGGATTTTTTTTTATTACTGTGTCTTTTGCAGGTTTGCCCATGTCTCTACTTAAGGTCCTCTCTGCCCTTCTGTAAGCTCTAGACAAATTCCCCAATTTCCCTTCAATAAATTCAAAGGTTTTAGGGGTCCCTTTGATCTTGCAAGCACCTGGCTGAGCATAAAAGAGTGAATGCTTTGGATTCTAATTTGCATGTCAGCTATTTGGGCTTGACATATCAGGCAGTATCGAGCTCACTCTGGCTTTGAAGCAACAGCGTTTGATTTTCTTTCATAGTTTAACTAGATATGAACTGACAGGTTAAACTTAGCCACAGAAGGGCAATGGCTAGGATATAAGTGTATTAGACCTCCTCTGCTTTGTGCAGTATCTGGTCTGATTTGCTTTAAAAATCCCTTCAAGTGGAGACTTACTTGAATTAGTGTGCAGAAGTGTGTCTGGTTTCCTTCTGTATTATGTGGCAACTTTGCAGGAAATAGCAGTTGCTGGTCCTGCTTGTTCAGGCAATCATTTACAGAATTTCTCCTTTCCAAAATGTCTGTAAGGGAAATAAGGGAACAGATCAAGAAAAGGAGAGACTCTGGCTCTCACAAGTACTAGGTTAATTACAACTCTAACCTCTCGTCATTACCTGGAGCCTTCACTGTCTGCAGTCCATGATTTTCCCTCTCTCTGTCTAGGCTTCAGGCTGCTGTTTCCATGCTCAGTCTCAGTGAATTCAGCCTCTGTACAGATCTCATTCCTCCAGTTCCCTTTTTTTTGGATGATAACACAGCAGTGCACATCAACTTCAGCATTTTTAAGTAATAGAGCATGGTGTGCAAGGAAATATGTAAGAGAAATAGATTTTAAACTAATGAAGATTCTGCACAGGTCATAGGTATTTTCCTATGTGAGGATCCTTCTGGTCTACATATTTTCTACCTCCTTCAGACCTTCCTCCTGCTCTGTCTGGGCAGCATAACCAGCTTTCTTAGCACATAAACCAATTACCACCCTATCAATGGAAACCAACTAGGCACTGGAAGAGCATTAACCCACAATGAGGTTAGTAATTGCATTTCTTGGTTTTATTATTTATTTATTTATTTATTTATTGTTATTTATTACTGCTTTCTTGGTTTTATTTATTTAAACCAGGCATATTTAGTTATGGTAAAGAATACTTGTTAAATTGTTACTTGTTTAAGCCAAACTGCAAAGAGACATTCAAATTTCATTAAATTCCAGGCAGGGATTTTGACCCTGACTTTCATGAAGAGTTTCTGTCCAGTATTACATCAACAGAAAACTGGTAAACATATATAATCTTACAAAATTGAGAGAGGAAAGTCATAAAAGTTTAAATTACAGCCAAAAAAAAAAAGAAAAGGGAAAACCTCAGTAGTATGCAGAGCAGTGAATATACCCTTATTTTGCTGGTACTACAAGCATATTTTTAAATTGGTTTCAGGAAACTGTAGTTTGGGTGAACAGGCAGAAATTTCTGAACTGAATTCAATTATGTAATTTTAGTCAAATATAGCCAAAATTATATAAATGGAGCACAACCAAAATTTGTGGGTTTGATACATCTGGACCCATGTACACAACATGAAGTTACCTTGAAGAAAAAGGTCCCTTAATAATCATAGAATCATAGAGCCATTTAGGTTGGAAAATACCTTTAAGATCATTGAGTCCAACCATTGACCCACCACTGCCAACTCCACTACTAAACGTGTCCCAAGTGCCACCACATCTGTATGTCCTTTGAACACCCTGGGCAGCCTGTTCCAATGCCTAACAACCCTTTCCATGAAGGAATTCTTTCTAATATGCGATCTAAACTTTCCCTAGTGCAACTCCAGGGCATTTCCCCTTGTCCTGTCACTGGTTGCCTTGGAGGAGAGGGCAACGCCCACCTGGCCTTCTTGGCCACCTGGGCACACCCTGGCTCAGGTTCAGCTGCTGTCACCAGCACTCCTAGATCCTTTTCCACTGCACAGCTTTGCAGCCACTCTGCCCCAGCCTGTAGTGCTGCATGGGGTTGTTGGGACCCAAGTGTAGGACCTGGCTCTTCTACTTGATTAACCTCATCACATTGGCCTCATGTCATGAATCCAGCATATCCAGATTGCTTTGCAGAACTTTCCTGCCATCCAGCTGATCCACAATCCTGCCCAACTCAGTGCCCTTTGCAAAACTCAATCCCCTTGTGCAGATGTTACACAGAACTGGCCCCAAAACTGAGCCCTGGGGAACACCACTTGTGCCTCACCAGCTGGGTGGTGGGCCTGTTCTCTGGGCCTGGACATCCAGCCAGGTTTTAACTGGTTTTAAACAAAATCCAGATTTTAAGTCTTTCTTGAACCTAAATATGTAGAATATTAAAGAATACAGAATATGTGAAAGTTGCAGCTATATACTTACTTTGAAATCTGCAGAAACAGTAAGAGCAGAGATGCAAACACATCTCAGTGTAATGTAAGCAATGATAGACAAACTAAGATGAACAGAAATAGACATTTTCCACACAGGAAATTTCAGAGAAAGGAAAAGATCTGACCTTTACATTTATGCATTTACTATGTTCTTTTGTAGAGCAACTACATTTAAAATGTATTTCTTTTGGAAAATAATTGCTTTTATGATTGCTTTCTCTAACCAGAGAAAGCAGAAGATCTCTGAACCAGAGATTTTCATACAGGAAAGGACCTTGAATATGATGTCAGATAAAGCCTCATCGTAATGAAAGTGAGTTTGGAGGTTGAAAAAAACCCAGGTATAATCCTGTCTTGTTCAGGAAGACTGATCATCTTCACTCCTCAGAGAACAGGTTCTTTTCAGCTGTTTGTCTCTCTAGCTCCAGTCAGTTGCAAAACCTCAGTAGCATCCCATATGGACTCAAGTTAAAAACTTGTTGAAGTAATAAAATCTTGTTTGTCTTTTAACTATATGCTATAATATTCTTACCTGAATATGTGCTATATAACTGCTGATCATTACACCTGTCTCTTCTAGACAGGAGCAGTGTATTCATTCTGGACAGGGCACAGCAGCATTTTCCCGTGATATTTTTGCACTGGCAACACCATGCAGGATTAACAAAATTGCAACAGTATTCCTAGAACAGTATTATAGAACTGGCTCTTCCCTTTTTTGTTGTCCCCAACATATAGATTAATCTTGGCCTCTTCCTTTCACATGAGAATCTTCACAACTTTAGTATCAGGTTTTCCAGCATAATCAATCTTGATGGCATCCTGTAAATCATGTTAACACAAAGAATGATTTTTTCTAGTAGGGACTGAAGTGCCTACTAGATGCCAGAAAACTGTTCTTCCCTTCTTATTGTTTCCTTCCATCAGAGATTTACATTTGGTAAGTGATTCTGTAGATCTGGACGAAGTTTCATTGAGCTTGCATTCTTGGCTCTGTAATGCTTCTAAGGGCTGTGATCTAAAACTAAGAGCATGCTAGAAAGTCACTCCATTCCTCTGTGGAGGTCCACAAATAGGACCAAAAATGGTGTTTTAAGACATTTCTGGGGTCTCCTTTCTTGTTACTTAACATTCCAGGTTATTTTGCCGATACAAAAGATGACTTTTACTGGACAGATTTAGAGAAATCAAGCCATTTTGACATATCTGATTGCCCCTGCTTCCCATCCCCCTCCCATTTCAGTTTACCACTGTAGTTTAGGACAGTCTAAGAATTTGTTCACCTATTGAACAGAAGCTGAAAAATAATTAGCATGGTATTTGGTACATTCTGCAGCTGCAGTGTCCCCTCCCTCACCCTTCTCAAGTTGGGGCTGAATCCTGCCCTGGAGCAGATTGTAACAAAAGTAATCCGAGTGTGACAGACATCAAATTATATTATTGATACCTACTTATCACAAAGAACAACATTCAGGGTTCTAAATATGACGTATAAGTGAAAAGAGCCCTATTATGCTGCTTTACAGCTATTTGCCCCTTACCCCTAAACCAATGCTAAGTAGCTGAAGTCTGCAGGGACACACCTTCTGTTTGCAATGTGCTGAGCAGTGCCAGGCTGGTTTGATTTTTAAGATATAAATGTCAAGGGCACAAAAAACTCAAGCATGATAAATTGATTGCCTCATATGTGCCTGCAGATGTATGAACAATCCACTCAGGTCTGAGGGGAAAACATGCCAAATTTTTCCAGCTTTTAATAAACGCCTTGGCAGCCTATCAGCATAGGAAGAATAACATTTAAGCTTATTGAAAAGAATGGATATTTAGTCAGAAAGCACTTTTTTAACCTTAGTCATGGAGGAAAAGTTCATTGTCTTCACCTTTTCCTGACCGACAGAGCAGGCTACATAAAAAAGAGGCATGTTAGATTTTGTCAGCAGTTACTGAAACACCTGGAAATCCTGTACAGTTCAGGGCAATATGCAGAACCATATCATTATATCAGAAGAGGAGGAAAATTGCTGGGCAAAAAGGAAGCACAATTATGTTCTTCTCAGCAAAAATGACATTTAAGTAAAAGCTGCAATAAGTAGTATCTATTCCAAGTAACAATATTTTTGTATTTGGAATTAGAGCATATTGTCCCACCAATTATTATAAAACAAACATCTGGGCTTCTAGTCAAAGCTTTCTAGTGTGTTTCTAAAACATTATATGCATATGCAGCACCTCAGTAGTTCTTCAGGCCTTTGAAGATGACAACTGTTTCATTACTAAATGTTCTTTTCTTGCATTATTCAGTAAAATTATTTTATAGCATTTTGTTTATGTGATGAACACAAGAATAAACCAAGTCAATACTCATATTTCAAGCAGTTTCTAATTTCATGCAATAAAAATGCCCAACCATGTTTTTACTGTAAAATAAAGTGTTTCTTTAAAAAAATCCCATCAAGTACTTCACTGATTCCCATTGAAGTCCAATTACCCGTTTACTTTCTGAATAAACACAGCTAAATATATCCTGATACCAGCAGATGCACAATTGTGAGATAAAATTTTGTTTGTTTGCTTTTAAAATTTTTCTGAGTGTAACATAGTATTCCCACAGCCTTCCTTTGCTCGCTGGGTATGAGACTGAATAGAAAGTCTATGACTTAACAAATGCTTTTATTATCCAGGGTTTCAGTGCCATTAAGAGCTTTTCTAAAAACTACAGAGCTGTAATGGGGCCATCCAAATTATTCTCTTTAGGCTCACTAGCATAAAGCATACTGGCAGCAGTCTACTCGTGGAACTCAGACAACATATGCTGCTTCTTGACTAAAATTAGCTTTTATGTCCCATAATTGTAACACTTAAGGGATATGTAATACACTGTAGTAATACAGTTTCAGCTTCTGTATTCCAATTCTTTTTTAGCAGCAAGTTCATCTCGACAAATAGGGTAATTCATATGTATATGCATTGCATCATTCTGTATATGAGCTATATATACAAATATGTAATGAATCAGCCTCTGGGTTATGCACTATTAGAAAGGTGCCATGATTTGGTATTACTCTGTGTATGTGTGTGTGTGTATACAGTGACTAATACTAGAGGGCCTCACTCTAATAATGTTGTTAAACAGAATAAATGAATTTGCATGCATGTGGTCTGTACAGATTTATAAATAATTATGTCACAAATTAATTTATAAGAGCTACCCACCTTTGTTGCCTCATCTCTCTTCTCTCTGGCTAGCAGTTGCCCAAGACTTGGTCAAATTTTTTCATAAGACTTTGTTTCTGTCTTCACTGTCACCACCCCTCAAGCTCAAAGCAGCTCTATAGAAATGCAAGAAGCCATTCAGACTGGTTCAGTGTGATGATCATTAGGAGCAAATTCATCTGTTACCCATGTGCCAGTCCACCAATGTCAATGGGACTGCACAGCAGCAAGCAAAGATAGGAAGGCAGCCTGAGGGCTAAGTATTTCAAGGAAGGAATCCCTGACTCATAGCATGGAAGCCTTCATAAATCATTTATCCTTCTTCTGAGTTCTTCCCTTAATACCTTGCCTTTGATGATTAACCTGAGCCACCTCCACTTTCCAAAGGGGGAGGAAGGGCATAACAGGGAAGAGTGGAAAAACTGACATTTCCATTACTCCCCTCCCTAAGCAATATGGAAAACTAAGGCAAAAATTTGAAATTCCTCTTTGCTCATGTGCTTCTCTGTATAGAGGAGGCAAAGCAGTTGCTAATTGTAGAACTCAATTTCAACAGCACTATGAAAACATGAACAAACCCTCCCACATCCAGCTATAAATCAATACCCATTATAGGACTCATTCTAGAATGTCTCGCAGGCACATGCCCTCCCTGGTTCAGATGCATCAGGGCAAGCCTGTGCCACTCAGGACAGAACTCCTACTTTATGTGGCCTTGAATCACAGCTCCATCTCCATATATAGGAAAATTCAGCTACATTGATCTTTCTGCAGTCACACTGAAGATCATTTGTAATGGTGGCCTAATATTAGGCAGTAAACTGCCAGTAAACAATTATTTTAGGAAGCAAAGGAAAGAGGCATACTCAAAAAAGTAAGACAGCTTTTATTCTCTTCTTTCACCTGGGGATGTTAAAGCACTATTTGTAGAAGATACCAACCATGCACTTGTCATAGCCTGGCCCTTCCTTTCCAGAACCAGCCAGTTTTGCAGAAGCTGTAGCATCAAAATGGGGCAAAGCAACAGCAACCTTAACTGTCTTAAAATCAGTCAACACTGAATGGCTGCTGCAGGACTGCCCTAGACATGTCTTTTTATAGAGTATCAAATAATTTTGGTGGCACTTAATTACAGTAGCAATACATGCCTCTTAAATGGTTTCTGGTATTATTATCCACCTCTGCTGTAGGTTGACTACGACTAAAGATCAGTTCCCCTGGATTAATTCCCAGCTAAGGATATTTTTTTCCACATTTCTGGATGCCAAAAGATCAAATCCCCTGTTAGCAGCTTCTGCCTGGGTCCAGCAGAGACTTTGACCTGTTGACAGGGTCGTAACTCAAATCCCCTGCCAGGACAGCCTACTCCAGCAAACAGGCTTCTCAGCTCAGAACACAAAGCCAGGAAAAAGCTTTGGTTTTTCTATCCAGAACTTAGAACCTGTCACATGGAAAAATGAGCGATATTATCTTCCCCTCACCAGCCTTTTCACCCTGTGCAGATGTTGATTTCCTTTCCTTCCTACTCAGCTGTAAGTTAGGAGGCTTTCCTTTCAGAACTGACAGCTTTGGGAAGTATCATGACAAGGCATGGATGCCACCACTACTGTTTATTATTCCTTTCTCTTTAGCACACAATCCTTATGCCCATTACATGAAATAAAGACAGAGGAAAAAACAAACTTCCAGAACAGCAAAAGAACACACAGTCTCTGTCAGCTACCTCCACACTCTCAGCAAGCTACACAAATTTTGTCATGCTTTTAAAATTTATGCAGGCTAGAAGTAGATTTGCCAACTTATACATCTATCCACAGTGAATACCAGCCTATATACAAGTTTGGCTCCCCTTCCTGCTCCCCTCTAGAAGATTTAAATATGTGGAATGTTAAAGGAGAATACAGAATTGAAACTTCTGTAATTATATATAATACAGAGATATTTTACAAGATAATAGGCTGTGCTCTGGAGAGGAAAGATAAGACAATGAAAATGCTAATATAATTTTTTTTGCCCTTTTATGCAACTAATTTATATCTTTATAAGCCCTTTTGTAAAGATATAAAGGTTTGTGATAATACATCTCTGTCAGGAGGAAACATTTTTCCTGGAATTATTGCCCACTTAACTAAAGCAATTTTTCTTAATATACAAATGTCAATTGGAACAAGCTTGTAACAGCAACTTTATTAAAATTACAGGCAAACTCTTATAGGAAAAAAAAAAAGCAATGGCTGTGGCCATTACACATCTCACAGCAAGTGACACGATGGAATTGAATGTTGTCATGGTTGAAAGCTTCGGGCATCTCACACACTTCATTGAATCCATCTACAAAATGCTAAGTCTCACCATGTTCCCTCACAGCAAGATTCCCAGTCCACAAAATGCTCACCATGCCCAGCCTCTGCAGTGCTTAAGGAGATGAGACAAACATAGCTGCAGTACGGAAAACATAGCAGTGTCTTAAAGAACTGCTTCTCAATCAAATAAGCCGTCACCATAAAAGCAGTTTGGATACTTGCTACAGGCAGATGACAAAACCATGGATAGACCATTAATACTGAACACATGGCTAAAAATTACTTTGAAAATATATATTGGAATACTGATCTTTTTGCTAATCTGAGAGGAAAAGAAAGGCGCAGTCTGTGTCACTGTCACCTGGGATTTATCTACAGGAAAAATAATGGACTGCAGCCATCCTACTTCCATCCCTACTGCCTGTAGGGCATCATCAGGAGGTGTAAAAGGGTGAAGAAAGGACCCTATTTTGGACACTCTCCTGTCACCACCACTCCAGTACCGTGTCCACTCCCAGCTGTGAGCACACAGCTGCCAAGAATAACAAAGAGGAAAGGGAAGAGAGAACGATGCAAAGGTACATGGGCAGTGGGACAAGTCAGAATGCCCTGGACTGCACTGCTGTGTCCCTTTCTTAAGAATTTGTCCTCCAGATAGCTGTAACTTTCTAACTGAAAAATCTGATGACTGTATCACTGCATCATTATTTTCTAAGTGAAAGGTTCATTTTTGTAGTGTTTAATATTTCTGGTACTTTATGTATTGATTTGTAGTTACTCATGCTTCCTAAATAAACAGATATAAAACAAATTGAACACAGTCAGGAGAAAAAGCAGATATTCTTAAGAAACCCGAACCACAGCTTTTTTGAAGCCCAGAATGCTGATACTGCTATATTTAGTGCCTTATTTGGTGGGAAACAGCAAACCACTAAAAGATTTCTTCTAGCTTCGATTGAATGCTACATCAAAACAAAAGTAATTTTACAGATGACATTAAAGTAGCCAGAAAGTGATATCCTTATTATTTACTACACTTTTGGAGGATCAGCTGCTTGCTTTTATGGCTATAAAGTATAGACAAAAAGTATTTCCTAACCTGGAAATACATTGTGATGGATACTAGTTGTACTTACTAGTCCATCTGGTTATTAATATGGAATATGACAGGAATTTTCACACACTATTAAAAAAGTTATCTCTTTTTTCTTGATATCAGGGTGGGGGCAGGGGAGTCGGGGAATAGCCTCAAGACATGCAATTTACTTGGAATTTTACAGTTTCATAGTGTAGAACTACTTCCCAGTTAAACTGCCTGATCAGAAATGTGTAAAAGGTGAAAAAAAAAATGTATGCAAAGGTGGGAACAAGACTTGTGAAGTGCGACCAAAATAAAGTAGCAAAATAATGTGCTTGTCCCTTTAAGATACCAAAAATAAACCACACTATTTTGCTCATCTAAATCCTGATGCTGCACTGAGCTCTACAGTCACAGGAGTCTGACTGTGGGGAGTTCTCTGCCGGATCGAAGCACTGAGGTGTAAAATAGAGACATAAGGCAAGACTAACATTAATGCAAATCCAAAGTGAAGAGAACAAAAAGTTCACAAAGCAGCAAAGACAGAATATTATTCACAATAACAGAGATTCCAGCACTTTCCCTTCTTTTGTTTATTTGCTGATCATTTGTATCTTTTTTTTCTTTGATTGTGCATGGCTGCCACTAATGAGGTTTGTCACTATTCCAACAACAAATATCTCTGGAGGTACTTGTGCGTGGTGTTTGAATGAGAAAGCAGGTGAGTGAACAAGGAAGTAAATGGAAAAGCACATTAGTAACCATAGCAGCCAACAGCACCTCATCCCAGGAGAAGCTTCCTCTGGTGGAGGCTGGGCTTCCTCTTAATGAGTTTCATACACTGTTTCACAGTGATGGGCCAAGTCTTCCAAATGGTCCATGTGACTGTGTCACTAGGAAGACCTTCCTGACTCCTGTGCCTTTCCTGATGAAGAGGATCACTTTGCAGCAGCCAGGGTCTGGATCTCTTGCACCAGGTAAAGCAGATGAACAAATCTTGGTCGTAATTGCAGTTGACTGCCTGAGCTGGCAGAACATTGCAGCCAAATTATTTTAACTCATGTGCATTTCTTTGATTGCCTCTGTTTAGAAGCCATACTCTGTTTATTTGAGAGAATTTTGTTAAGAAACTATTTGACAAAGATTACCTTTGTTAGCAAGGATGCGGGAATTACATGTTGTCATAATGACAGTGCATTTAGCTTTTGACTATAACAGAAGCTATGCATTATTGCCAGAGGTTAGAAACAGACAGGTCAAAGAGTCAGAAATGTATCTCTTTCCCATACATGGTTTCTGGAAAAAAACAAGACCTAGACAAAAAAAAGTCAAGCAAGAGTAAAGTAATCTTCAATGTCCAGTGTTTTTTTGAGTCTCCCTCTGTCCTTTGGGCTACTCTACTTCTACTGAAATCATCATCAGTGTGATTTATTGCTGGTCATTTTATTGCTTTTTCTCTTTTTCTTCACCTTCAGTTTGTTATCTGTCCTGGGCAGGTAAGTTCTCAGAGTACAACAGTAACTGTTAATTATATTCTTCTTCAAATGAAGTACATCTGTCACAAACTCCAGGCAGTGAAATGTTTTTAACATAAAGCAGACTTCACAATTATTGTTGGTATCTCTTTTCACAAACAATATTCAGAAGGATCTGAGAATAGATCAAAACACAAACACCAATAACACAAATTATTCCACTGAGGGAGTAATTTCTCTTATTAGTACAAATTAACTAGTTTAAATATATGGTGACTCAAGAATGAGAAGAAGTTGTTGTTCTCAATAACTTTTCAGAGTACAATAGATAGAGAGACACAATTAAGAAGTGATGTATTTCTAGCGAAAAGCCAGGAACACTGCAGGATAAACAATTTCACTCAAAGCACACACCAATTTCTCAAGCAGATAAGCTGCATACTATTAAGAGCTTTTCAATCTCTGCCATTTCCCATTCTTTGCACTATTCTCACACATGCCCAAGTCAACTCTTATCACCTATGTGCAGTTTTTTCAAGAAGTGTTTAGTAACTTTGGCCAGAACTACTAGAGGTATATAGTCAATACCAAAATAGGAAGGAGAAACTTTAAACAGATATTAAACTAAAATCTAGAACAAAAATCCTCTGATGTCTATCTACCATGTCATTCATTTATACTGTATCACCAGTGTGCCTGTGAGAACTGTGGCACTTTACTGGTGCTTCAAATCCTGCCTTCCCACCTTCCAAAATCAAGGTGGACTGAACTGTAAAACATCTATTACAGCCTCAAGAAGAGAATCCAGCAAGTAGTGAGCTGTTGCCCTTGTCTCTCAACATTTTCACTGCAATTATGAAATGGAGTAAGTTAATAAGGGCTGCAAAGTAACAGAAAATACAGCTGTACATAAGAAAAGTAAATCTTTTGCACACAAACACATTCACCTTGATTTCTAATGCTATTTAAACAAGGAGTGAGATGTTTTAAGCAGAGCTGTACTGACACAGTAAGTAAATCAGAAGGGGTGTGAGATCCTGTGGTAAGTAATAAGATCTAGAGAATGTGGTCATTCAGTTGGGCAGGCAGGAGTACCCTGAAAGGCCAGTAATGGATCACAAAGAATCCATCAGCAGAATAGGAAAGAGAGCAGTAGAACAGGAGGTCTAATCTGCAATCAGAAAAGACACAAGAAATGTAGAAAATACCGCATACAGGTAATTTTAGTAGTTTTGAAAATGAGAAATGAGGAGTGAAATAAATGTGATTGCATATTCAAAGACAAAGATCATCAGTTTAATAAATTGCTTAAAAGTGCAACATTGCATAATAGGCAGAACAGATCCATGACCAGTAAGATCAAGTCTCCTCATTTGGCTTGACTGCTAAGTCACAACGTGACCTTTACCAGGTCACTTTAGGATAGATCCAATAAAGGACTAAGGCACCTTAAGCCTGACTTAGGCAGATTTGAGGAACCTAAGTCTGTAAGTATGACCTCAACACCTTCTTCAGTCACACACTGGCCCTAGAGAAGCTTGTCACTCCAAAAAGGCAAATATATATGCTGTTCAGTCCTCCCTGCACAGACATGGCTCACTTGGCAAGGTCCTGTGTTAACTTTCAGTGTCCTACCAGTGCTCTCTTCTGGGTTGCTCATTTATGTGCCCTTTTTGTGGAAATAGGGGCACAAAGGACTAACGTAGGCTGGGATTTCCCCTCAGTATGTGCCTAGAATCCAGCTGTGCTCCTTTTCTCTCTTTTTCCTGGCAGCATAGGGAAGGGCAGAAAAATGGCTCAGCTTTGCTTGAGCAGTAGCCTGGGAATGGCTGTATTTGAGCACGTGCTTGTCCTGTGCCCTGCACTGAAAGAGTCAGCGAGGACAGGAGCCTTGGCCCCCTTTCCACCTCAGGGAATGCAGACAACCTACACCTGTGAGTGGCTTCCAGGCTCTGGAACTGAGGAAAATGTTTCCTGTAGCCCCAGCTTGGTTTTCCAAGCTGAGGAGACAGCAGGAGTTCAGAAATATCTCCATGATGGTCATGCTCAGAACTGAACTGCTGAAAGGTGTTCCCAGCTCACCAGGTGAACTTCTTTCCCTTCAGAGATGCTCCGTGAGGTGCACCAAGTAACGTGGGCATCACACAAAGTGAAGTGAATTTGCTGAAAGAAATTACTGAAAGTATTAAAAGAAAGAAACTTTAGAAAGTAACTTTCTGCATAATTTGAAAATTTGCTCTCACTCCAAACCCAGGTAAGAAGCAATGTCATGAAAGATACTGGATTGATTAAATGGTACGGTTTGAATAAAAGCAGAGTAACTTGTCAAAATATTACAAAATATGAGTATTCCATAAGCTCTTTGAAATTGGAATAGCTAGACAGAAAATTATGCTAAAAACCAATGGAAACACTTTCCTGTTACAGCTTTGCAATCTGTTTATTTTGAAACTATCACTTAATGTTAATGAAGTTCTTATGTAGTTTTTTCTTGATAATAAACTAGTTTCCTGAAGACTGATAACATGCACACATAATATTATTTTAATATGTAACTGTTCTTGGCAGTAAACAGAAAATAAAATAGTTTTGTTAACATGTGCACAATTGCTAATTTTGAGAAAAACTCCTGTTTTTTCGTGGATCTTTTATTTTCACCTTTCCATTTCAGTGATGATTTCTTGAATCTGAAATGCAAGTACAGAAACCTGTGTCACAGAAGTGGTAGGTCTGTAAAGAGGAGCATGAAAATGAGAGGTGCTGAAAAACGAATACAAATTATGAGTGGTAACCAAGATGAAAACTGGGGTTTAGACCAATATCCCTTTAGAGTTTGAACAGCAACATTAGCTTGACCACAGTGCACTTAGTGTGCATTATACATTTTGCAGTCTAACCAGCAATAAAAATTGCTGAATATATAAAATGCACCTACATTAAAGGTGACCTGTAAAGAAACAGCCACATGTTGTTTCTCTTAGTATTTATGAAAAGATCTGAATTAGTTCAATTCCTATTTTTTCTCTATGTTTGTTGTATTAGAAATTTGTGCATTCTTTGTGGTAGAATATTTGATGATGTCCAGAGAACTACGTAATTGTGACTAAAAAAAAACCCCAAATAAGCAAAAACTGCATTGTTTTAGCCATGAACAACTAGACAATAGGGGACAGCTTAAGTGATTGCTGCCAAAGAAGGGAATGGATTTTCATAAGCACAAAATCCTGATTTTGTTAAAATCTACTTTTTCAGCAAAAGATTGAATTTCCTAAAATTAGTAAGTTCCAATTAATTCTTGAGAAACTTTTTGGTTTAGAGACTTCATTTTATATTAAGTTGTACAGAGAAATCTGAGACTACATACAAGATTCCTGCAAACTTGAGCGAGTTCTTCGGTATGAACGGCATGAGAAAACCACAGCTGCAGAAAACAAAGGCCTAAATACCTAAAAGGTATAATGACACGCTTCTGCTTCTCAGTCGTGCGCATTTTTTGCCGAGTCCTGCTTATCCCTTCACCTCCCACCAAGTAATTTCTACTGTTCGCGGGCTTAGCAGGGCTTGTGAGCGCACAGGGCTTTCTTTATCTGTTCCTGCCGAGCTTTCCAAGGGGGCCGGTTCCTCTCGCCCGCACCGCGCTCCCGGCGGAGCTGCGCCCCA
>JAHLSL010000057.1:1620744-1749714 GCA_025920805.1 Petroica traversi | reverse complement strand
CCCCCCCCGTGGGACTGTCCTTCGCTGAACCTCAGCGCCTTGACCTGAGTTCAGAGCGCTGCGGTTCCTACTGTGCTGCCATACGTAGTTGGCAGGGCAGATAAAACCTCTGGCTCTCTAGCTTTTAAAAATTATTATTACTATTATTATTATTATGTTTGGGTTTGTTTAGTTTTTTCCCGTTCTCCTTGCTGTATTGTTTCAGTCAAGCGACTTTCTTGTGGAATTGTCCAGTTTAAGTATAGTGACGAATGGTCGGAACGGTCCCAAGTTTTTTTAGGTGTGTAGTAAGATTCGAGCACGCCGGACTCGAGAGTACTCCGGAGGAAGAGGGTCGGTGTCGCTTGTTGGTCAGCGTGGGAAAACCCCCCGCACCGCCCGAGAGGGTAGCTCGGCAGCGCTTTAGAGCTGGTCCAAGGGTAGGCTGAGGTGTTGTCAGTGATTGCGGCTCCAGTTCCATGGAATCTCTAATAAATGCTCAGGATAATGGTTTAAGTAGATTAGCAGAATGCCTGCAAGTGTGGGGCTGCACAGTACAAGGCATGGGGACCACCAATAGTAGGAAATGGCAGATTTCTGCTTTTGGATACGGAAGTGATTTTTAAAAAGTAGGGAGAGATTATTGGGATTTAAAAATACAAATAGGTTTTGTTCCTACGCAAGAAGTACTTTTGCCTTGGTCAGAGCATTCAAGTTTTCTCACTTTCAGTAAATATACTTAGTTTTGTGAGTGCCAAGAGATGTGTTCACCTAACACTGGCTGAAGTGTGTCTTTTTGAAGAACAAACGAAAAAAGTGGCAGAGGTGAAAAATTGGTGGTTTTTTACTTCTCTTTTATGATAGGGTATAAGTGGGATGAGGAGAAAGTGGAGAGGTGAGTATTGAAAGGAGCTATGTGTATAGGGATCTTGAGAAAGTGGTCCTAAGAGAAGGAAGAGAGTACTCCAAATAACGTAGCAACAATGATAATGAGATACGAGAGAAGCACTGCATGGTTATAGAGACCTGGTGAGTTGTGCTGAGGTCTGTTTGGAAAGAGGTGGGATCACCTTGGGTGTAGAGGTCTGTCAGTGCTGATCCAGCTGTTGGGTTTAGTTTAAGATTTCTTTGTGTGTGTTCACATCTGTACAAATTGCACGTTCATTTTGCATAGAACAAGCACACTGTTAAATCTCTTCTGCATAACATTGTTGCTAACCCCTTCCAAAGCAGGCTTAAACATCAAATCTGAAGGAAACGGCCTTGAGCGCAGCTGCAGAAAAAGGTACTTGAGAAGACATTATGTTGAAAGTAAGGGGATTGAGCTTTTGAGCTGTGGGCTGTCACCACCCTCCTGCACTGCTGATGAGACCAATGCAGCAGTCTAAAAGATAAACTAAACATTATTATATCCCATGTGAAGGAGGGTTCCTATTTCCTAGGTCACACTACCTTCTGTTTTGCGTGTATGCCAATAGCCATGCCTAGGTAATTGCCTAAGATGGTCCATGCTGCCTTGTATATTTTCACCTGTTGCTTCTTGTTTTGCATTTGCTCAGTGTCTAAACTTTGAAAGCTTTCTTCCATGGAAAGGTAATTTTTAAAAAAGGGTGCTGAACTAAATTTGTGTTCATTTCAGTAATACTGTTGGGGTCTAGCAACCTCATGTCTGTGTTGAGTGGTTTTTGTTGTCTCTTTTTT
The DNA here is from genome assembly GCA_025920805.1 of Petroica traversi. Lineage (NCBI taxonomy): Eukaryota > Metazoa > Chordata > Aves > Passeriformes > Petroicidae > Petroica > Petroica traversi. The sequence goes on along the minus strand of JAHLSL010000057.1, from coordinate 1,748,034 downwards.
GTATCTCCCTGGTTCAGCTACTTTTGTACATCTATAGCAGTGAAAATGAAAAGTACTGGTTTGTCTGCTGGACCTGAAACTGACTCCTGTGCAGATGTATGGTCAGGGGTCCCAGAGTTGTTCACCAAAGCTCTGGATGCACCAGCCAGGCACACAGATATGTAGATGTGCTTGCCATTTTCCAAACTGCTTTTTAAAAAGGGAGACGAGGCAGTGACTCTTCAGTGGGAGAGCTGGAGTGCTTAGTAATGTCTTGTGTTTTTCCCCAAGTAAGCTCAAGCTTGGGTTTAGTTAAAAGTCAATACAAAAACTTCTTTGTGATCAGGGTCTCAGAACTACGAGTTCTTGTTCTGCAAGTCTCCTGGACTTGTTCAGCTTCATGTCCTTCCTAGAGAAGACTGGTCTCTGCATTATGCTGAGAACCTTGGCTGATGGATAGAGGTGCTGGGTTAGTTGGGAGCTCTTTTATGGTATGATCTTGGGAAAACAAACAGTTGTGATGTACTAATGGAGACTTCTAATAGGATGGTTTCTAACAGTTCTGTGTCATTACTTTTCTTTCTTGGTTCTGGACATAAAGGTGTAAGTTAAATACTAGGTAGTTTGTTGTGATTAAGAAGATCCCATTATTTTTTCCTCTACTGGACAGTTTCTATCCTGAAGCAGTGCAAAATCAATGTACATATTTCCAAGGCCCTGTGGAAGCAATGACTGTGTGCTGTCAGCTTCCTGGTTAGCATTTTCAAATATTTGCTGTTTTACATGCATTGAGTGTCCTTTTTGTATCTTCTAGGCATTGAAGAGTTTAGTGATGTGGGTTGAATAAAATATATGTTCAGCATGCAGTCATACTGTACTTCTTATCTTTCCACCAAGAGATGATATAGTGTCTTAGAAGGACAGAGGGAATTGTTTTTGTCTTACCAAACTTTTAAGCTAGCATTCTGTTGTTCTGCCTCTTTAGATCCTCCTGCAAATTTTGGGTTCTTTTTTCTTCACTTCTTGCTTTCTGTAATGATTACTACAGCCATACACAATTTACAGGACTGATGGTGAAAAACAACATTTTTACAGAAAAGATGTTCGTTTCACTGCAGTACAGCTGACATGAAGTTCAGTTGTCCAAACCTTTGGTGATCTTTCAAGCTGATAAACAGCATTGTGATTTTTCGTACTAGTGTCTGAGGTTAATCTACATATTTTACTGCTTTAGAATGTGTATGAGCTATATTGGAGGCATCTTTATGTCACAGAATAGAAACACCCTAATATACAGCTTTGCTTCTATGTGAAATCATAGGAACTGAGTAAGTCTTCTACATTAAGATAAATAAGAAATTTTGACACTAAAAATTTCCCAAATAACACTATTATTTCCCTAATAACAGAAATAATAGTATGAACAGTACTTGGTGGGACTATACTTTTTGTCACGTACTTTATAAAAATGTAACCTTTTTTATGGATGTTGCTTTTGCATCAGACAAAATGCTTCTCTGTCTTCTTGGATTCCCCAAAGGATGTGTGCTACCTCAGGGAGGGCAGCTGCACAGCCAGAGAATACAGAATTAGCATGGGGTATCCTGTAAGTGTCATGCAGAACCTGCTCAATAACAGGCGAAACTTGTTAGCTTAATATTAAGCAGTACAGTATTTAGGGAAAAAACAGGCATACAATGGCAATTAAAACTGCCTCCATATTAGATTAGCTTCTGTTTTATAGTTAAATTATTTGTGACTGGATATCATTAGGCAATCTGTTCTGCCTGTGTTAATGCAGCTGTGTTAGTTTTCTCTGATCACTTATTTTTTGTTGATTGTAGGACTTCAAACAGGTTTTGGTGACCTCTTTCATAAAATGAACACTTTCCTTAATAAAATGTGGGCATATGTCTTTTATGTATTCATGGTGGCCGTTTATGGCTGAGCATAGATTTGGATATTCCTGAATATTTTGATTTGAATATATCTGGGCAATCTGGGAAGATTTTGCTCTTCAGCATGTGCCTGTTTGGACACTAAATGGTCACTGAACCTCTTGCAGCCTATGGTGGCAGTCTGTTCTGTATTTGTAAGACAGCTGGCCCTGGTCACTAAAAGCTCCTGCCCAGGTTGGTGGCTTTGGGTTGTACAGTAAATGCTACTGGGTCAGAGGTCTGTATTACTGAAGAGTTTTGCCTGTATTACGTAGTTGATTTAGAGATCTTGCTACTTTACTGCTTCTATTTCAGGTCTCCTGTTACTTACAAAGGTAGCAAATACTTAAGATCCAGATTTGTAATCCGAAAGTATCTCTAAATGCATATAGTAGCAGGTAAGGCGTATTTTCAGAAGGAACAGTGATTTACTACAGCTTTGGTCTCTGGGGAGCTGCTGGCCTATTACTTGTTCAGGTATTTCTGAAAAATCTCTTTTTTGGGAGGCTGGAATAAATTGAGTTTACAAATGGATACTCTATTTTTCACTGCTGTAAAGTGGGTCAACTTTAATCATAGCTTGAGAAGACATTTGACTAGCCAGGAAGTTATGGTAGGGATTTTCAGCAAGTTCTTAACTAAGTTTCATGACAGCCTGTGACTTTTGGTCATTGACTTAGATGATTTTGTTGCTTTTGATTGGTATTAAATTCTAAAACTGTGTTCTAATTAGATTTCATAAATATTTTACTTGTGTATGTAGTCTTCATAGGCATAAATTAATATTGAGCTTGAGTTTGCTTGCTTATTTATTTATCTTACTTTGATGCGGTAGAGGTTGGTAACTGCTTTGACCTGAAAGTTGGTGAAATTGTAAGCCTTGGTGCTCTACAGTTATTTGTGTCTTAAATGACAGTCCATTTGTCAAGTGTTTCACATGACATACTGTTTTTAGTCTAAATTTAGTTAATTCATTTGAAGGTGTTTGGTTCTTGCAGATTAGTATTAAACTGGTGCTACCTACGTTTCTTAGTCAAAGTTCCTGTTAAACAGTTTCCTTCCTAGTCAAGCAAGTCAAAAGCCCTGTGTTATGTTTTGTTTTTAAATTCAGAGTTATAATTTGACAGAATTTGAAACTGTTTTAAGCTCTTTATAAACACATCTACATGACACTTTGTCTGCTAGCTGTGTTGAGTGTACAAAAGGTACTCTCTATAGGAGCTGTATATGTGTTCATGGCTGAATAATTAGTAACTTGCAGCTATTAAGGTTTTGTATCTATTCCTGGTATGTGATCCATTTTTGTTATCTCTTGTGCAAGTCTGTGTGTCACAATGTTTTTTTTTGAAACTTGAGATGCTTCCCATCTCTCAGCTCTCCTTCACTGCAGGTACCAGTTCTTCCTGCTGTGGAAGGTTTGACAGAGGGCATCAAACAGCTTGAGTAACTTTTGAATTCCTGTTTCCCCAAGCACCATTGCATTGTTATTTGCCTAATTGCCTTTTTCTCTTATATTTCTGGAGGTGGATATCTGTATGGAGTGCATCCTGCTGACTTTCCAGCAAGTTATTTTCAAAAGATAAAGTTTGGAAGCTTTACTTAGACGTTGAAATTCCAATTCCCTTGAGTGTGGTTGACAGAATTTGGCACTCCTGTAAATTTAACTCTTCATACTGGTAGTGAGTCTTGTGTTTTTTCTGGTTTGTAATGTACTCTTCAGATATTTCAGTATTATCTGACACTCAGAAAGCCCCCAGATACTCTCCCTTCCCCCATCAATTATTTATTGCTGGAGGACAATAAACATGGAAAATGGCATGATCTGTTTTTTACTCTCCCCCACTCCATCAATTAGGTAATTTACACAAGAAAAACATAATTTCCTTTTTCTTTTGATAATAAACAAATGAAAATGGGACATTGCCTATGCAGAACAGTTCACTTGCAGGAAGTCAGTGTACATATTACATGCTGGTTGCTATTGACTACAAAATATTGCTCATCTGCACTCATCAGATGCTCTGTGATAGTAGAAAACATTGCTTTTGGAGCATCTAAATTGTAGAACTTGTTTCAGTGACTTAAAATAGATGAAGTTTTCATCTTTTTTTAGCATTAAAAATCCAGAGATGAGAACTGTATGGTTGCTTTTGTGTCTTGATAACATGTTGTTTGAGTAGGAGTTTAATATTATGCTTTTTTGCATTTTCTCAAGCACTACTGAACATCAGTTCTGCAAGCAGGAAGACTTTTGAAAATTATTTTTGGGCATGGAAGAGGACCAAGTATAACACATTTATAACTTAACATCTCTGATCACCATTTCTCATTGTTTTTTTTTTTTTTCTTCTGTCATACAGTAGTGGTTGAAACAAGAAAAGTGACAAGATAAAATGGGATTTTCTAATGAGTCTGTTTTTTAAATCCCCAACACTTAGAAAACAGTAACTGGGCTGACAAGTGAAGCATTCCACAAATACCATAGCTGGCCACTGTTTGTGGTGTTGAGATGGGTATAATAAATCTTAGTCCATCTAACTATTTTTAATGTGACTAGAAACCCATTGTGGTTTCTGGGGTGCTGCATTGGGATTTACTGTGGGATGCCTGCTGCATGTCCTGTGCGGGTGTGTCAGGGGGCAGAAACAAGAGAAAACTGTGTCACAGAGAACACTGAGCAGATGTTTTAGAACCTGTTACGCAACTGGATTCAACTTTACTGGCTTTTATTGTTTGGTTTTTTGTTGGGCTTTTTTTGTTTGAGTAAAATAGCCTGCCTCTCCTCCTATAAGTCTTTTAAACAGATTATATTTTTTCCAGAGTAATTCTGCTTATTCTAGGGGCTTACCATTACACAGGATAATGTATTATTTTTATTTGTGTAATTGTTGAGGGACATTTCAGCTGAAGTTCATCCTGAGCTGTGAAGCAAAATGACACTGGAATGCTATTATCTTGTCTGCTATAATTACCATGGCAACAGCTGCAGGTAGACAAGGCAAACCAGGGATTCTTGTTCTGTATCGTTTGTACACAAGCTGTTTTTCTTCCCTCTCAGTCATGACTCTGAGAAGCATGAGACACAGACTCTTGAATCATCATGAAAAGTGCTTTGGGTTTTTTTTTTTCAGGTTAACTTCGATTTTAAAATTGAAAGTATTGAGTATTTGTGATACTCTGTTAAAAAATGAACTCTTCTTAGGAACAAACTGGCAGCCTAGCTTGGATTGTTCTAGACGGAAGAGATGAGCCAGTGGCTTTGGAGTTTGTTTGGAAGATCACAGAAGACTTCAGGCTGATAAGTCATCTAGATACCTTTGTGGATCTGGATGTTAATTTCAATGTGCATTCATCTTTTCTTGGGACAAGAAAAGTCCCAAAAGGGATGAGAGTTTTGTCCACCTTTTCCAGAGAGAGAAGTTGTAAGGCTACATTAATGCTTCCAGGTAACAAAATTACTGTGTCACAGGGAGAAAACAGGGTGTGAACAGAAGCCTGTAATGACTGTGTTTTGGGTTTCTTGTCTTGTTATCTAAGTATTCTGCGCTGCTTTTCCTTATACCTCCTAGTTCCCTCTTTTTTCCTCCATCTGCATTAATATGCATTCACGTGCAGATGGGTGCACATGTGCTTCCTTAAATTGTGTGCTGTTCTTTTAGCAGTGTTAAAAATTATGCCAAGGTTTACCGATTCAGATGTGTATTGGTATGAGAAAAATGGACCTTCATATGAGCTCTTTTCTGGTTACTGAGGTGACTGGGAAAGTGTGTTTTGGTTTGCTTCTTATTTATGTCATCGTGGCCATTACTACAAGCATGGAAGCTTCAGAATTTGGAGATTTCATAGAGATGTTTTTCCATTTATTTTGCTCTTCCCTGTAGACTAATTTCCCTTTTTGAAATAGGAGAATCTGTTTCCTTCATTAATCATTAAGCACATCTAGATACGGGGCAGGGTGTGGGGGGGAGTAGTGTTTCTTTTTCCTGGTGACACTCACTAATCTCTTTGCTTCAGTCAAAAGAGGATTTCATCTAACCTATTTTGAATAGAGGATTAAGGACAATTAGGCTCTTCCTCTGCTTCACCATTAAGATGGGATGTTGTGAAATCCTCTGAAAAGAACATCTGCTGATGTGCCATTAAAGTTTTGCAAAATTAATGTTAATAATCAAAATAGTTGTATGCAGAAAAAAACCCTGGTGTATGAAGTACATGTCTGGAGATGATGGGATGGGTGGATTGGGGAGTGGGGAGGAACACTGAACTGTTTGCCTGGTAGTTTTTTGTCTCTAATGCTTTGAATTTACACTGTAGAGTAGACATGTAGATGAACCAAAATGGATTTCTTGTTATCTGAATTGCATTAGTAACTTGCCGTTCATGCTTAGCATTTTATATAGTTCTTCACTTCCTTTCAAAGTCCTGTTAATGAGTTCTGTGCACAAATTATTGTAATGAAGTACAAACACTATCAATTTTCTGTGCTTGTGTAGCTGTTTTACGCTACTTACGTTCATTATAAGTAGCATCTCTTGAGATGAATCTGAATCAGCAGTGGCATTTGATGGTTAACTGCTAAGCTTGTCAAGAGGTCATTAGGAAATAAAACTGAAAAATGCTACTGTTGTTGGAATTTATATGATGTACATAAGGATTAATGTGAAGGAAAAATGGCTGTGTGTGTTTTGGAGAAGTTTGGCTTACAAATTGATTCTGTAAATGAGAGAACTGGTTGCCTTCCATGAAGCATGGATAGTATGCTGTGAAGCTACGAAGAAGGTTTGTTGAGTGGCTTGCCTCTGAGAAATTGCACTTGGAGTCTTAATTTCATTACTAGCAGTTGTAGGTGGGTTACTGAAACTCATGGTTTCTTTAGGTTTATTTCCTGCAGAACACCAGACAGTCGAATCTAATCCTATTTTTGGGATGGTAATATATCTGAAGAAGGGTTGTCAGGGAAAAGCTGGCGTCTGTTTACTTGATCTTATTTTTGTGGTGACGGTGAGTTGAATAAACTATTTTCAGGCTGGTATTATCCACAGTTCGTTAATGAGTGGGATGTTTGGCTCTGGGATCCCAAAGCTCACTTCAAGGAGAATTGTGTTCTGATAAAATCTATCTAGTGTCTTTGCCTTGGGTTTTAGGCTATAGTAACATAGGGCATCCCAGTCACTGGATGAGTTTTGGGAATGTGGAGGAAACATTATTGGGGAATTTGACACCTCCTTATTCAATGTTTATTTTTTCAGAGGGGGAAGATGTTATTTAAAATTTAACTGCATGAAAGTTCTTAAAAACCAGGCTGCCATGTAATTTTACTGTAAAATGTGCCTGTGTAGAAATAAACTCTTTTATTATGTGAAATACGATATGTATGGAAGAGGTTATTGTAAATGTAGGCTTAAAAGCAATTTATCGTCTGAGTCATGGCTAAAAAAGTAAACGTTTATGCTGATATTTGCAGAAGTATGATGTAAGTAAGTTCAGGCTAGACATTCTGCTTTGGTTGAAAAGTCTCTTTATACTCTAAGCAGATTTTGGTAGATGAATGTTAGTCCTTTAGTTTAATACTCAACATTAGACATGGAATACACTGACGAGTTGTTGCTATTTATTGATGTAACAGAACAGCTGTGAACTCCTTTCTGTTAAATTGTGTAGTTCCTTTTTCTTTGATTTTTTTTTTTTTTTTTTACAGTGGAATTACATTAACAGTAAGCATGATGTTTAGGGTTACCTTAATCTTTCATATCCTAGTCTCCTCATACTTCCCAAAGTATGAACTTTGGGAAGCTTAACTCTGATAAATCAAACCTTTTTCTCATGCAGGCTAAGAAAAAAATGATTAAAAAAAAAAATCAAAGATTTCTCAGGTAACTTTAAGTATTGCAAATGTTATCAAGTTAATTTAATGTTTAAAATACAGGATATAGCGTTTAAAGTGTCTTATATGATTTATTTTTAAAGAATATTTAGTTTTTTTATCCTTTTAAACCAGAAATTTGTATCAGATTTTCAATTCCTGACTACCTTAAACAAGTAGTTTTCAGGCTTCTAAACAAATACCCTTTTTTTTTTTTTTACTTTAAGCTCTTTGTATATTGTAGGCACAAGGGCTACATAGCTAATTCAATATATGGTTGGTTGTTAATATCATAGTGGGGAGGATGGGGGCAGGTGGGCTAAAGCTAGGCTGAGAAATTTGTGTAATGACAATTATTGAGCACAACTACACAATTCTTTCACCTTCTAAGGTTAAAAAAAAAAGGCACAAAACTAACCCACAGGGTTCTTTTAACTTCACCTGCAAATGCTGTGGTATTGTTAATCTCCTGAACAGTGTTAAATGACTGCTTGCTATTTACAGTTGTCAAGTGACCAGATGGCCTAATTTGGTACGAGGTGCCTGTGTATTGGCACTAAGAGGGGAAAAATGGAAAAAAGCTCTTTCCTTAGCCCAGAACTGCATGATTGCTTTAAGCTGATTCATGAATATGAATTTGTTGACTTCTTGATGCTGTAAGCTTTTCTCTGGCATAAGGAGGTTATGTTTCCATACTGGTTGGCTGTAATGACACAGAAGCAATAGGAAAGCTTCACATGCTTTTGTGAAACAGTGCAGAGTTTCACAGACAGGTAAAAACACATATTTATGAAGGGCAGTCTGGATTGTGGGTTTGCATCTCCTGCCTCTTTGAGCCCAGGAGGTCTCAAATTTAAAAGGCTTGGCTTTTTTTTTTTTTCTTCTTGTAGGAAGGTTCTTAAGCCTCTGACTTACTTCCTAAGAAGTGAAGAGGTTACCTTGAGCATTTTTACTATGTTAATGATATTTGCTCTAACTTGTTTAAAAACCTTTTATGGCAAAATATATATAAAATAAGTTTTTAGGAAAAGTACTTGAGCCTAGATTTCTGCTGGGCGGGAAGAATTAAAACATCAGTATTTCTTTGCTATTTTCTTGCAACTCTTGGGTATTTTAAGATGAAATTAATAACGTTTTTACACAGGCAGTTGCTTTCTTAAATGTTGAGAATGATGACAAAAGCTAAACAAAGTTTGCTTGAGTTGTAGTAATAGTTGAGTCACTGACCCAACTGCAAGTACTTGCAGACCTTTAAGGCTGGTAAGACAGTGGCATTGCCTTTTCTGCCTGCAGTCAGACCACTTCATTCTGCTTACAATTACTATTTATTGCTGTAGAATAGCAGCTACTTGTTGATGTGGCTTGTAGCTGATCTTTGACAGAATTATGATAAAGGTGATTTGACTGCTCTGTCAAATTCATAGTTATGTCTTAGAGATGTGGAGTGGAAAAGGAAGAATGTTGGCTTTACAGCTTGGTGGACTTGAGCACAGGCAGCTTCCTACCTGGCACTGGGCAGTACAGCAGTGAAAATGCATGTTTGTGGGGCTGCTGGCTGCAGGCAGCTGTGTCTTGTCACTTCTTCCTTAAACTGATTAAAGGTGTGATCTGGCATTCCCTTCAGTTCCTGTAGTTGTAGAAAAGACCAAAGCAGAAGCATTAAGTGAGTGGAGTCAGAGGTGTGTAGCTCCTGGAGCCTTGCAAGAGCTGTCAGACGGGACTCTGGCTGCTCAGACAGGTTTGTGTTTTATTTTCCCCTTGGCATGTGCAGTTGACTTGTTCATAGAGACATCTGTTTGACTTTGAGTGACAGAGCACTGGGCAGTGCCTGTGTGTGGGTGCATTCCTAGAGAGGCAGCTCTGTTCCTCTGGGTTTGAACTGAAAGGGGTGAAGCAGTGCAGGTTTCACTGCTAGGGACAGAGTGCTGCCAAGTGCCAGAGTTCTAGGCAGTGCTTCTGACTGGGGTGGAGTGACATCCCCGAGTGCTGACTGATGAGTCAGGGCTGATTTGGCAAGATGCTGACATCTAGGGAACACTGCCTTGTTTTGTGAGTAGCAGCTGGCGTCAGAAAAGAAATAATTGGGAGAGGGGTGGGACTTAACAGTTCGTGTAAATGTCAAGAAGCTTGATGATTTATAGAATGAGGAGAAGTATGTGGGGGACTACATGCTGGAGGGAATGTTACTTAAAAAGAAACCAACTGGGAAATAACTCCTCTTTCTTCACAGACTAATCCTCTGATATGCATGCTCTTGCAGTACTTGTGCCATATGACTTGACCTTCCTTAAGTTCAAAGTGCAGTCAAAACATGGTGATGTGTGGGGGTAATGGAACAGCCCTTAAATGCCTAATGTTTCTTCCTGTGTTTTATGAGAACATTTTATAGAAGTACGGATGCCAGTGCAGAAATACTTCAAGATGGTGAAATACTTCAATACAGACAGCTGTGGGAGACTGGTATCTTTGGTTTAATGTGAAGACCAGTGTCAAATGCTTAAAAATCAAGGTCTTCTTTGTATGAAGAAGGTGTACACAATCTATTTCACTAATGATATTTGGAATGAATTAATTCTGAAAATAATTACTTAAACTCAGCATTTGTAAAACAAGCAGCTAGCAGACTAGTCTGAAAATCTTCATGCTTTTTACCTCTCAGTAAAAAGTGACAAGATGATCTGGAGAGATCCTTTCTAACCTACATTGCTCTAATTCTAAAATAAGAGCTAGTGACTTCTGCTTAATTTAAAGGAGAAAATACTCTTGCTGCTTTTGCAGCCATCTTCATTTTCATCCCTGAGCCTATGGTGGTAATAAGATGTCTTAAAGTTGAAAACAGGCTCTGTGGATAAAGCTGCTCAACACCTTTAAGTGATAACCCAGAGACTCTAGATCAGTAATTAGATTGTGTGGTGCATTTGTTCATTTGTGCTTTAAGATTGCTACCATAGAGGCTCACAACAACTTCCTTGTGTTCATCTGCTCAGTAAAATCTACTGTAGGTGGTACTGAGGCTTTCATACCTCTGTGCCTGATCAGGCTGAAGTACTCCTGGTTCCTGTTCTTCTAGTTAAAGAAAAAATACTGTAATCAGCCTATAAATGGTTATCATCATTCCCTACTCTCATGGGCCCATTCCAAAACCCTTTTTCTTCAAAAATGTATTTTTCTCGAAGTAGTGATTTGTTGAGCCGTCTGATTTGTGTGCCTTAATTCAGATGTTCCTATCATTTAAGCAAGTCCTAGCTTGAAAAAGGATGGTAGTGGTAGCTAGGTGGAGAGGGAGCTGTGAATGGGAAGGTGTTTGAGAGCTACATGCCTACAACTTAATTTGGAAGCTGCTGTTGTGTAAGTGTGACCTGAGAGGCTGGAAAAGAAAAGCTACTAGACTTTAATTAGTAACAAATAGTGTGAAAATGCTTGTGCCCTTGAGACTTAAGCTGGCCTGTCTCAGCTTTCATGGCAAGATCGTTGTCACCATGGAGCACTGATGGGTGCATGTGCTCTCAGGAGTTACTCTGGAGCTCCATTTAGGTGCTGAAACTACATGTGTTTAGTTTGGGTATGGTAAAAAGAAAAATGCATCAGCTCTAGACATTGTTATAGAGTTACTTACACAATGCCATTAATATAGAAAAAATACTGGATCATGGTAATGGGCATGTAACAGTAAGCTGTTCTTGAAAGACTTCTTAATGGGTTAACAGATGACAAGTTTTTGGAAAGGACCTCAGGCCTTAAGTTGAGGAAGAGGTGGTGAAGAGTATTTGACTGTTAGTAAGGAAAACATGAAAGTAAAACCTTCTTGATCTCAGTGTAGTTGTCATGTTTTCTTAAAATAATTTGGAGCACATTAATGCAATGGGTTTCTGTGTCTGTCTTAAGATATCAAAGAGAGAAGAATGCTGAAAGAATATTCTGTAGAAGAGTGGGGAGTCCTTGGCTGAAAGAGAAACTTGAGTACTTGGTATCATGTGCTTGAAGTCACATGTTGTAATGTGTCCTTCTGTGGTTTCTGAGCTGGTGGCTGAGGGAGAGCAAGCTATAAATACTTCTCTGTTCTCCACTTATGTGATCAGTTGAAGCTTGATTGAACTTTTATTTAGAACTTGACCACTAAATTGGCAAATTAAGCCAGCTTTCCTGCTTCTGGTTGAGTTTACTCTTAAAAAAGAGAAAGGCAAAGTGAATCTACCTGCTCTTGCATAAGTGTTTTTAAATTTGAATGTACTCTTAAGAGGCATATTCTAAAAGAGGATCTGAAAGTTTTGGTAGATTTTTCTTCTTCTCTTTGGAGTAGACTTCTGAAGAATTAATGGTACTTCTTTGCAATGGCTGAGCCCAGTAACATCCATTTATATAAAACAATCTTTGCTAAAACTGTTTGTTTTTACTAGCAAATATGTTAAAATATCTGGTCTTATGTTGCGCTGTTCGTGGATGTTTCCATTAGCCTTTAAAATACCAGAGACATTCCTGAAAAGGTTTAATTCTGAGCCTAAGCCCAGAATAGATGAAGTATTCAACCCTTGCTCTGGAGGTTATCTAAGAGCCTGCTTGGTTTGCTTAAGCTCTGTGTGTCCAGCCTTTGGTTCCTCTGCAGGTGGTTCAGGATGCTGTTTCTTTATGCACTATGTCAGAATAATGAATTGATCTTTAAGTCCAGATGCATCCTATTCCAGTGCCTCAATTTCCCTTTAGTGCTGCCTCAGGTGCTCTTACTCTGGATCCTGTTTATTCCACAAAGGCTTTCTTAAAGGTCTTTTTCTGCTCAGATTCCCTGGTCCATTGTTCCACGGTTACCATCCTCCTTGAGCCCGGATTGTGCCAGGAGGGTCTCTCTGCAGCTCTTTGCCCAAGCTTGTGTATCTCCTCGTCTGCATCCCTATTGAGAAGTTACAGGAAACAACACAGTGAACTCCAGATGAGTTCTCCTGGCCTAGCAAACATTGCCTCCCTGCTTCCCACAGTCTGTTCTGGGTCATCTGATCCCCAGCTGACCAGATCAGCTGCTGCTCTGTGGTGCCTTCTACAGGAAGGATAAATTGACCCTTCCTTCCTTTGAAGATGCCACTGCTTTGAGTGTTTGGAAAACTACAGGCAACAAAGCTTGCTTTTGTTATCTCCCTCAAACCGAGCTGAAGTGTATGACCAAAAGGATTATGCCACATTAGGTTACTAAATATATTTTTGCATGACATTCTCACACTGAAAATAAAAAAACAATGATAGCTATCCCCAGTAGTGACAGGAGTACCTTCTCTTAGTGGACATCAGTGCCAGAACTTTATTTTAGTACCTTCGAAGTCATTAGTATAGAAAACAGTGCTGCAGCTGTCTTGGCAGGCTGTGCTAGGAAGAAGTGCAGTTCCTAATTTAGTGTGTATCTGATTGATGCATATGAAAGTGGCAATTCAGCCTGGCAGCAAAAGAGGATTGAAAGCCGGTGCTGAGCACAGAAGGGTTTGGCTTATGGTAGCTCAGGGCTACTTCATTCTGTACCAAGGGGAAATGTGTGTTCACCCTGTGCCCTCAGAGAAATGGATTGCAGGGTAGTCAGTGTTGCAGCCTGGCTGCTTGTTGCTAGAAGGAGCTGGAAAATAAAGGTAATATTTTGAAATAGGTGCCTTGCTGTCTTGAGGCTTTGGTACTTTGACTGGTGAAGCAAGTTTTGTACCTGGGAGAACCACCTGAAGACATTCCCAGCCAGCATTATTTTGGTCTGCCCTGGTCTAGTTTAGAATTTGTGTTATATAAATAATGATCTGATGCTTAGACTGGGAAGTTTTTGTGAGGGCACTGGTAGCTATTGGGTCATTTGAAATAAAACTTAAAATCTGCAAGTTTGTTCTTACAGGCACATGGTTTGCAAGAGCTGTGATACTTGAAACTGTCTTGTAGCAGTTTTATAGAGACAGCAGGAGCCTGGGGGAAGCATGTTCCTCTGGCCTCTCACTAGAGACTCACAGGGAAACGTGGTTGCATTGCAGTGTGTGCTCAGGCCTGCCAAACCCCAGGAATTGTGGTTGTTGCTGCAGTGCAAGCTGGATCTTCTTGATTGGGATAAATCTGGAAGTTGCAGTGAGACTGAGTCTAATCAGCGTTCTGTGTGCCTGTTGCCTTGAGACACAGCTTTTTGACTACAACCTGCACAACTGTGTAAAAACCTTGGTGAGAAAACAGATTTAGTATAAGTTGAAACTTTCCTTGGGTGATAGGGAATGGGCTGTTAAGGAAAGTGTGTAGTGTTAAGGCTTCTGCATTCTTCATCTTACGGCTGTTTTTGTAGATACAGCACACCTAGTTAAGTTTGTTAAGTTTGTTGGGTTTGCTATACTGGACGTAGGAATGTTGCTGGCAGAGTGGAATAGACACACTTTCATTGCTTGCATGGGGTTGGTAAACGCTTGTGACCTTTCTAGATTTGTAACATACACCAGTTGAAAGCTTGGGAAAACATTGCTCCACTAAAAATGTTTTCTTGAATTTTTTTTCAGGAAGTGACAAATGTCCATTTTATGGGAAACTATTTGATGCAGGTTGACCTTAAAGCAAAGGGTTAAGCTGTCTCACGAGGCTGCTTTTTGTCCTGGAAAGAATCAGCAGTGAAAGTTAGGCTGTCAGCTTTGTTTGCATTTCCCAGCTATTGTGCACTTGCCAGCATCTTTTAAATGTTTTAAATGTAGCTTTTGTATTTTTCTAATGCATAACATTTGTATGCAGTGGTTTTTGCAAGGACGCCAGAACAGCCATATAGTTAATATTTAATAAGAATGATAAAGATTTCTCAGTGGGCTAAGTCCTGATCTAAAGGAAGTGAAATCGCCGTTTTAAATTATTTATGAAATGCTGCACATAAGGAGATATGGTTTGTTTGCTTTATTATATGTAGGTGACTGGAGTAAAGGTCTTTGTTTAGTTAAGACATCAATGGTGTGGGTGGGTTTTGAGCAGGATAAAAACCTTAGTAATCCTACTTTTATGTGATGGATACATCCTCATCCAAGATGGTAGCTGTAGTGCTGGTTGGATGATGGAAGTTGTGTTGCTCCATACTTCAGCTGACTCAATTTTTGGAGACCTGGCTTTGTAGCCTTTTACCTGAAAAGCACCAACTGTTTGCTTGAGAGTCTTAATAATGGAACTGTCAGTTGTGCTGAAAAATTATTTTTAAGATAGTAAATGTGTCTTTCAGCTCTCATGGGAACATGAATTTCCCTTGTGCTTTACTAGTATTAAAAGAGAAATGATTATTAGTATACCTGTAACTTCAGTGTAAGGGGAAAGAAAGGTGTGGTTGATGGTTTGAGCATCTAAAAAATATGCAAAAAGTATTCTTTCCTCTTTGTTCAAATGCAAAAGGGACTAGGGAGGAAGTGAACAGAAATACTGAGGTGTGGAAGGTTAAGACCAAGTGTGGGTATTGCTCTGTCCTGAGACATAAAGCTTCAGGTGCAGGTCCTTGGATGTTTAGTCAGTTGAGACACCATGTACCTGTCCCTTCTCCCCTCCCTCACTCACTGTTACTGTTTGATTTCTGTTGTGTGGAATGAAGAGTGTTAAAATAGAGGAAAAATGTTAAAATTTCTGGAGATTCTGAAGTAGGAACTTGGTTTTCACAATAAAGGCCCAGTATTTGAGGAGTCGGCTCTCTGTAAAGAGTTGGCTCTCTTTCAGCATTACCCTTTTCACAGGTGTTTGGTTTTATTGGGAGTGTTTGGTTGCTGGGTTTTTGTTTGTATTCCCTGGGGACCACAGCTGTTTTCAGGGATAATAAATATTTATTTCAAAACGGAGTCTGTGCTAATGATGGGAGACATGTACTGAGATGGCCTTTACCAAGCTCACTGTAGACCTTTTAAATGTAATGCTGATCTGGTGAGAAGCTCCTGTCGTTTTTAGAGCATTAAAAAAATAAAATGAGCAAGATTGCCTGGCAGACAAGTAAGGGCTGTATGTGAGAGGAATAATACTTCTGTAAAGTGAGAAGTTCAAGTGTGCTTTTTAACATACCTCAACTTTGCAGTTGGGATTTTCCTTTACTTCCTAGTATTAATTTGCTTTTTTGCTATTACACTCCAAACAAGAAACTAAGTTGTCTTTTATAAGCTTCAGTGTATCTGGAGTGAAAACGCATTGTTGTATTTAAAAACACATGAATATGTTCTGCAACTTTTAATATAAATTATCCAAACTCATTTCTTTGCAAATGAGGAAAAAGATTCAAAGTAGAACCCATGGAAGTTAAGCTCCATAAAAAAAAGTTCCTGGTTTTATATTACATCTCAGTGAGTTTGCAGTTCTCTCTTCCTCTGTTTTCTGTTAAAATAAAGCCATTCTGAAGCCATTAGTGTGTGCTTATATCTGGCTGGCTGTTTTCCACCTCTGTAGAAGGTGAGCCTTCAAAATAGTAGTTCAAGGCACAAACATTTTTCTTCAAATAATACTACCTCTGAAAATGCTGATAAGTACTCCTTTTATGAGCCTCTTATTTTTTAGTTTGGGCAAGATAGAGGAAATCCTTGCTCTTGGAAGATTGATTTTTTTTTTTTTTTTTTTAGTTTTAGAGTAGAAGGTGTTTTTTTAATGAATAGGCATGAATATTATAAAATATGTTATTGCAACATTTAAAAAGGCTTTAATGATTGGGATTTTTTAAAATCACTAAGTTTGACTTAAAACTACTGTGGTTTGCTTTAAAATGTCTTGATGTTTTTGGGGGGGATTGAAATAGAGCTTGTCAGTTAACTTTTTACAGTTGTGCATGCTGTATCTTGAATGAAGGACATGATGGGAGATCTGTGCATGGTAAAATCAGTGGACCCAGAGAGTGTTACTGGACTTCTTGTGTTCGAAGCATTCTATGAAACAGATTTAACAATTTATTTTAAGCTGTGTCTTATTGGTGCTATAAAGACATTTGTGTACTGTGAGTTTATGTATGTGTACACAAACATACACATATAAAACTCTTTGTGGAAACAAATTGCATGTTGTAGATAACAAAGATGTAGATGTTCAGAGGAGAAAATTACATGTGAGAGCTGTCACATGTTTGAAGCCTCCATATTCCTCTAAGTAGCCCTTTCCATTTCCCTTATTTGAATGCACCAGTTCTGCTTCTGAAATAATTTTTCTGTTTCCCAAATAATAAAATGTGTTTGTTTCTGTTTTGCATGTATTTTTTTTAATGTTGCTTCCCATGTCTACTGCTGAAAAAGCAAATGTCTTTAATAAAAGAAACAGCCAATTTCTGACTCAGGTCTGGTTGAATCCACTTTTGGGTTTTTCTGCTTCTGTGTCTGAGCTTCTGAGGTTTTTTTCCTGGGTTTCATGCTCAAGAGTCTTTTATAGGCAAATGTTTGCAGATCTCTGCTGTCCTTTCTTGTCTGAATTTTGAGACCTCTGCCTGGCTTTTAGCATACTCTTAGTCTGGTCTTTTTGTAGAAAGGCTCATTATTTCCTCCACTAAGGAGGAAAAACCTGTCTCTTGTGTAGGGGACCTTTCCATTCAGGACTTCCTCAAAGCCTATTTATTACCTGGTAAACTGACAGCAGAATTGATCTGACTCAAGGTCTTAAGTGTGTTGTTTTTGTTAAAACTTAACTTTGTGTATGCTTATGATTCTTCCAAGTGCCAAAATGGGTTTGCTTGTAGAGAGTGAAGTGTTGCAACACTTGTGGCATTGAGCCAGATATAAATTCCACCAGTTTTACTCTTTTTATATGCAGAATAACTTCAGAAAATACTCTTCTTTCAGTGGAACCTTTGGGGTTTTTTTGTTGGGTGTTTGCTGGTTTTTTTTGTTTGAATGTGTATTTGTGGTTTTTGTTAATGTGGGTTTTTATGGGTTTTATTTTTCTGTGTAAGGTGATGGTAGGAAAGGAACACTGAAAGTACTGTTCTTGCTAGGTTACCTCTCTTCTTATTTTAAGCAGTTAGTTACTAGCTTAGGTAGCTTTCTGACTAAAAAAGCGTTCTAGGGAAAGGGTAATAAAGTAGGTTGTTCCAAAATGGTTAATGATCAGCAAGCTATGCTTTCAAGCTATAAACAGTATTGTCCATTTAGCAAGTTCTTTTCTTGTAGGTCTTCATACTCCTGAATATTTTAGTTTGTCTAGTTGCAGGTGCATGCAGACTTTGTTGTCCTTGAGATCTCTACATGCTTTCTGTGTTCTAGTGTGGGTTGTGCATTTACCAATTCTGATATAATAAAAATAGTTCCCTTGGAAAAGTAGTAGGTAAGTGAAGACTTACACTTGGGTATGGAAGGGAAGCAGGGAGGGAGCAAAACTTAAAAAATGATGCAAATCAGTTGTTTATCAGAGCATACCATGTTATGGACTTGGACTTTAATTTCGTATGTCAACTACTTAAAATGTTTGAAGAATTTAATACTTGAAAGTGTTAATCAGCTTAAGTGTACATACAAAAATTGAACCTAAGAGAATGCTTAGACCCAGTTGCACAGGTTGGTTGTCAGGACCCTTCCCTGCATGAAGAGAACTCTGTCTGAAACTGCGGAATCTGGACTGTATAGGGACATCAGGTGAGATACGAAGAGAAGTAATAGTTGTTTTTCTGATTGTTTCTGCAGAAGTCCCTGAAGGCTCCTGTTGCAGCACAGTTAGTTTGAAGGATGCCTCCCTGATGTAAAGTGTGTTTTGTTCTCTTGATTAGCAATATTGCCCTTTACCGCAGTGCTAACATTAGACTCCTCTACTACTACAGCGATATATGATAAAAGCCCAACAGAAGAAGCAACTGCTCGGATAGTAATGACTCCTTCCTACAGTGCCATATTTATAACATTGATGACCTGGAGTAATGTGACTCTTGGACTGATATTGCTGCAGTAGAGATGGATATAAATGAGGAAGGAAGGAAGAAAGTGTTGCCTGCATAAAGAAAATATTTTCTAAAATCGATACAAGGTTTTCAATCCTCTGTGTTTTCTGAATTTGGTAGCATTGTGAGCTACCATGTCATTTAGTAAGAGGTGAAGTTGCTCAAATATGCTTCAGTAAAGTATTTGAGCTTAGAATGGAGCTTTGGTAATTTTCTTGGCAGTTTCTGCCCTTTATTGCACTTACGAAAAACACCCTCATGTTTTAATCTTAGAGGATAAATCCCTCGCAATATATTGTGAAGGTACATACAGATGTTCCCCTAGTTCTGGGTATTTAAAAAGAAAAAAAATCCTTTTTACTCCCAAGATTTCAGGATATACCTCTGATATAATGTCTGCTTCTTGTGTGTGCAGGTTTGAAGCTTTTATATTGTAATGCTTTCTGAGTGCTGCTGTTATGCATTGGGGAAAGTACCTTCAGTCTCTCGCAGTTTTCTAATGTCTGATGGAATGGCCTTGCCTTCGTGTTCTCCAGCAGTGATCCTGTCAGTGAAGCAGCCTTCCTTTTAACTGCTGCTATACACCAGCTCAGTCTGCTTCAAGGGAAAAGTGTTGCTCTCATTTCTTCAGTCATAGGTCTGTTACTGAGAAAGTAGAGCTTGGCAAGTGTCTCCCAGTGGCAAGTAAACATTTGCTCATTGAAATTTTTGGGTTTGTATCTGAATTGTTCCTAAGTTGTATTATTTTTTTAATGAGGTCTAGCATGCAGATTATACTACTCAAGAACAAGTTTATGCTGGTTTAAATTTGTGAGAGTAAATGGCAAAAGCAAAGATTGAATTATTACATCAGGTCATCTGGGCATCTTAGAGCTGAAAATGGCATGCATTTACATGCTAATAGCTTTACTTTCCCAAGTGACCTTGAAGAATAGAGTGACTAAAAGAATAAAATGGTTAGATATTTAGGAAGCAATTATAATTTTGTTACAAAACAAGATGATTA
Source organism: Petroica traversi (assembly GCA_025920805.1). Taxonomy (NCBI): domain Eukaryota; kingdom Metazoa; phylum Chordata; class Aves; order Passeriformes; family Petroicidae; genus Petroica; species Petroica traversi. The sequence continues at coordinate 1,728,400 of JAHLSL010000057.1, read as the reverse complement.
ATCTTTATTTTGATGTTCTGACTGTGTCAGAGTTTAGACTAAATTGTAAAAAGGCAGCTATTGAGCATATTGAGTTTCATGGGAGGATAAGCCATTAAGTGTACAGTTGGTATCAGATGAATTAAAGCTCTGTAGAAACAGACAGGTGTGGTGCCCCACTCCAGTCAAATATGTAAATCATTTAATACATTCAAGAATTCTTGTAATTTTGACCTTGGGAGATTAGCTAGGTCAGTACTGGGCATGCTTGAAGACTTACCAAGGCAGTAAATGCCAGTGAATCGGTGTCCCTCTTTCCAGATCTGGTTGAGCTGGAGGAGTTTATTTCATATGCCATGTGAACAGAGAGTCCTAGACAGGATAAGCGACACCTCAAACCAAGTGGTGACAATGAAAACTAGAATTTACCTACTGAATGCTCTCAGTAAGACTAGGCTTTCTGGTAAAACTGATAACCTAAAATGAAGGTTTTAATCTTTCTGCACCATCTGTTGTGCAGGGCAGCAGCAGGTGGTCTGTCCCTGGAGAGGACGGGCAGAAGTGGCTGGGTGTGCTGCAGGGAGGGTGGAGCTCTGGTGGCAGAGAAAGCAATGTGCGGTTATTTGCCTGCTACCACTTTCTTCATACCTGATTTCCATTCAACCATTATCCAGATGTTGGTGCTGAGAAGCCTGTACTTGGAAGACAGATTTAGAAAAGACATATCTTTGCCTAATTTTGTAAAATTGCTTAGTGTATTAGGGTTGAGATTTCAGATTTATCTTAATTTCTCAAATTTAATGCTTTTTTAAAAGGCTCAGGCAAGTAACACAGCTCAAGCTTAGGATGTCTAGCTTTGTCTCTCAGAGTTTGCAAAGATAAGGGATGTGATACTCTAATTGCTTATTGCACTTGCATCAATGTATCAAAGTTACTGCACCATTCTAATCTCACACTTGATTTGTCTGTCCGTTTCAACTCTACTCAGATGCCTGCATGTTGATACCTCTTATGGTTGGTGATAAAGTAATGCACACCTCAACTGTAACTTCATGTGGGAAAAAAAAATGGGAAAAGTAGAGAATGCTTGTATGGAAAATAAGTTAAGTTTTCCCATCTCCAAAATCAAGTAGTTGATTTTTAACTAAGAGATGAAAGCAAATTCAAGGTACTGCTTTTTAGCTGTTTTCATTTGGGAGAGCGGCATATCTTTGGGCTTATGGATTTCCTTAAGAAAATTCCTTGCTAGGTGAGCACCTGAGTGTCATCCAATTTGTTGTTTTTATTGTAGTGCCTACAGTAAAGGAGTGTGCCCTGGATGGGGGAGCAGTCCTCTGCTTCTTCTGTGCGGGTGCTGTGCAGAGTTGGTGAGCAACTCTGGCTTAACTTACGTTTTAGGTAGTGCTATTCAGACTTCCTTTTTCTTTCTTGTGACTGTTCTTGATTTCACTGGCTCAAATGCAGACTTTACTTGTTGGGGCATGCAGAAGAGTGTATCACCAACTATGCTCACAAAGGTGTTTTTTCCATAGAAGAGGGGAGGAAAGACATTGCTTTGATCCAAGCAGAAACTGGCAGGGTTGAGCAGCGTCAGAATAGCAATGAAGCTCCTCTGATTTTGAGGTTGAGGGTTCTGTTTGGTTGCTTTCAATACTTTTAGATACCCAAGCATTTCTTCTAATCAAAAGAAGAGAGCATTAGAACAAAAATGAAAAACTGGTTAAAAAAATTTTATTCTGTTTAACAGCATATTTATTACAGGTGGTTTGCTAGTCATGGTAGTTTTGATAACAATGAAACCAAGAAGCCTCCTTACGCTTGGAAAAATTAATCATGCTTAAAAAAACTAGACGAAGATTCTAACTCTGTCCTTCTAGAAGCAATGACTATATAATCTGACAAAAAATGAGCATACTATAATCTAATATGTCACTTTTGGTGTAATAAGAAAGCTATTCCATGCTCTACTTCCTTTCATGCTATTAATAAGAGGCTGCCACATGATATTACTTTGCTCCTGAGCTGTGACTTAAAGTTTTCACCCTTCAAGCAGGCCAAATTCAGTGATCTGATGCCTACTACATTTATTTCATACACAGATGAAGTGACAGAATAGCTTCAGGTTATGAAACTTTGACATTTCAAGAGGATACAACAGAAGGCATCAGACTTTGACAGCTAGTGAGCCACATCAGAAATGCCTAACAGAATGTAAAGGTTGCACTGTAGTTTAATTCGATGTGTTAGTAAATGGAATGCCAGCAGTTTGCTGTATGAGAACGTTTTAAAATATGTAGAAAGATTATCTCACCCAGAGAGCTTCTGAGCTGAAATCAATTTGAGACTATAAGCAAAGGTTGCCAGCTGCCGTATTCTTGCTGAACTTTGAGTGTTTAACACCTGCTGTTGGTGTAGGTAGCTTTGTCTTCTGTTTTGTTTCAGCCTAGTCTGGTTTTCACAGGACTGATGGTAAGACATGAAGTGATAGAATCATTTAGGCTGGAAAAGATCATAGAGTCCAGTCATTAACCTTGCTCTGCCAAATCCACTGCTGAAACTGTAGTACTGGAGTGGGGTTGTATTAATGCCAGGCTGTTAGGAATTTCAAGACTTTAAAAAGATTAATCTAGACTGGTGTGCAGACAGGTGAATAAGTAAGAAAGTGAATAGGTGAATGCCAGTGAGAAGGGTTAAGCAATGATGATAGAAAAGGGAAGTTGAAAGAAGCCAATACTGAGCAAAAGACATGCCTCAGGTAAGGAATGAGATTTTTGGACATTTACAAGAGCATTCTCTAGTAGTGTCAGAGAAGATGAATGGAGGGTGCTTGGGTTTAGTGAGCTAGTGGTGACACTGAAATGGCTCTCATGGCTGAGAAGGAGCTGTCATAGGACAGCATTTGAGAAGCAGGATTGCTGAAGGATGGTGTGTGCTGTTAGACCTCCCAGCAACTGGCAAAGGGGCTAAAAGGTTTTTCATGAAGAGCTACTGGAGAGTGTAGGAATGAGCAGTGAATGGGCAGGTGAATTAAAAATGCAAGGGTTCCTTTTTAGTCCCTGGGATTGGAGATGCACTCTGCCTGTTGTCAAAATCTGTAATGAAATTTGAAAAGTATACTAGCTTTATTGTAATAAATTTTTTATCATTCCTTAATCTAGAAGCTGTAGAAGAAAAGGGTTTTTTTGGATAGTATTTCACTGAGTGATGAAAGGCCAAGGAGAATACTTCTGTCCTTTTTTTTTGTTGCCTCTTTTCTGGATTTTAATGTATTGCAAATTAAGTCCTCTTAGATGGTATATAAAGATAGACAAGCTGATAAAGCATAAAATCTTGTGTGTCTTTACCAAATTGCTGTGTGTCTTTTGAAAATGGTAGTAGACTGAAACAAGTATTTTAAAATGAGCATACTCATACTGTGTTTTGATAAACTTGATGGAAGAGAGAAGTAGTGAGACTGCAGTGTCTGGGTGTGAATATGTAGGGTGCAATATCTGGGTGCATTACAGATTAGTTGCTTTAGCAGTAAGATGCTATGTGATTAAGGAAAATGGGATAAAGTAAGATAAGTTAGTTTAAATGGATTGAAATGTACTTTAAAAGGAGAAGGGGGTAAATACTGTTGCTATTTTATTGGCTGTTCGATAATGTAGCTGTGCTGTTAGGTACCTAATCAGAATACTGATAATTACATGAAATGCCAGAAGGAAAAATACAAAAGGAAAAAGTTTTGGTGGAAGTCAGTCAGGTCATTTACTCAAGACAGAGGAGGAGGAGCAAATCTTACTACTGAATGTGATGAAGACAATATTTACTTCAGCTGTCAAGGATGGTTTTTGATCAGCTACCTCAGTGCACAAAGAGGAAGTGTTTATCTTAGGCAATGCAGGAAGTCTGATTCAAGATCTTACTTAGCAGTTACCTTGAAAGCATTACCTGTGTTGTATTATACGGCATTCCTGTATGAGCAAAAATACTCCCAGACTTTTTAGTAAGACTTATTCTTCCCCTTCCCAAAAACTAAGTCAAACCTCAGCCTCAGTGAAGCCAAGTAAGAAGAAATGGAGAGGTAGAGCTGTGAAGGTGAGTCTTTGCATGTCAAGACAACAGAATGTAGACTTAAAAGTAACATGTGTCAAAAAAATTAAAAAAACCTCGAAACCCAACAGGTTAAATAGAATGAAAAAAGCTTATGCTTGTAATCCTTTTAAGAGCAAAACTGTTTGAAGAATGACAGGTTTAAAATTAAAACCCTGAGATAATTACTGATATATCACTGACTGTGGGAAGAATAGGAGGAAGGCTGTATTGTGTTTAGTGGCCAGCACAACGGGGAATTCATGTGGAAGGTGCTATTACAGCAGACCACAGGAGTTTATGCAGAAGTGTTCACTGTTGGAGGACTGTACATGAATTCTCAGGCTGAAGATATTCTTTAAAGGCATAGTCAACAAGATTTTTTTTTAATTAATGCATTGAGAGGCAATCAGTTTAAGTGAACAGGACATCAAGCAAACTAGTTAAACTTACTCAAGGTGTAAAATACCTCAGACATGGAAATGTCTGGGGTTTTTTTTTTGTCAGAACCATGTTCAACAGGCTGTGAGTCCCAGAGGAATGGAAGCTGCAAATGTGATACCACAGTGACCTAGGAAAGAGTAGAACTGAGTGTTTCAAGAAAGTAGAGTACCATGAAAAATTTTAAACACATTAAGTTAAAAAAAAGATGGCCTTTTTCAGCTAGAAGTCATGCATCATGAAGCAGTTGGAATCCTTGGAGGGGGCAGGGAGGGAGAGGAATAAGTATATGGCTCGTGTAATGCACTTCGATTTATAAAAAGCTTTTGACAAGACCTCCTGCCAAAAGCTTTTAAAGCTGTGGATTAAGAGGAACCACCTCCTGTTGTATTAATAACTGGCCAGAAGATGAGAAAAAGGTAAGACTAAATGATCAATTTCCACAGAGGTCTTTGCAATGGGATCTTCAAGGATATGTGCCCTCAGCAAATTCAGGCATACTCTAGACAAAGGAACTAAGTGTGCTGACATTCAGCTAGGAATGCAGAATCGCACAATCCAAAGTTAATTGTGAGATGTTCAAGAAGCATTTCAAAATAGGCAGATACTGTACAATAAATAGCTGCTGGGATTCAGTATCTGCTAATTGTAATGTACAGGATTATGTACAGGAGCTAATTATAATGTACAGGAGGAGGATGAAAACAGTTCTGATTCTGTCTGCTTTAACAGAATCCTAGTTAGTTTCGAACCTTTGGCAAAATGTTGTTTTTTGTGGGAAATGCTTTCAAGGTATAAACCTTGAAGGGAGGAGTGTTTAGGAAAGGAACAGGAAGTAGAACAGAAAAGATGATTATTGTTATTCCTTGGTGTACTGTATGCTGCGTCCATCTTTGGTTCCTGTCCATGAGTAAAACTAGTAATGGTGACTGGGATCATCCCCGTGGTCTGGCTTCCAGTTCAGAGAAGGCTAAACAGGATTGAGCGGTGAGAGGAAAGTTTGTGGGTTAAATTTAAGCATGAGGTTCTTCTGGAAAAGGGACCCAAAGAATGTGCCTATGTACATGCTGTTTTTTCCCCTTTCTCTAGCAAGTCCCACCGCTTTATTGCGAAATCATTTCCATTACATGGATTACTGTATGATACTAAAAGATGCTTTGCAGAGGAGATTTTATAGAGAAGGTCACAGAAGATCTTAAAGAAGAGCCCTGATCGATTTAAGAATTAAAGCTAAATATAAAACAATAAAGCACTGCAAATATAGCTGACTTTTCAAGGCTGTCATGTAGAGTATCTGTAATTCTGCTGTCTCTGAGTGATTGTGTCCTGTGGAAAACTTCGTAAATCTGGGTTTCTATTAATTACACATGTGGACTAACTTGGGCACATGAACTTTAAAACCTGAAAAACAACATTCTTAATAGAGGTATTAATCACCTACAGCCCTGATTGTCTACTTCAGGAGAAACTGTAGTGAAAATTCTTTAAAACAAGAGAAGCTTTAATTTGGTCACCTTCCTCCGGGCCCAAAGTAACAACTCTGGTCTCCTCTTCAGAGACATTGCTGAGTGTTTCTGGGTCAGGTTCATGGCTGCTTTTTTGAGGAATACAGGTGTTACAAATTCAGTTATGAAAATATTCCTGTGTGTCACCCTGCATGACTCACCAAATGGACTAGCAGAACTCCCTGTGAGCTGTGGTGGTTGATGACCACCTACTGTAAATGGCTCTCAGGTATTATGGATAGTAGAAGAAAAAAGCTGATCATCCAATGTAAGCTGCCATGACTAATTTTCACTTTAAGTTTGATGTGAAGGAGTGAGGTTATTAACCCTTCCTTTCATTTCCCCTAATTGCGAATAGAAACTTCTGAACAGTTTAATGAAGTGTATAAAGGGAGATAAAATGCAGGTCTTTTAAGTGGGAGGGGGGAGCTACAAATTAAGTTTAGCCTCGTTAGAGACAGTCTGGCTATAATATTATGCTGATTTTGCATGTGGGTTGTTGGTGGTAGGTTTTGTGGTTAAAATTTGTAATGAGATGCATACTACAAAATTATGAAGGGAAATTGATACAAATTGAGAATTTTTTATTTACTGAATTATAAAGTGTATTACAGGAGAACTGCTTCTGAAAGATGGTGGGTTTTCTCCTCAAATTAAAACATGTGGAAAAAAAATTCTAATTGAGACTTCAGCTATGCTTGAATCTGCTAGAACTGAGGATGATCTGAAATTCTGTGAAATACTAGCTTTTTCTTTCATGTGGAATAAATCATTCAGCATAAAACCTAGATCTTTTATTTTGCCTTTTTCTGAAAGTTTGTATAATTTCCTGACCTAACATTGTTGAATTGGATGTCTATTTAATGCTGTAAAATTATTTTTTCACTTAAATTTCTGTTGAACAGGAAGCATAGCCAAATTCTGTATATGGCGATGAGAATTGACTACCCTTTCCTTTTAATGACTGATGCACTGGACTCTGTATCTTAATAATGAAAGTCACCTGAATATTAAGCAAGCTAAATACAGCTATCTCAAGTTAAATTTTTTTGTGAACTCTTTTTTTTGTGAAGATTATTCAGGTTTTTTCTATATCAAGAAAGCCTATCAGATGTTTCCTGTTAGTATTCATGGTTGGACTTGGTGAGCAGTTTGAAGAAGAGTACTGCCAGAGCTCTGCTTGTAAGCCTTTGAATGTATAGAATTTCTTCAAGGCTTTCTGTAGAGAGGTATTTTTAAACACTGGTTTAAAACAGTCTAATCCACATGAGCTTCAGATTTTTGGATAAAAATTAAGTTTTGCAATCTTAGTCCTGGTTGTGTTTAATGCCGAAGAGATTTATGAATGCTTCTGGGTATAAATTCAAATGTTCATTGTTACTCTGCAGTTACAACTTAAAAAATTATTGTTATAGGAAGAATTTGTTAGTTTGTGCAAGAATTTGTGTGGAAATAAGCTATGACAGGATTAAGTCTGCAGAGGGAAGAAATGGGTTCTCCTTTAGGGACTGTGACTGTTGCAAGTAATTTCTCTAAAGGTAAAAATGTTTGATTTCATTTGCAATTTGTATGCACATGCCAGTCTGATCTCTAGGCAGAATGCTTCATTTAATCAACCCCTGATAATTCCTCATTTATTGGAAATGCCCAAATCTGTTTAAATACTTAGAAATAATATTGTTTTCTTTGCTAAGTCTGACAGTATGCTGAAACATGACCACTAAATTGCTTTTCTTCATTTTGTCTATCTTTTTTGTGGTTTACCATTTATATAGTAAGCTACTTAAGCCCTTTTTCTACTTAAGTATTGTTAAACCAGCTAATGCTTTGTAATGTGGGTCACTGGCCTAAATGATGTATACTACTCAGTAATCTGAACAGAAGGAATGATATGAGGAATGGAAGATTGATACACTTTCTGGAAAATAGGGGTTTGCCAGTTTTTGCTTTCTTAATGCTTGGGATTTTTTTTCTGTAAGACATTGCATACATTGAACAGTTGAGATTTAAAGTTAAAATATCTTCCTGAAAGGACAAGGTTCAGGCTTCTTTTTTTTTCTTTTTATAACTAAGAATAAGTCTTAGTGCTTCTGTCAATTTTAGGTGGCTCTCTTCTTAAAGGAAGGAGGTTTGCAGATGTTTTGCTCATGCCAGTGCAGCAGAAATTGTCCAGAGAACTTTGTGGTTCATAGAAGGATTAGTATTTCCCAGTTAAGGAATATACTCTCCAAGCTGTAATCACTCTTCTCTAATGTGTGGAAAGAACATAGTTTCAGATTACTCGGGGAATTCTAGGGCCTGTTTTTAAAATTAAGATACAGAAACATCTGTGCAAGTGGATTGCAGCATTTGTATCAGTGCTTATGAACGAAAAAGCTCTTCAGTTGTGACAGAAATAATGTTACATGTTTATTTCCACAAAACAAAAAATGCCCACGGATAGTCTTAGAGATGCTTATGGAGTATGAAATAAATACCATATCTGTATATTGTTTGAATGTCAGTGCTGCTTAACAATTTACTAGTAAAGCACATCTTTCTTAAATGGATTTCTGTCAGAAATAGAATAGGTTCTCTATTTGTGTTGTGTGTAGCTCCCTTTTTAATGTGGAATCATATTTACCATGAACTTCATTTTAGTGACGTCTAAATATGTCAGATTTATTTCAGAAGAAACATAGTTTTTCAGAGGACTTCTGCCTATTTGTTGTTTTCATTTTCATGACTCCTCTTTTCCTTCAGTAATTTTTTATCCCTCTTCATTCCAGCCTCACTTGTGTCTTGTATTCAATTATATGGTGCTGTTTTGCAGATATTGCTGTTGCCTGGAAAATGGACTTGCATGGAAAATGAGAATATACTGATCTCCTTATGCTCAGGGCACACTTCACCTCTTGAGATTATTCTCTTTCTTGACAGTAGTTCTTTTGTCTCATTCTATATATGATGTATTTTTGTTCCTATGCCCATGCTAACCTATTCTCTTTGGTCAGAATGCGTTTTGTTGAAGCTGAATTTGAACGTCAATCTATTTCTTCTTGTTTAAGGAGAGTGAAATTCTTCTGTCTGATGTTTATCTCTGGTGAACAGTCATGTCTGGAGAGTGCTTTACTGTGCTAATAAAATTAGGCAGGATTTTGTAAACTTTGCCTGAGTTGAGTACTGAATAAGCTTCTGTAGAAATGTATTAAGATAATTTTTTATATTTATTGCCATGTCCTCACAGTAAGTTCTGTGTGGTTTTGCTGTCTTCCCAGCTGCCTTTGTCATATGTGTTAGTACTATCCCAGGAGTCTGGGTGCCTTACATATATATGTTAGTGTTTGCAGTTAAGATAGAACTTAAATCCTTGTTTACACTTCAAGACAAATTCTGACACAGCTGCTTTGCAGAGATAGTGTGCAGTCAACCTTGTCTTAGTCAGTCCTTTGGTGTAAACTCACATTTCTTAATCTCCTGTCCATTTCCCCCTCATTTCCTATGACCCAAGAGTTGTCTGCCTTTCAGTGTTAAGCACAGTTCACCTGTGGCAGTATGAGGCTCATTGTACCCAGGGAGCCGTCAAGGATGCCTGGCTGTGATTCTATCAATAATTAGCAAGTATGGTACTAAAGTTTGGGGATCACTAAAACTTCAGTTCTTGCAGCCTGCAGCTGGTGTTTGGTGAGTGAGTCAAATACTGTTAGAAGCCATGAAACTACTCAATGTTGTACTTAGTGGCCATGATCTGGTTGACAAGATGGTGATCAAAGGTGTTTGACTCTGATCATAGAGGTTCTTTCCAACCTTAAGCATTCTATGATTCCGTGGCACTAAGCCAGCTGTAAGTATTTCTAGCACACTGGCTATAGCTCTTGCTTACAGTTGGGTTATTATTATAGTGGAGACTTTGTGGGAAGCTGAACGTGTTAAAATTGATATGACAATGCCCAATATACTATTTATTGTGTCTTTCAGAGGCTGAAGTAGATGGCTTTCCATTCGCCATACCATAGGAAGTTTACACAGCTGTGCTGTTTTTTTTTTTTTTTTTTCTGTGGTTTCCTTCACTGGAATAACCTGTTATACTTAAAAAATTCAGTGAGTATAGCACACAGAAGATGCCTCCAGGAAGCACCATCACCTTCTGAGCCAGAATTCGATGGAATTACTCTCAGCTTCTTATTCCTTATCTGTATCTTTGGGCAGCAGCTGTGTAGTCAGAAGCAAGATCACTTATCTGTGCTGACATTATGACATAATGTTCACCTGATCATACTGAACTGAGAACAGAAGTTGCTTCACTTGCCTGTGTTGCAGGCTATGAGTGCTCTTAACAGGGAATTAGGAGGGAAGAACCAGTTGCCTTGCAGACAGTGATGACTATTTGCATGTTGCTTCTAGTTGGTCACCTTTTTAGCCCTAAGTATGTTTTGTAGAAATCTTATTGCAAAACTAGGGTAATTACAGCATAAGTGTAATTAAGGGAGATGTTTATGAGACTTCCGACATCATATGTCATCCCCATATAATACTATGGGGATACTCCCAGTTTCAGGCACTGTTTTCTTGGGCAGGAGTCCACTCATGGACAAGTTTCTGTTTAGGCAAAAAAAAAAGCCATGCCACTTGGACTTGTCTTTTAACTCTGGGCTTTGTTGTTCAATTGAGTATTGCCACTTATCCATGAACTTTAAGATAATTTCTATAAAAAGGTTAAATTTATCTGTGGTGGCTCTTAGGCCGGTGAAGAATCATCAGTAGCAGACAGTGATATTTTAGTGACTGTAGTTATTGTACTGCAGCTCTGAAGTGTGAACATTTTAGGATTGTACTATCCTCTTGGTGTATTTTGCTTTTTTTCTTGTTCAAAAGGTGTTCCATAGCAATTAGAAAAGGCTGTCCTATTTCTTAGTGATGAGGTTTTGATAATGTAGGTGTACTGATCTTCAGCTTTGAGCGTGCAGACTGCTAGGCTTAGATAACTGAAATAAGCCAAGTCTGAGCTTCTTCCATTTGTTTACAAGTGCCTTCATTTTCAATTCTGACATATTGCCAGTTCTGTTGACTGCACAATACGTATATCCAAAAATACAGATGTATAGGTGTAGTCAACTGTCTTGTCATGTTTGTCAGCAGAAAGTCTTCTGGGGTGGGAGAACATGTTAAGTATAAACTAGATAAGCAATTTGAGAGGTTATGGTTGGTAGAAACTTTAAAATATGCTCTTTATGCATTTTATTTAATAAAATGAAGTATATTATTTCAAGTGAGTATATATTTGTGATGAGAAAAATTTTAGGACTTAACAGTCATTGCAATGTTAGCACATTTAATAGTGGAAGAAATACGTAGATGAGTGGTGCCTTAAATTCCCAGTGAGAGAGCGTATTTTTGTGAGCAAGTGATGAGCTGTACCTTCCCTCTCCCAGATGCCTTTTGGCTTTTATTCTTTCATGGAAAGTTCCATATTCCAGGCAGTCAGCATTTGTGTCATCAGTTTACCAAGTTCAAGAGTTGTTAGAACTTTTTTCCCCTGTTGGGAAGAGTTTTTCTTACCCCTCTCCCCCCACAAAAAACCAACCTCTACAAACAATCAAAATTTCACTACTTTGTTTGGAACCTTCATTTTTTAGTCAGACTTGAAGACAATTTGTGCATATCTGTTCATAAGCCAAATGCTTGTTTAGTGCTGATTACTTTTTATTAATTTGTGTTTTAGAGGAAAACACACATTGTTCCCACTTAAATGTCATGGGTTCCTAGGTTTTCGTAGACAAAGAAGGGTTAATTCCTTCTCATCACAAAGGCTCTCTGATTGATATAGACCTGCTATACACCTGCCTGGCTTGATTTAGGTTGATCTTTTGTTAAATAAGGAAGGCCAGTACTTTTTTTTTTTTTTAGATGCCACCCATGCCTTGTAAAATGTTATCAGTACACTACTGTCTCTAGAGGCCCATCCTCTGGCTCTCTCCCAGCTGAAGAACTGCCACTGCTTTTATAGCCACAGCTTTTGCTTTTAGTCCTTAAAAGTGCTTCAGCTTATATTATATATATGATTAAATTTTACTGCTTTTTTACTGCAGTTCTCAAGGTGTTCTAGTACAATATCCCAGTCCTCTTTTGGTTGTCCAGCTTTGTCTCATCATCAAAATTTACCACTATTTTGTAAAACATTCTTGTGGTTATTTCTGTAGAATGCTGTGGATGATCCTCACTTCGCCCTGGCCTTAGTGCTGATTAGTCCCCAGCTGTAGGTGTTCTTTGTTTTACTGACCAGTGTGCATGCTGAGTGTTATTCAGGCACACCATAACTTCCATGCTTTCATTTCCTGACACTTTGCCACAAAAAAAAAGCAGATTTGTTGTTCTGCTCTGAATTTTATTTTTATTGTAGTACAATGCAGGGCAATGGAATAATAAAATGGTATAGATGGAAAATGACATCTGAGACCATCAAGTCCAATGTGAACCCAGCACCACATAATACTGTATACATTTATTTCTTTTGTTCTGGTTCAGAGGAAAAGATGACAGACTTGAGAATCTGTTTGTGGACTATAAACACCATCCTCCCTACACACACACATCTCTTGCTCCATCTTAATACACTTTAAGTTGCCACAACCTGGATATAGGGAAGGGGAAATAAAGCGAACACCATAACTAACAGAAAAAGAGTTTCTTTTGTAAGACACATGGAAAGACTTTTAAACACTTCTTGTAGTTCCATCTCTAAATTTTCTCTCAAGACTGCCATACATGAGAACTCTTTTTCCCTAAAATGTATCAACATTTTAAGAAGATCCTTCTCTGCTGTTCTGCTGTTCATATTACCCTGTTCAGCTATGAAAAGTTGCTTTCTATTGTCTTCCTCCTGGGAAAAGTACTTTTCTACATTCACACTGACAAAAGACACCCATGGAAAAATCAAGTCTCACACTGTGCTCTCAAAACCAAGCCAGCTCATCCTGTTCTTCACTGACATGCAATTCTAACAACAGAAGAAAAAAAATCTGCTCATAAACACACCTTACCATGAGAACCTTCCCACTTGAGATCAGCTGAGCTAACAAAAGCTAGCAGCTTTTAGGTTATTCTTTGTTAAAGAGAAACAGAACCATGAGCTAGGTCCAAGATCAACCCAGCAGCAGGACCACACATTGCACTGCAGCTCAATGTGTTACTTCTGGAACAGTCTCCCCAAAAAGATTAAGAGCATTACAAGGGCTGGTGTGTAGGGGAATTTAGAGATGGAACTACAAGAAGTGTTTAAAAATCTTTCCATGTGTCTTACAAAAGAAACTCTTTTTCTATTAGGTTACAGTGTTCGCTTTATTTCCCCTTCCATATATCCAGGTTGTGGCAACTTAAAGTGTATTAAGATGGAGCAAGAGACACATTGCCTAAGAGGATGCTTATTGTGTTGTGTTTGGCTGACTAAACAGTTTGTGCTATGACTTACCTTTGCTTCATGGACATAGAACTGTTTTAATTAATAAAATCATTTTCTTCTAGAATAATCCTGAATCATTCCCACCATAGTTGGTCAGGTCATGTTATTTTGAATACATTAAGAATGAGTTGTATAGGAAAATCAAAACGTTATTTTTTTAAAAACTTGACAGTGTGTAGCACTGTATTTAACATGATAATCTGATTCAAGTTTTATTTTGTCATGTCTAGATTAAAACCTGCAGTACTTGCAATTTGCAGATAAATAGATGGCTTTTTCTCTTTCTGCGGATTTTTAAGGCTTCAGTATTAGTGGATATTAGTAGATATCTTGTTCGTTCCAGCAAGTAAGTCTTATTTTCTGTAACAGTTGGCACATTGTTAACTTCTGATCTCTTTATTACTAACAAAACACAGAAACTGAAGTTTGTAATTCCAAGTACTTTGCTTTCCCAAGAAGAAGAAAGCTAGCATAGTCCCTTAAAAAAGCATTTTTATTCTGTTTGTGTTAACATGGAGTGAAGGGGTAGAGACTTGTTTAGTTTTCTAAAAGGAGTAATATTTAGGAAATGTTGTATACACAATAAGATAACACTGCATACATCTTGGAATAGGTCAGTCTTGTGCCTTTTGAAGGAATAAGGCAAGCTGCAGTGTCATGAGTGAAGGATGGTAGGGCATGGGATGGTAGCAAAGCTTCTCAGAGAAAGAACATTGCTTTTTCTATAGTATCATCAGAAAAATGCTAGTTACTACAGTGTAAAACTTTTTGGTTATGGGCTATATTCTTTACTGCTTCAGAGTTAGTCGTTTAACTGTTGAGGGAGGAATTTAAAATATAGCAAGAAAAATCTGAAATGCAGTTTGCCTTACATCAATATGGGTAGGATTAGACACACAGAGTTTTACAGGATTTCTTTTTTGTTTGTTTGTTCATGCCATATTTAAATGAAGATTGTTACAGTTAGGAATAACCACGTGTTATGTAGAGAGAAGTAATGATGGGGGAAATTGATGTGGTAGTTTTTTATTCTGTGTAAACAAATGGAGATGTGTAAGATTTCTGAAGGCCTTAAATACTTGACTTGAAGAGTGAAGTATTTTTGCTGATTGGTATGTGTGCTACATAAAAGGAAGATTTAGGTGATGATAGTGGTTGTCAAATCACTGTTTATCCTAAAATTGCTTGATTTTTGTCTTGTTAGCTTATTAACTTCGATATGGTATGAAAAACATATCAGTTACATGGCTTGTTTTATGCCTTTGATAATGTGCAGTGAAAAGTCGCCTATGCAGATTTGATTTGTGGAAATGGTGTTACATAGGTATGTCATTCTGATGTCTTCTGGTTCAGTGAAGAATGAGAATGAATACTGTGTCCTTGACTGGCTTTACAGTTATTTTCAGTGAAGAACAGTATCGCATTTAATTTTGCCTAGTAGTATATAGGTTCTAGTAGAAGTTAGAAGTGATGCTGATAAGTGGAGGACAAATGTTTCTTCTGTGCTTGAGGCTTTTTATGCCTTGGGCTTTTCTTTGCTATTGCTCCTTTTTCTGGGTTTATGGTAACAAACCAAATGCAAGGATTTATGGAAGCATGACCTAACATGCCCTTCCCACCTGTGTATGGTAGGTCTTTATTCTCAATAGGTCACGAAGAAGATGATTACTCACATTTTGTCAACTTCAAATATGTTTGTTATGCCTGATGTGTTTAGAACCTTCAAAGCTTTACTTAGAAATAGACACATTGAGCAGACAGGATTTACCTGGTAGCATAGTACATAGTTCAAGAAAATCCATCCTTCTGAATTTATAAGGTTATCAGTGTTTATTTAGAAATCTGTAGCCAAACAACCACAGATTTGCGTTTTTCTGGTGGATTTCTGTTTACGCTTGGAAGTTGAATATTGAAGGTCTTCTGACCTTGCAAATTGATCTACTTGAATTCTGTAGAGCTCGAGCTCAGGAACCTTTAGATCCTGCTCTGAGGTTTATTTGCTCAGCATGTGTAGTTATTTTCCTGTTATGTTTTGACTTTTCATTCCTTGTTAGTTGTCTGTTTTGTTTTATATTGAAGGAAGCATTTGTAATAGGCTGAGCTGAACAAGTTATTTTTTGTTTTAAATACCAGAAACTGGATATGCAGTGTTGGTTCTTGAGTCTGTCTGGGGGTGGGGAAGAGACAGGGAAGTTCATTTTGACAGATCTAAGTGATGAGTGAATTGGTGAGTTTTTTCCAAGGGTTAAAATAAGGTACCATGTATTTGCCACTCTGAGTTATTTAGTGCATTACAGAACCGGTGTTTAAACAATTGTTAAAGCACTTGTAAAGCATTACCTTGTGTATTTCTGCACTTCTGAGCAAACTGAAATACCTTGCAGTGCTTGTTTCTTCTGTTCCATTTTTCTGAAAGGAAAAAGCAGCAACAGCTTGTGTGTGAAAGCGCCTTTGTGATTGTATTTGGCTCACAAGACACAGTGCTGACCTGTAATCCTGGTATATTGGTGTTGAATGTCCTCCTAGGGAAGTTTAAAGAAAAAGCTGAACATTTTCAAGAGTCTGGAACAGGGCAAGTATTGGGAGAGGATGTGAGTTTTTAAATGCTGCAAAATAGACATCTGCTAATTGATTTTTCAATTTTGAATCTTGGAAAAGTAGTAAAAATCTCTTTAAAACAGCCTTGCATAACTTTGGTTTGATCTTATTGGCATCACTGGAAGTAATTGTTGTAATTAGAGCTGTGATCTGCTCTCTTATTGACATACAGGAGAATGGGAAAAATAATTTAAGTAATAGATTTGATGTGTATTGATTTATTACTTGCTGTAACTGGAAGGAAAAGTATGGGCCTTCTCATTTATTTATTAATTCCAAGGAATTGCCAAGGTGATTTCGTTTCTTAGCCTAGCCTTGTTCTATCACCTAGAGAATTTTTGAACTAAGATGATGGACAATCCAATACATTACGTCATTTGACTGAATTTAATGTGAGCTCCCTGGAGTGGAACATCTTAAATCAATAGCATTAGAGCCACTCATTTTTAAAGGAAATGGCACGAAGCAATAATGTCAAGATAGCAATAAAACAAGAATAGCCTTTCTGGAGAGATTTCAAAAGAATAAGCATGTTCTTAGATCTGCTGGAGTGTCATCATTTCAGAGACACTGCAACTACTTAGCTAGTGTTGAAGAGACAAAACCTGAAAGTTGGCCATAGGTTGGCTCTCTATAATGTGGGAGAGATACAAGATTTTTGCAATATGACCAAAGATGCTATCCACAGTTAGATGCACAGTACTTTAAAGTAACACACAATTGCAGACCAACTTCAGACCTTATTCTAGGGAGTTCATTAGCTTGAGGAAATTTGAGTACCGGTTTAAAAAAAAAGCTAATTGAAGAACAATGTAAAGAAGTTTTAAAGGCTATGAGTAGAGGTTAAATGTATTGTTTTAAAAACACAAACCTAATTGTACAATTAAATTAACCGTGATTCTCCTTGAAGGAAAGGACTTTCCAAGTATAGTAATTGCTGATTTCCTCCCAGTTCTACCATTGGAAATGAAAGTCAGTAAAATCAGTGCAATATTTAGTATTGGCATTGTCTTTTCAGGTGCTGAGAGGGGGCTGCATTGTTTCCGGTTCTCTTTTACAGATAGATGAACTCATTCAGTGGTGTGAACTGATCCACAGTCTTAAAAAAGCTTGGAACTGGAACACTAATAGATTTTAGGATGTTAACAAGGTAGCAGTGAGGGACTAGATTGTGTTTTGACTGTCCTGTGTAACTCTATAATGTGTAACAGTTTTAACAGAATAGATAATTTAGAGCAAATATGGTTCCAGAGATGAAGTCATATCAGGAATTAGGTGTGGGAAAATACCTTTCTTCATAAGATCAAAATAGTAAAGGAGAAGACACTTGTGATTTTCAGCAAGAGGTTGTTGTGGCAGTCATTCTACGAAACTGTGTCCCCAGTGAAAATCAGTATTTTTTGTACAGGTCGTATCACTGGGAGTTTTTTGTGCTTCACTAGATGGGACCTTCTCAGTAGATGGCTTTCCTATTTCCATGCCTATAAATAAAGTTTGAAATTATTTCTTTCTTCAGTGCATTTTTTTTTAAAGAAATTCTTTGTTTGCTTTCACGGTATCTTATGGAGATTTGGCAAAGAAGCTCTCTTAGCTAATGCTAATCTTAATCTTAAAGGGTATGCAATAAGCAGCTTGATTTGTGTTGCTCAACCCTTTTGGTGTCAACCCTTTTGGTGGTGATGGCAGTGCCATGTGGTCACTAGCTGCAGAAAGGCCACGAAGATGGCTCTACTGTCACAGGGGGAAATTTTAACGTGTGCCAGCAGTTTTGTACTGAAGATACAATTTTTCCATGTCTTTTTTTTTTTTCCCCCAGAGAAAGACTGTATGAAATGTGCCTGCATCTGCCACAGGTTAGAGGCAATGGTGACTAAGTTACTCCTGTGCTTGGGGCTGCCAAACAAGGATTAGATCCCCTGTAAGTGGGGTCAAGGCCAGGATTTCAGCAGGCCCTGCCAAGTCATGGCATTTGACACTGTACAGTGGTGGCCACTGTGGTGGCCCCAGGGACTGGCAGCTTCAGTGATGTTCCATTTTGTCTGTCGGTCAGATTTTAGGAGCACGTGCTGTGCTAAACAGGGTGGCAACTGTGTGGGTAAGGTGGAGGTGGAACTCACTGGTTTTGCTAGACTTTCAAAATAAATGGAAAAATGTTTAGTGTAAGGAAACTGAATATCATATGAATCAAATTCCTTCAACCACATGCATACACCTTAAAAATTCTTCTGTCAGTGGAACCTGAATGCTTGGAGAGGGCATGTGGGGTGGTCCCTTGTGAGGTTAGAGCAGGAATTGTTGCTCTGCTCGTTTCTCGGCCTTGCACGGGGGCTCTGGAGCAGTCGGAGATGGAACCATCTCATCTTTACCCATGTGCAGCCGTGGTTTGAGGGGCAGAGCCCGCTCTGGGCGCTGCCAGGCCTCTGGGGACCCTCCGTGCGCGGGGCCTGGCAGTGCCCGGAGGCTCCGGCCCAGCGTTTCCAGCCCGGCGCTTCCAGCCCAGCTCTGGCTGCGTTCTGGCGCTTCCAGCCGGGCCCTCACGGACAGGGCCCTGCGCGGCGCCCTGAGGGGCCGGCCCGGCACAGCCATGGCAAGTGGCCCCCTTCGTGCCCCGTGCATGGAGCTTAATCCCAAGGTGGGTTCATCCAGTTGCCCGGCCTCCTCTGGCCATAGTATGTTACTTGTTTTCCACAGCCCTTTGGCCTGTATGGACTTCGTCCATGCTCTTTCCCTTTTTTAGTTCTTCATTTTTAACAGCTCCTGTCATCTAGAATTATTTTCATTTCATGTTTTAAGTACAAGAGAGTGTTATGGAGTTCAGTGTCTTCACAGATACCAGGGGTTTGAGGACCTTCAGGTCTCCTTCCAGGTACATGCAGATTATTTTTTGCCCCCTATTAATTAAGTTGAACTTCTTCAATATATACCACTCTGCTTGCTGGCTCTTTGCCTATTTTATCAGACAGTCTTCAGTTTAATTTGCTTAACAAATCCCGTTGTAAATAAGCTAGAAAGAGCTATGAAGTGTAGGTATTTCCTGGAGGGCTTGCAAGGTCATGGTGTGGCCCTTGGTGTCCCTTCCTTTCTAAGATGTGCCTGACGTACACCAAGCTTGAACTTCATAAGACTTCAAGACAAAACCATGCTTTTTTCATGAGAGTATTCCTAACTATTCAATGGTAAATCTCATGCTGTGTTAAGCTTTATAATATTTAGAAATGCCTGGACTTTCACAGTGGAGGCATCCATGAGCATGTTGATGCTAAGATGAGAGATAAAAAGGGAAATGAAGCTGAAATCAAAATATTTAAGAGATGGGATTTGGTTGTGCTTTACCTGTAAGGTTTCCAGCCAACATCACATTGGAGGAAAATCCTTTTCCATATGTCCAGTTTCGTATCCGTGCAGATGTATAAACAAAGCATGAAAAGATTGATAAATAATGTTTCACTTACTGCAAGTAAGTGTGTAAAATTAAAATGGAATCATTTGGAGTAGGCAGATTTCTATATATCACTAAGAACAAAACCAGTATGCTCTTTCTTCCTTGTTCTGGTATGTTCATTGTAAGAAATCTGGCTTTTTATTGCACTCTCTCCAACGCTGAAACAAAGAGTGTCTAAGAATTAGAAGAATTGTCTAATACTGATTGAGAAAAACATATGGCGCCATGGGACCATAGGCAGCTGAAGCAGTGCACATTCCACATAATTGGTAGCCAAAAGCAAGTTGCAGCAGTGTTGACACAAGTAAAATGTATGTGCCATCTCTGAATCTGAGTATTTTTAGATATGTTCTGTGTTACTGTATTGTAAGATGTAAATATTTCAGAGTTAAAAACCAGCCTATGAAGTATTTGTTCTCTTTACTCCGAAGAATGAATTTGAGTATAATTGTTGCTGCGTATTAAATCTGATTTTCGCTCTTGTGACCAGTGGCATGACTTGATGAAACAGTATGAAGCTGAGTCAGGGGAGGTTTAGGTTGGATGTCAGGAACAGGGTTTTTACCCAGAGTGTGCAGAGGCACTGGAGCAGCACCCCAGGCAAGTGGTCACAGCATCAACCCAACAGAGTTCAGGAATTGTTTGGACATTGCTCTCAGGCACAGGGTATAACTTGTGGGGTGAACTGACCAGGGCCAAGAGTTGGATTTGATCCTGATGGATCGTTTTCAACTCAGCATGTTCAATGATTCTGTGATTCTGCTAGTGTTGAAGAATGGAGACCTTTAAATGGTCAGTTGCATATAGTAACAAGGAGAGGGGAAAATTGCTTGTTTAAGCATTAATTGGAGGGCATGGGTATTTGTTGGATGGTTGGGTTTTCCAGCATGAGTTGCTTCATGACACCTTGTCCTTCCCATCTCCATGGTCTGGCTCACTTCCCTTTGCACACACAAAACGAAAGCACATTCTAAAGGTCACGGTATTTCAGTTCCCTGAGCAAATGCAGAAGAGTTCTGAGAGGGTGCTACTGTTGGGGCTTCTTCTGCAGTAAGGCAAAGTTGAAAATGTGGTTGTAACCTCTGTGGTTTCAGTGGAGCTTAAGCTACCAGCTTCATTGGTTGGCCACAACATTGTTGTAGAGACATTGTATTTTTTTTTTGTTGGTCTTGGGTGAAACAGTAGTTATTTCTCAAATGCAAAAATCAAGGTTTTCTAAACCAGATAATTTTGATACTAAATTTACAGACCTATAGCGAAGTGACTTGTAAGAATAATTACTAATAAGGAAATCTAAGCGGCTTACAAAGAAAATGACTACAGTTCTTACAGGGACAGAAGATAATTTTAACTTCGGTATTTGTGAGTTAGCAAGCCTTTCTTTTCACAAGAGCTCCATTGGAATAAGTGGAAACGTGCAATTTACTGTTTTGTTTTTCCTCCCCATTGACACTCCAATGTTAGCATTACTCCTTGCAAGGACATACTTGGTTTTATCTAGAGGTGAGGCATTGTTTTAGTCTTTTTGTGAAGAATATGGGAGGGATGATATAGGTTCCAATACAGATGATTTAACCATATTCATTGTACTTACGTTTTACAGTACTTGCTTTGTTTTCACTCAGGATTTCAACAAATATATACAAACGAAATTGTGGTGTTCTTTGGCAGTTTGTACCTTTGACATAGAGTTTAGTACTCGGAGTCAAGAGAGGATGCTGTGTATGTGTATGGTGTGTGTGCAAATGAAATGTGAATTTGTCCCCAGGAAGTATTTTTATAGCATATTATTTGGAAATGTAGTTTTGTGATGGGACTTTTTTGGAATACTTCAACACTTTTCATTTGAAAGGATTTATGCTAAGTGCGAATAGATTTTTGGCATAGCTTATCTACTTTCCTTTTACTCCTTCTGTAAATGTAAAAATTTACCCAAATTGTAAATGAAACCATTATCTGTAATAGCCTCTTACCAGTGTCCTTGCAAAAGCACCTGAAGGTTTTATTTCTAGAAGTTTGCAGTGGAATTCAGTTTTCTTCCTTCTGTAATGTTATATCTTCACTAAAAAAAAGGAAACAAACAACCAAAACCAACAAAACAAACAGCAAAAACCCTCTCCCAAATCTCAATGTACCTTGGCTCTTTGAATATTGTCCATAATATATCACCTTAACAGTGATAAGCTTTCTGAAAATAGAAGTTTTAACTCACTTGGGATGAATTTGATGTGCAATATCCTTACTCCTTGCATGTGCCAGAACTTGTCGAACTGGTGTGAACATCACTTTCCTTTCTCATGGTGGGTGCAGTGCCACTTCCACTTCACAGTGCCCCTGCTGACCAGAGGCCGTGGCTCAGCTGAAGCAGAATGTTCCAGCTGCCTCCAGATAGCCTCTTGCATAAGCACATAATCAACTTAGGTCAAGAAACAAAGCAAGCAATTATCTCCTTATCAGAATGCTTGTTCCATTTGAATTCAATGTGCAATGTATAATTGACCCCTTAGGAGCCATGGGTACTAGAAAAAGAGCTAAATTAACTGGTAGATTCACAGTCTTGTTCTGCACTAGACCTACAGTAGGTATTTGCTTTCAGGGGTGTGGTTGTTTGATATGGTTACTGATATGGCTGCTGTGGCAAGGCCTCAGATGCAGTCACATTCCAAAAAGTAAAATACATGTGAAAATGTTTTTGCTTTCCTTGATTTTAGTCATAGCTGCTTATTTTTAAGAAAAAAATGTTGACTTTTCTGTCCGTATTGTGCCTCCTGTGACAATTCAAGTTGCAATCTATGCCTGGTATGCCCTGTCATTATTAAATGTAGTTGTATTTTAATTCTGAGGAGTTGTCTAATAGAATGCCTCCTAAAACCAAGAAAGATTAATTGTTTCTAGATGGCAAAAGTAAATTACTTTCCCCTCCTGAAATTCTCTCTTACTTGTGGATTGTGTCTTCTTACATTCAGAGGAGGAAAAAAAAAAGGAAATAATTAGGAAGTGGACAGAAATAACTCCTGTAAGACATTGTGCTACCAGCCAGGGCACTGCCAAGGATTACTTATCTCATTTGTAGTAATACTCCTTGGGCTATCACCTGAAGTTTTATTTTTGGCCCTATCTCATTTTCATTGCCTACAGACCAGCTGATCCTGCCTGTAGGATACGCATCCTTGAAAAGTGCACCATGTCATCAAAACACATTTAGAAATGTGGATTTTGCAAAACTGTCATGAGGTCTTTTGCAGGAGTCAAACATGCCTCGTTCATTAGGAGTCTGTTTTTCTATCTATGGGTGAAGTAGGATTTGTAGAATCTTGTTATTTTACTGTGTTTTGAGGGGAACAAAGAAGTTAGTCTAGAACAGTGATTTCTGATTTGATTTAGGGGTTGCCTTTGGCTTTCAGCGTTTTTAAAGGTTTAAGATAATGTCATAATAGACAGAATAGAATAAATGTCACGAATGGTTAGTCTTTTGTTTACAGACACAGCTGTGACTGAAATTGGCCTGGTAGTCAATAAGCTCATGTTAGCTGGTTTAGAGAGAGCACAGAATTGCCTCTCCTAAAATCACTGAATTCTAGGCATTTTTCTGTCAGTTGATGCAATGAGCTGATATGTGGAAGTTGTGTAGTCTAAACCTCTGCTCAGAATATGGACAGGTTTACAATTCATTGAACTTTGAAGTCAGTAAAATCTAGTTCACGCTTCCTTATTCATAGATAGCATCAATTGATTACAAAGTACAGAACAGTTGTGTACTTTTGAAATAAGCAATACTTGGGATATATTATGGTATAATAACACTATTGGATATTCACTTTATACTTAGTTCTTATTTCCTCCACACAGATGTAAAATAAAACAACACAGCAAACTAAGCTAGTTCAAAAGTCCTCGTGGCTTTTTCCAAACCCAATTTTGTAGCAACTCAGTGTTTGCAGTTTGGGGTGGATTTTTTGCTTGGACTGATTACAGGAATTTCTATTCCAACAGGAAAAGACACATGAGGGGGTGTACTGTTTTCTAGGAATTAGTTTTATTAGGCATGAAAGCTGAATCTTTAAAAGAACACTTGTCTATTGGATTGTTTTCAAAAAGAACACTAAGGAAAAGCTGTTTTCTATTTCATTTGCTGTTCTAATAACTCCATTTCTTAAGTATATGTATTCATTTGAAACAAAAAAAAATTGTTAGCGAATGTGCTGTTTATGATTATCTAGCGATTTTACTTGGCAGGATCTTCAGCCTGTCATACACAGCAGATTAAAACAGATAATCCTGATGATTCTGGTTCAGTAGGTTTTTGATACTTGTTCAGTTGAACAAGTCTCAGATGTCATTCTATTATAAAGGTGACTTGTTTATTTCTTGGGGTTTTTTCCTAAGATAATCTATCTTAGAGACTGTGCAAAAGCTGGGTGTACTCAGCTTGGTTTCTGAAGGATCTGTAGGGCCTGTGATGCCTTCAGGTATGCATATGCCTTTTCAGGTTTGCTAGAGGTCTTTCCTGCCAGCATATGCTGGAAGTTTACTTCCACTTGGGTTTCTCAAAATGTAGTGTATAGAGACTCCTTTTATTGAGGAGAAAATTTGTATAGATTTTTTTCTTGTTTTTTTTTTTTTTCCCCTTTGCTTATCATTAGAAAGGGAAGGAATGGCAGATCAGCCTTTGAGATCTGAAAAACATTTATTCAGGGAGATTTTTCAAGATGTGAGTTGATGTTGCAGAGTATGTTTTTCTGGGGGGAGAAAATGGTGATTTTTTTTTTTTTTTAGATTCTAGAGTCCTGGAAGGGTTTTATGGCAAAAAGAAACTATCCCATCACAAGTTGTTTTTAGGGGGATGATGTATTTTAACTACTTGCTTCCATCCCTCCCCTCATCAAAGAAGTCACAGCAGTAAATCAGAGCCTAAAAGTGGTGACTTCTCTTACGTTTTCATGTGTGCTTTTGCTGCTGCATGGAAACCAGCAGCACCAAAGGTTGTTAAACCTCTCCTCTGTATCACTGAATGGCAGCCGTGTGGAGGTTGAGATTACAGTTATCGTCTCATCCCAGAGAAACCTGCATAACCTCCTTTGCCTTTATTATCTAAATCAATGTAAGTCAGACTGTATTAATCTCAACCTACTGTACCATTCTAGACTTGATAGAAAAATCTTTCTTTAAAAATATCTTTCCTTTTCTGCATGAAGGACACAGAACAGTTCTGATATATTGAAGTGCAGTGTGGACGTTTTGTCTTCCAGATATAAATAAAAGGAGGCATATGGAAAGATGAAAAAAAAATCCCCCATATTGTATAATTATACTGATACAAGTCTCATAGTAAAGTTTTAAAGTGGGAAGTAGCTACAGTTCTGCTAAAATAATTTGAACCCTCTTTGCTTCTGATCGAGGGACAGTCTTTCACACTGTACTTAGTATCCTGGAGCTTGACTTCAGATGTGTTGGGGCTACTCTGTGGACCTTACTTTGAGTTCTTGGGCTATTTTTAATGCTTTTATTGGTAGTATTTTAAACTTATGAAATGTTTACTCGGGGTGACCAGTTGTAGATCAACTTGTAGTACCTTACAGCAACTGAATATATGTTGAGAGTGTTTTAAGTGTTCCTCACCTTTGCTGTATCATAAGTTTCCACTGAATTATTAATGATATCTTGGTTTAAAATTCACCCTGTTTTCGTTAAAGTGTTTAAGATGATAAAAACTGAAAGTTTGTCCTTGAGTTCTAGTGTCCTGCTCATTCAAGAATAAGTTAGATGCTGGAATTTCTCGGACTTAAGTTCCAAAGAGTTTAGTTATAAATATTCGTGTTCACTATTTTAAATGCTAAACATTGACTGCTTTGATTTTTCAAGTTTGTGGTTTAATTACTTGTATAACAGATATTCTGGACTTTCTAGATTTTTTTTTTTCTTGACTAGCAACTGGCAACAAGCTTCTAACTGAGCATTCAATATTTTGTATTGTAATTAACTTATTAAAATCATATCTGTATGTGACTGTATATGACAATGTAAAAGAATGGTTTTGTATGGATACCTAACTTTTAAAATGTAGCTAGTAGCCAAATGCAGGTAAATTTTTTTTGTAAATATTTGATAACCCGGTACTTTTACAAACATCAAAAGATTTCAAGAACTTGTACAGTAATCAAATATTTATTGTACTTCAGATTGTTCAGTTGCAAGTCTTTAAATCTGTTCTTTGAGAGTAAAAGTAGATATTAAAAAACTCATTGCATCAGAAGAATTGTGAAGTTATGTTTAATCTTAATGGAATTCACATTTCTCAAGTGCAGTGAAAACAAAAGAATTCTAAAGTCTTGTGGTCATAAGCTTTTTATGCATCATGAGTAGGTTTACTCATACTCCTGACGTGAACACTGAAAGCTATTGAATGTCCTTTTATGCCATTTTATAAGTTTTAAATTCTTTTCTTTCATCAGTGTAGACTTTATCTGAAGTCAGATTTATAATCCTGATGCCTACTCATTTTGGAAAATTTTAAAAATCTTCACTCTTATGCATGAGGATTGAATGTAGCATTTCACCAGAAACACCTATGTGTTAGTAGGTAAAACTGTAAAACACAGTTTGTGATCTCTTTTGTGGCTTTTTCCCCTGAAATACTTCAACACATGGTATTACTTCAGGGCAAGAAGAATTAATAGGTTAAGATTTTATTTTCCTTGGCTGTTTCAGAACTGTACTTGGATACTATGGTATATGTAAGAGTTAGAAGTATGTTGAAGGTGTTTCAAATGCTTCCAAATAAATGTTTCATTAACCTTACAGCCGTCTGTAATTACGGTCCTTCCTTCTATCAGTGAGTCTGTACATTCACCAAGCTGAATCTGCACATCATCAGATTTGGTGCTGATGCACAACAAAAAGCATGGAGATGAAGGAAAGTGCTGGGTAGCTTCTAATGCTACGTAATTAGTCCATTGTTCAGAGCAGCCAAGTTCTTTTTGAGCTACAAATTCAAGATTTTTTCAAGGTCAGGTATAGGGGTGCTGGGGTTTTATTATGACTCTTCAAAATAGCGCTCAAAACCAATTGCATATGAGAGAAGGAGAATTTGCATGTTATATTGCAGGGAGTATAGCAAAATACAATTACTCATAATAGGGAATTTGGCTATTAGTGTTGTCATTTTGACTTATTCCAGGCTGTTGATAAATTTACCAATAATGCAGGGAGAGGTTGGCACTTGTACTGTACCTGTTTACTTCTGTGGATAGTTCTGTAGACTAATGTATTCTGGACTTAGGGGAGGAAGTTTGGGACCAGCCTACACGAGCAAGATCATAATTTGAAAAATTGTCAAAACATGACGCTTGCCAGCTTTTACTGAGGATTTTAGTATCTCCTTATAGATGTGGAAGACTAACAGGTAGCAACTACTTTCATAGTACAGTGTACAGTTTTTCTCTCTCAATTTTATCTGGGTTATTTGCTTCTGATAAGGTTGCAGCCTGACCTCAAGTATGTGTGGTAGCATAGCTACAGATATATACCAGGAGATTTTTTTTTTTAAAGTAGTCTTTATGAAGCAAAAAAAAAAAACAAACCCAAAAATGTTTGAGTCACTGTTCTTTAAGAAACTGTAGTTCAGTATCAAGTAAATATAAATAATTAGATATGTAGAGATATATAGTGATAAGAGTTTACTGTAAATACTTTGGTGATTCTCTAGTAAGATATGTAACATGAGTTTTAGATTATTATGGATAGAACAGTTTATGTAATAACATTTGGACATTCTTCGGTCACGGACTTGGTGGCTTGTAAGAGCAGCATTTTATAAGCTGTTAGTTTTGCAGTATCATCATATAGAATAAGAAGGTTGCCCACCTTCTGTCTGCTAGAAGCATAGCTTCACTAGCTCTCTATCTGCTTAGGAATGAAAATCCTTTTGAAGTCTAACAGGCACTGACTATAGAATTTCCTCTGCTAACCTTAATTTCAGATGTTGGTCTGGAGTGACTTAAAAAGAAACTTGTTTTTTAATTAATTAAGTGCTAAGGCTGTCAGATATCCTGTGTCTCACGAGACACTTGCCCTTCTAGTTTCTCTTACCACTTCACGTTGCAGTGTAGTCTTTTTCTCATTTGCTTATCTAATTGCAAGTGAGACTCTTGAAAGGATTTCCATGTAGTGGAGGTCCTTGACTGGGCATGGGCAGAGGAGCAGGATGCACATCGTGTCCCTGTCCCACTGGCAACAAGGGGCAAAATGTGTCAGAAGTGGTCATTGGGAGGAAGGAAAAGTGTAACAAAAGCATTTTTCGAGCTGCCCATTCATCACAGATCTGCTTTCTTGACATCATTGCAGTGGTTCTGTGAAACTAGATGAAGATTGCATATGTGGATGGAATAGGAGACTTTTACCTCTATCACTTTTATTGTTACTTTTCATGGAAATAAATAGGGAAACTAAAGATTCATCCCAAGAGAAAGTACAGGCATCAGAAATAGCTGTACCTAATGGGCCAGTACATCAGTAGGTTTTGCAATTTGAATTGACTGCTTAGAAAAGATCTCAGTCTTCCTTGAGTAACGGAGATGAGTTTTTATGCATGTGAAACAAAGAATTATTGTAACCCTTTTTAGGAGGAACACAGATCACTGGCTTTGTTATCCAAGAGGTCAAATTATTCAACTATTCAAAGTACAGAGTATGTGGAATTCAACTAAAAATGATGTTCCAAACTGGAAATCAGAAAGGAGAGTTAGGCTGTCTTCAAAGTGCTATATTGCAGTGTCCCTGTGCCAGCTTGTGTGACACAACTGGTATATAGCTTTATTAGGATAGCTTCAGAAGTGTTTTACTCTAAGTACAGTTCTCAAGGAGGCATGAACTGGAAGGCTGAAATAAAATTTATATTAAGGAAACGTGTAGGACAATGTTTGTTCTACCAGCTGTGAATTACAGAACTTTGCATCATTTCGTCATCAGACTTTTTCATTTCCTCTTCAAAAATTTCACAAAAACTTATTGCAGGCTATTGCTGTGGATCCATTTCCCCTTCTGTCTGCATGCACAAGACCCTTGCAGGAGGTGGAAATATCAGAAAACCAGGATCCACCAAGCAGTAGAGATATGGCTTGGTTGGGAAACCTGTGGGGGTTGCACTGTATTCTGTAGTTAAGATGTACCTGCCTTTGCTTCTAATCCCATCTTTTCCCTTGGACTCATAAATAAAATAAATTATTTGCAGTTAAAGACTTTTTATCTTTTTTCTTCTCCATCTGCATGTACTTATGCCCAGTATTCTGTGATTTGTAGGCAATTGATTGTTGGAGAGCATTTTGATTTCAAATGGTATTTCTGACAAAAGTCATTGTCCAAGGATTAAAAATTCATTTACTGAAATGAAATGCAGTAATATTCTGTGGCAGTAGATCCCATTGTGGGTTACCCATGGGGACTGTGTTAATTAGTCATAGAAGCTTCTGAGAGAGAATTGTTCTGGGGTTTTTTGTTTGGTTGTTTTTTGGGTTTTTTTTGTGGTTACCTCTGAAGAGCTGTGTTTTAGTATTCCATTAAATTAGTTTTTTAATGGCATATGTCCATGACTTGTAGGTGAATGAAGTAATTTACTCTCTGTTTACAGTGTCTCATATTGGGGTAGTCCTTTTTCAAATTATAAAACTGGATCGGTTATTTATTTCATAATTATCTTCATTCTTTTAACTGTGCCATTCTATATTCATACAAAGCATAACAATCTGAACAGCTTTCAAAGTTGCATTCTTCATTCTGAGCTTGGCATATTCATGTGAGGGGCTGGTTTAATGCTGTGAGGAAACTGAAGCTTAAGTCTCTCTCTGTAGGGTTTTGTGAGTTTGCCTATCATTTGAAGTCTAACTAACGTCCTGTAAATGGATGAAAATTTCAACCTTTATCTCCACAAATACATGCATACAAATTAGAGTTTGTTATTTTTTTTGTGGAAGTGGACTGTTTAAAAACTTGGTCTGTTTTACTGATTAGCAATTCTAGGAAATGTGGTTTATTTAAAAATAAATAAATAAAGAAAAAATATGTGAAAAATAAATAGTGGACTTTAGATGGACTTTTAGATGGACTTTTGTCATCTATAGATCAAAGCTACCCTTAAAAGGACTGGGTTTGGAAAGATGAGGTAAAAATCTGCACACTGTGCCATTGTTTGCAAAGGGAGAGATGGCTGCACCTATTCCTGCAGAATGGTGTTAAGTGTGAAAGTGCAGGTACTCAGTACATTTGACAAATAAAGACAAAGATAAGATTATATGATCTCATGGTTTGGTAAATAATGCATTATAAGGATGGTTTCATTACAGTATTATAAAGGAAAAAAAACTTCTTTTTCCCTTCACATTAGTGAATTACAGCTTTGAGACATTGAAGTTGTTTCTTCTCACTGAATGAAAAATTGGCAACTGAGAGCCTTTAGTGCAGACCTGTTGTAATGCGTGAATGTTTTTTTCACGCTGTGCTCTATGAGTCTTCCTGTAGATTCTGAGTAATAATGGCTTGTCAGTATCTGTTATCCCAAAACTCCAAAGTGGCTGAGCAGCTGTGTGTTTGGTGTGCAGTTTTAACGGTGCTAATTGCTTAATTGACATCAAATATTAGTGATTCAGTACAATGCCAGCCTGTTGGGAAAGCCTGCCTTGATGGGTGTGAAGTACTTCTGTGTGGAGGAGTGGAGTCACAGCCTGGGTGAATGAGGCTATTGCAGATGCTGGGAATTTGGTGATGTCAAATCTGTGGTTAGAGTGCACAGAGTTTTTGATTTTTTTCTTTTTAATCAAAAGCATTTAGAAAAACGTAGAAGAGAATGCTGTTCAACAAAAAGGTCTTAGAGCCTGGTCAGGGCAGATTGATTGAGTTTTCAGCTGTACTTAGTATATGAACTTATTTGAGTAGTGTTTGTATTTATATTATTTGGAGAGAAAATATAATATTGAACTGAAGATTATTGCTGGTAATTATGCCCAAGTTAGTAGTTCAAGTGGAGAGTCAGGAAATGTCATTCAATATTTCCACTGGTCTCAAAATCATATGTTAAGGCTCTTTACTAAAAGTATGTGGAAAAGCTTGGAATCTTTCAAAGTCAGTTGACTTTTCCAGCAACTGCCACAAGCACCTTCTTACCATCCTTTTGCTGTCAACCATTGAATACCAAGCCCTATGTCTTTTTCAGGCAATACATTTGTTTAAATTAAATCTAGATAAAACTTACCAAAATAGCATGAAGATGAGTCTCAAGATGGTTTGATTTTTTTTTTAAATGAGAAAAAAATAAGTTGCAGAAATATTTAAACTCTTAAGGTAAAATCCTGTTAACTGTCTCTGTTTAGCGTTAGGAAAAGATGCATTAGTCTTTTGCTGGTCTTTGCTTTCATGGTTGCTGACACTGCTTGAAAGAATAAAAGCTATGTAACATTTCATTGATGTGCCAATAAAACTAGGTCTCAGTACATTGAGCTATACACTATAAATAGAAGCAGATAATGCTAAGGTTTATTTATGGTTTCTTGGACATATTCTTAATGGGCTTAAGCAATAGAACTTAAAAAAATAGAAGTGAATACAGTTCATTGTTCTGGCAGCAGCGTCAGACTCTTTTGCAGTGACTCTGGTGTCATTCTGGTGTAATACCAGACCTCTAAAAGAACTGTCAGGTCAGGGTGTTTGGCTTTGGAGGCTGGCATTAGGGGACATTCAGTTGCTGTGATTTGATTTCTCTATGTGGCCTATGTCATGCCTTACAATGCTGGTTTTCTAAAAGTATCTTTTTCTGCTTCACACAAGTGAGTTGCCTTGTTGCTGCATTGTGCATTGTATTTCAACCTCACTGGCAAAGACATCCTTACTCTTCCATGCTTAGTTTTTAAACTTGGTCTGTGAGTGGTTTGGAGGTTTGAAATTGTTGAATTGCATTTATTTTCCATAATCTATTAACATCGTGGAAAAAAAAAATATTCTGTGCTAGCAGATAATTTAAGTTAGATATGGTTTTATAAGTTTGTGGTAAATTTAGCAATTCATGGTAAAACCTGATCAAATTAAGCTAATAGAAGGGATTGTCTTCATTATATATCAATGCTTAAAGTAATGCCTTGCTTTAGAAATATAAATTTCAGAGTGGTTGGTTTGCTTAGTGTTGACACAGTACTCCAGGGCTATCAGACCTGTCAATACTGGCAGTAATGGCAGGAGTGTTTAGGGCTCTGTCTTCCCACATTCACAGGTAATTTCAGAGGCCTGTTTTACCTGAATCATGGTAAAGACTCAATGTATACAATGAAACTTTAAAAAATGCTTTTTTCAACTGAGAGTTTTGTCAAGCTCTCTTGGACTAGTTCGTAATTATGAGAAAAATTGTCAAGCTGAGCCTCTGTAGAGGAAAGTAGAAGGTGAGGGATTTCTGCTTGGTGTTCAGAGTTTGTGTGGCATTCCCAATAGCCCTCTATCTAATCATCTCTGAACTTAGGCACTTGACTTACCAGGAGTAATCTTTGTGTCGCATTTATGTCTGGAAGGTCCTTCCTAATGAAAAGCTAAAAAAGGTTGTACAATTTAATGTATTATACAGGAAGATCTCACATTCCCTTGCATTTCTAGGAGAATTACATGGCATAAGTGTCAGCAGATAATTCGTGTGCATTGTACGTTTAGTGCACTGACGAGATAAAGAAATATTGTGTCCCAATAGAATGGTAAAATATACCATGTTTTGTTATTGCCATAGAAGTAAGGTGGAATATGGAAACATTGTCTTGCTTTGCTTCCTTCCAAAATACTTTGGCTTGCTCAAAGAATGTTACCTGGGCTTCAGAAGTGAGCTGAATGACACTTTGTGGCAAGCCCACTTGAACCTAAGGGAGAAGTTGTCTGACTGGAAGATCAATGGAACTTTTATACCGACCCACGTGCTGTTTTCAAGTCTGTGCAAGATGTGCCATGGGAGAAATGTCTTGTGTGCACTCCCACTGAGCTGGGGCAGTTACTGGGCTTAGCATAAGCCCTGACTGGGCCATTGCTGTGTCTTATGAGTGGCTGTCATTTTTAGTTCCTTTGTGAACAGTTTCATGTAATTTATTAAGTGATTCTTTCAAGTTATTGGAAGCCGAATAACACTTAAGGAGAATGCGGGGTTTACTTTTCAGTTTAGTTTTATGCCTAGTATTGCAGTTTTGTCCTTTGGTATCTCCTGAACACAATGCCTTCGTTTTTTCTCTCATGTGTTAGAATCAAGAAGTGATTTTGGGTCCTTTGTGTCTGCTTCTAGTATCTACTTCTGGGATGGCAGAAGTTGCTTTCCTTTAATCCTTCTACTTCACTTTACATTTTACTTCATAACTTCTACTCAGCTATTTTGTGGTTAATAGTCTGAGTCCAATAGGTTTTCTTTTTATATTTTTGATGTTCTCGCCAACCTCAAGGAAGTCATGCACATCACATAGATAATTGTTTTATTAGCCTGACTGCTCCAAATTTGCAGAGTATTCCAAGGTTTTAAATGTCTATTTCAACAATAAATTATGTAGGAAGTGATTTTTGGCTGTGTTTCACTTATGGCAGTGGAAAAATCTCTTAGACTTGAATTGATGAAGAAAATCTTAGGGTGAATGGTTTTTAAGTTTGAGAACTAAATTTTGTTTTAGACTCACTAGCCAAGTGTGTATTAGTCAAGTAAATGGATCTGTAACTATTGACATTAAACTAGCTAGAAAAGAAGGTACCACATGTATATGACTAAATTCTGCCAAGAACTGCACAGATACACCCAGCTGCTTTGGGGAATGATGCTTTGGCTGTATAAACTACCAATGTCACCCTGTTTGTTTGGGGTTAGTTTGCTCGGTGTCGTTCTGACAGTTCACCTGTAGAGAAAGACAAGCCCAGAAGCGCTTTAAGGGCTATTTAATGTACTAAACAAGTGTAGCTGTTGAGGACACAGAAAAGAAGCTTCCCTCTAATATGCTTAATGAAAGTATGTGTTAATGCATTACTGCAAAATAAAGCAGAGGTTTTGAGTTAAAATTATGACACATTTAAATTACTCCAGATTTGAATATATGATGTTAAAGTTGCAGATGCCTGGGCTTCTCCAAGTGTTTAGTAATGTGTTCTGTGCTTCAAAAATGTTTTTCATAAGGTAGGTGTGAGTTAGACTGTTGACTAAGGGATTATAATTTTTAAATCTATGTCCCCCCAAAAAATGAGTTTCTGAATTAAAAAAATTGGTTATTTTAGTTTTGCGTAAATACTTATCTACAGTGATTTGTACTTTTTTAACAGTTAATAGAACACAGAAATACGAATTTTGGGAAATCTGTAGGTGTGGTGGAGTTTGATGTGAATGCAAACATTTGGCACATTTACCTTTTTTTCTTCAGCTGTCATAGAAGAGCATGTTCTCTGAGTTGACAAGCTGAGGTCTTTTCCTGGCAACCTAAGAGTCTCTAACCTTGTTCTTGTGTGGAGAAATGATTACTACTAGAGCAGAGTTTCACGTTGCTGCAAATGAAATACCAAGTTATGGATGGCTAATCTCAAAAATGTGAAGTATTAGTCATATAAAAAATATTTCAATTAGCACAGATTTTTATCAGTGATAAAAAGAGTAATAAACTTATAAATACTTACTAAATACCTAATTTGACTGGGAGTCTTAAACTAGTCATCCTTTTTTCAGTTTTAAACAAAAAACACAGAATAATGATTTTCATGGATGCCCTTTCATTGCGTTGTGGGAAAGTGCAGTACAGTCAAGGCAGGGTTTTGTCATTTGACTTGGCCTTGGGTGTTTTGGTGATCTTGAGCTGGTACAGAAAAGTGTGAGGGGTCATGTGCTGGTGGCTGTGTATGTGTTGATGGTCCGGCATGTGATTAGTTAATTCAGTGTGTGACTCTTGTTACTGCACAAATATGGAGTGAACTGGGACAGTAACCCTTTTTTCCCCTGCAGTGTGCTGGAGAAGAGAATTGGGTGGACAGTCGGACTGTTTATGTTGGGCATCGTGAGCCACCTCCAGGTGCTGAAGCGTACATTCCACAGAGATTTCCAGATAACAGAATAGTCTCATCAAAGGTACCAATATTTTCTTTCCTCCATTTAGATAAATCAGCTGCAATTACTCTTTGTTTATCTATTTCTTTCAAGATTTTTTCCTGGTCTTCCTGTATATTTTTCCTTTCCACAACCAGCAAAGGTGAAGTTGTCTCAGATTTCTTCTAGAGAAGAAATCTTCTCTAGAGAAACTAATTGCTAAGTTGCTTCTAAAATGAAGAGAAATAGAATAATTTCTTTGAGTAATAATGAGCACAAAGAAAAAAGCAGTTTTCATTTGAGGCAATCCTGGAGTAAATTAAATCTTCCTAAAGACTGCATCCTTTGTACTTGAAAGCAATACCTTTAAGTACTAGAAATAATTTAATTTGTTGAGCACTTAGATCCATCATGCTCTCTCTACCATAACTGTGTCATTCCCTTCAAAAGCTCATACTGTTTCTATGGGATTTTGTCAATAGTCTGTATTATTTACATGCAAGTGAACCATATTTAAACTCTTGGTAATGTGATAATTTGTGCTTTTTACAAATCCTCCAGTTGTTCCTCACTTCAATTAGTAAGTTTTAACTTCCATAAGCTCCAGCAGTGTTTTGTGAGCAGTTGGGATGCTGGTACCTTCCAGCTGGCTTGCTTTAGCCATAGGTTAATGCTGCAGTGGCATAGAAATTTGAATGCTTGTGGGTCATGTATGGCTAACAAGTCAAGAATTCCCAAGTTTGTAATGTGCTTAGATTTATTCTTCATGAGCTCACACCTTCAGCCAATTATGAAATAATCAATTCAAAATAGTATCTCCTCTACTGAGAATTTCTATTTGAATAGTGTCTCAAATCCCTAGCCGTTTTAAGAACCTTGGTAGCATTATGGTCTTCAGGAGCTGAATGGTTTCCCCCGTGGATCTGAACACTTGCCAGCCATTAACATAATGACAGCCACACTTTTTAAAAATGGTATGTCATTTCTCATGTGAGATTTTGTTTTTACTACCTTCTTTCCATACTTCTTTTGAAGACAGTGTACTAAGAAGCAGCATAGTATTTAGCCATCTTCAATTAGACAGAATGTTCAAAAGGTAAGGCAGATGAAATGCAAGTAAAGTATAGTCAGATGGGTTCAGTGGGAAATCCTCTGCTCTACACGTGGATTTGTATTGCCTTTTGAATTATGGAAGAGTAAACGCACTTAATGCAATTTTCTGTACTCCTGTGACTTTCTTTTTAATCTCCTCTGGGATGTATGTTAATAAAGTCATTGAAGTTACTGCTGATACTTTTCTTGAAATAAAAACATCCTGTTCAACCATATGTTGGCATCTTTTTGTGATTTTGAAGTTAGTGGAAGGTGCAAGTTGTTTTGCTTTGCAGAGTGAGATTTTTAAAGTATTATTTAAACCTGCATTGAACTAGGGGATCCCTGCTAGCCGTTAGTAAGTATGTACGACTTCAACTTCAGGACAGAGACTTCACTGTATTTTTATTAGGATATAAAGCATATTCAGTTAAATATTTTAAATGTTTAACTATTTAGCTGTGAACTGTATCTGTAAATAGCCTTTCATAAGCAACAAGTATTAGTGAAAATATATACTTTTTATATATACATGATGTTTCTCAGTTTTTCTGTTTGTTGATTAAACTTCTCTCATTTAAAAAATAAAATGTCAATGTGGGAGTAAATACAGTGGTGATATTTTAGGAGGAAACAGAATGCATGTAGAGGTTTTATAATGTTGAACTGTTCCTTACACTGCCGAAAGCTGTTTAATGACTGTTGCCTGTATATGAGAACTTCCCGCGCTGTCCCTTTCCAGTAAACTCTGTTATTCCCATGCCTCATCCCAGACAGCCTGAATAAACATTCACTCTGGATCTGTGGGCTGCTACCTCTTACCTGTTCTCCCATCCTTGTCCTGTGCTTGCTTATGAACCCTCCTGAGGGCCACCTATTACAGCACAGGGAATGCAGACATGAATTTATTAAAAAAAATGCTCCAATGTGCAAAATTAAGATGGCAAATCCATAATAGCTAAAGTAGAGTAAAGGTACACGCTTGCAAGCACTCTGTATAATGTTACCTCAGCCATGAAGGATACTTTCTTCATCCTTCATCAGCGAGACAGTAACTTTCAGCTGGACTTTTATAGGGGATTAGTGCTTATGTAAGAAGGCATACAGTTGCTCTTCGTGGATGAGGAGCTCTAAACTTCCAAGTACAGACTTTACCAATTCAAGACAGGCTGAACTTCTGAAAAGAGTACTTGAAAAGCGTGAGGAAATGTCATCAATTTGTCTGTTTGGATGCTGCTTTACTAAAACATGTAATTTCATAAAGTCCTGAAAAAGACAATAAAATGGCTTGCAGTAATACTGAACCTTAGACTTTACTAGTCCTTGCAAACATACTGTGCTTCCTGGTGTCAGCAAGGTAATACTTTGATTCAAGTGCAGGGGGATATTTCATGTACACTGCAGTGTCACTGTGGAATGTAGTTCATGCTCTGTCTGCTTAATAATACATTCCTGAATGTAAAAAATAATACAGAGATAGACCTTGGCTAGACAAAAGTCTTCAATTGGTTTGATGTGTTAATTCAATTATGACATAACAATATATTCCAAAAGGTTTATGTTGAAGTGGTAAAAGACAGAAAATCTTTTCGATTGTGCATGCAGTTCCTTTTATGTTCTGGACACAGTGACCTTTGTAACATGGATCTCTTTGTTGACCTAACTTTTAGCTACTTTAGCTGCCTTGGGTGTTGGCCTTTGAAGTGGCTGTTATGTGCCCTTGATTGAATTTATCACATGGCAGTGCTGCAGCATGGCAAAGTATCAGATGATAGAAAAACCCCAGTGAAGAACAAAAGTAATTGAATTGGCAGGGAGGTGGCTTGCTTTTTCTGAAAAAAATTATACGCCGTTTGATACTATTTGCTTTTTGGTAGAACTTGCAGATTAAAAGGAAACTAAGTTAAACTAGGTATCAGTAGCAGCTACCAACACTTGATGAGAAACAACATTTTTTCCTTCTGAAACAGGATTTCACTTTTTGAAAAAGCAGATAAATTATAAAATAATTTTTTTGTACAAAACTTTCTTGGGATTCAGACTTCATATTATTGTGCTGGGAATATGATTTTGTATTTAAGAGTCTTTAATGGATTTCTCCTCTGTGAATTCCTCAATACCTTTTAAACCCATGCAAATTCTCAGAATAAAGAGCAGTTCAACTGTAGAAATATTTGCCGAAGGAAACCATGAGCCTTCGTTTTTAAACTTCCTGCTAATTGGGAGTTCATATTCCAAATCCTTGAATCTGATCATGACTGTCATCCCCTGTTTAATAATCTTTTTTCTGTTGGTGGTCCTTCACCATATTCCTTTCCAGGAGAAGTAGCCTTAGCCTGTTCAGTAATTTTTTGTGCAGAAGCTGCTCCATTCTTTTACTCAGGTTTGGTCTGTACGTTTTCCCAAACCAGTGGAATCATGCACAGACCATTCAGTACCTAGCAGTCTATGAATTTATGTAGTGGCATGATGTTTTTAGTTTGTTATTTATTTAATATTTTTCAATATCCAGATTCCCTTTTCCCGAAGTTCACGTAATACCTTTTATTGTGGTTTGACACTGGCCCAAGGCAGGGCACTCAGGAGAGTCACTCTTTCACTCACCCTCCCCTGCCACAGCTGGGCAGAGGGGAGAAAAAAAATTTAATGAACACTTCTTGAATGAGATAAGGACCGGGAGAAGTATTTCAAGGGCAAAGCAGCCTCAGCTTAAGTTGCAAAGTGAATTTTGTTGCTAACAGAATCAGCTGAGGATAATGAGAAGTGAAATAACCCCTTAAAACACCTTTACCACCAGCCCCTCCCTCCTTCCCACCAACAGTGCATGGAGACAGCATGGGGGTTTGGTCAGTTCATCAGTGATGTTTTCCTCTGCTGCTCTGGGAGAGGAGTCCTTCCCCTGTGAGACCATGGCATCCCTCCCACAGGAGCCTCCATGAACTTCTCTGCCACAGGTCCACTCTCGTGAGCAGCCCCTGTACTGCACCTGCTGCAAAGTGAGCCCCTCCCGTGGGCACACAGTCCTCCCAAAACTGCTTCAATGTGGGTCTCTCTTTCCAGGGGATGCAGTCCTCCAAGGACAGGCTGCTCCAGCCTTGAAACAGGGCCCTCTCTCTTCACTGGGTCTTCCAAAAGATCACAGCCTCCTCAGGCATCCACCTGCTCTGGTGTGGGACCTTCCCAACGGGCTGGAGGTGGAGCTCTGCATTCCCCTGGATCCCCATGGGCTGCAGGGGCACAGCTGCTTCACCATGGGCTACACCTCGGCCTAGTAGAGGAATCTTGGCTCCAGCACCTGGTGTTGCCATGTTGTTTCCCTCACAGGTTCTCACCACCTCCTCTTCTCTGGCTAGAAGCAAAAAACCTGTGACTTTGTTTTGGTTTTCTTCTTAAATATGTCATCCCATATTTACTTTTTAGATGTTACTGACTGTTACTTTGAGGTGTTAAGCAGCATCTCTCATTGGCCCAGCCTTGGCCAGCAGCATGTCCATCTTCAGAGCCATTGGCTCTGCTGGACATGGTGGGAAACTTCCAGTGGTTTCTCACAGGAGCCGTCTTTGTGGCCACCCTGCTACCAAAAATGAGGCTGTGCTAAACCAATACACCATTATAGAATTGCTATGCTTCAAGGATCTTAAGAGTAGAATTTGCACTTCTTGTTCTACCCAAATCAATGAATTGAAGACTGATTGCATGTGCAAATTTCTCTAGAACAGAGTTAAAAATTGTACTGAAAATAAAATCCTTTTGTGGCAACAATATGGAGTTCATAGGCACATTTAATCACATCTGGTTATGGCTTTTGGAAAAAAAAATAAACAAAACCAAAACGAACAAAAAAAAAAAGAACCACAAGAAAGAACCAAACTTTCAAAAATTCCTGGATAGGAATAGCCTGTTTAATGAGACCTGAGAGAATTTTCCTGTGTGTCAGAGACACCTGGAAAACTTAAAAAATCTGAGGACTTTGGGCAAGAGAACTGATTTCTTTTTTTTTTTTCCCCTCCATAACACCCATAGAGGAAGTTGGGTTAAGGAGACTTTAGAAGGCTTCTTCTCTTTGTTTCAGTCTGTGGGTAATCAACATTTGTCTTGGTGGTCCTGTCCAGCTACCAGCTTCTACTGTCATAGTTTTATAAAGAAATTCTACAGCTACAGAACCCACTTGTGCCTGGGTCACCAATATAACTGGAAGCAGCAGGACTTATGCTCCCGGAAGATGATATTGAAGAGACGTGGGGTACAACTCTTGCATGAAATGCAAGATTGACTCTGTAGTGGATGCAGAACTATTAAAGAATTTGCCCTAAAGAGATGTCACTGGAATTAAATCATACATGAAAATACAAAGTGCTCAGTTGTGCTGAAGCTTTATTTACTCTTCTTCCTTATAGAAAAGCAGTAAGTTGAACTCAGATGGGAGACCAATACTACTATGATTTCCTGCTTTGTAATGGTGTATGCTATATTCATAGATCATAAGTGATCCTGGTTTTGTGGCACAAATAATGCAGCCTTCTCTTGTCTGCCTGTTTCCTTAGGACTTTTCATCAAATACTGATCCAAACATTGATTTCTGTGATACTGGCCTGAGACAGTAATGCTGCGTGTTGAGAATCCTATAGGTTGCAAGGGAAACCTTAGTTACCTTCAGTGCTAATCTGATTGAGATGACTCACAGTTAATCGCAGTGACTTACACGTAAATAAAATGAAGTAATTCTGACATGTTTCAGCAGATGTTGTTGAAATACTCCTTTCTTTCAGCAGAATTCATGCCCTTGTGCTGTACCTCTGCCCTGCAGCACTTGCTCATAGTGCCATTATGAACACATTAAGACTGGGTGTGCTCTGATTTCTCCTTTTGTTGCCACATTTAAAAGAAATGTTAATACTGAAGCTTAAGGAAATACTAAACTACCTCTGTCAAGATGCACCACTTGGAACCCAGCAGAGACTTTGTCTGTCACACACTTTTACAATGTGATGCTTCACAAGGTGGCAGGCTTTGTCTCGGCTCTCTAGGGCCATGATATAGCCATTTCAAGATGAGGAGTTCAAACATGGCCCTAAGCAATGCCATTTGAAACTCAGACAAGCATCCAAAGCTGATAAATAATTGTGTAGCTTAGTCGGGGGCCAGAGAGGGTGAGTGAATAGAAATGTGTGTGGGACAGGGACTGATGCAGGGAGTGTTGTGTGTGCCTTTTACTGATCTGCTCTGAAAGCAGCTGTAACACAGAGCTCTCCCTTTATCCCTGACTCCCAGCCACACTGGGGGAAGCAGGGGGTCAGACCCCAAACTGCAAGTGCTGAAGAGTCAGGTGTGCCCAGCCCTGCCAAACACTGAGTGGGGAGGGAACTGTTAGAGATGAAAAGAGTAAATGGACTTGGCTGGCAGTTAAGCTTAAATGCTTCTGAATCAGTTGGACTCTCAAAGGGGCCATCTCAGGGATCTCAATACCTGAGCTGGGATGGGAGTGCATGTGAGTGCGCTTGTTCCAGGCACAGTAATACAATTTCCTTCTGGGGATAACTGCCAGTGCCTAGAGAGAGCAAGGAAAAGCTCTTTGCTCTTGATGATCCTGCTCAGCGTGGGATTTCCAGGTCAGAGGCTCTTTGCAACCTTCCTTATGGTCCCCGGAGAAGCCATTTACCCTTCCCATGTCTCAGACCAGGGTTGTTGGCAATATTTTATCTTCTGCTGGTACTGCCCCTAACAGAGCCCTTAAAGTTTTTTGTATCAGTGCAGAGTCTGCATGTAGCAAAAGAGAAGCAGAAGAAGAAGGAAAACAACAGGTCCAAACCTAACAGAGAGGACTGGTGTAGCTCTCTTTTCAAGTGAGAAGGTGAAGCTTGCTTGCTCTCACATGATCTTTTTTCTGTTTCTCTAGTATTCTCTGTGACTTCTGTCTTCAGTCAGTCATCCTTACTTACATACTTTTTAAAAATTATAATTAGATGACTAGAGATGCTGGGGGCTTTCTTTGTCAGAGGAGTTCCTGGAGTTAATAGCCTCTATTTGATAAGACTGAGAGTTGCCGAACAGGGACTACTAAAGATAGACTTCTTTGTGATAGAAATTCTGTTTTATCAGCAACTGTTCTTAAGAAATCCTATGCCAAAATATATGTTTGTTTATCAAGTGCACTGTTTGATCTAACTTCCCCAAATCAGATTCATTTTGTGCTTTCTCTGAAAGTACTGGTGACTGCTATTTACTTGTGAAAGCCCTACATATAGCAGAGCTTCTGCTGATCCCTGTGTTGTGAATGACCTTGTGGTGTGGAGAAACAGGAGTCCCTCCCTCAGCGGAGTGTTTATCAGATATGCCAATGGTGCACATGCTAATACTTTT
Organism: Petroica traversi; assembly: GCA_025920805.1. Classification (NCBI taxonomy): domain Eukaryota; kingdom Metazoa; phylum Chordata; class Aves; order Passeriformes; family Petroicidae; genus Petroica; species Petroica traversi. Next base: position 1,686,413 of record JAHLSL010000057.1, on the reverse strand, counting down.
GTTAGAAGATTGTTGTGTCTTTCTACATTCGTTCCAAATTGTCATAAATATGGCAGAATACTTCTCAAAATATTCCAGTTCTATTGAGTAACATATAAGCACAGAAGTCTGAATTTTTTTGCTTCAGGTCGGTGTCTTGATACTAGTTTATTACATTAAAGAACATAGATGAGTTCTGTTATAAACTTCCTGGATGTTAATAGGCAAGTTACTTGAGTTAGACAAGGCATACTCTCCACACACTTCTTACGATTTCAGATAATTATTGATTTCCTGTTTTTTCATACCCTTTGTTGTTGTTTTCTGTACCAGTTCTCTATATAGATAGATGTGTTTCAAAAAATTAATAATTTATAACTAAAACGAAAGAAATTGTGAAACTTTTGATCAGACCTTTTTCAGCAATTCTATTGAACAGGGCTACCTGTATGTAATATTTATGTTGTTTTAATAGCATAATACTATGTAAGATGATGCTATATATAAAGTGTTGTATCCAGTACCTAAAAGGAGACTACAAAAAAGCTGGAGAGAGACTTTTACAAGGACATTAAGTGATAGCACAAGGGAGAAGGGCTTTAAGCTGAAAGAGGGTTGGTTTAGATTGGATGTTTACCTTGAGAATGATGAGGCGCTGGAACAGGTTGTCCGGAGAAGTTGTAGATGCTGCCTCTCTGGAGTGTTCAAGGTCACTTTGGATGGGGCTTGGAGCAATCTGGGCATGTGGAAGGTGTCCCTGCCCCCCATGGCAGAGGGGTTGGCACAAGATGCTTGAGAAGATCTTGACCATAATTTTTCACCCAGACCATTCTATGATATGCTCACAGGCCTGCAATCTTAGTTTTTAAAGTGCAACTTTAAGAATGCATTATTTCTTGGTAATTGATAGTATAAGAATATGTACATTAAAAATACTGAAGTCACTGTGGACACAAATGTCTGCAAGATCAGCTTTTCTCTGTTCTACCCTGATTTTATTCTCCTGTGTTTTGCAAAACAGATTGGAATCATCATAGGAAGGTGTCTGCGAACCAGGGCTAAACCAATATAATAAATGTTTTTGTTATAATAGTTTAAAGCATTTACAAGAAGCAGTCAAAAAGGTGTTGAGTGAAAAGAGTGAAATCAGGGTGAGTTAGAAGAAAGGTGGTGACTAGTTAAAACAAATAATCTGTAAGAAACTGAGATGTTGATGAAACTCAGTATGAAGTGCTTTTTCTTACGGCTTCAGCTTTTGATGTAAAGTGATTACTTAAACTCTCCTTTTTCCTAAGAAAATATCTGCCTCTTAGGCTGGAAAGAGAAGCTTGAAACATGAGCCAAAATTCTGGCATGTAGATACCAAATGTAAAGGTCAAAATACAGTGTCAAGGACACTGTATTTTACATTTTTGAACTGGTGTGACTGGCTGTAACAAGGAAGTGTTGTAGCTGAAAGCAAAATTATATCAGTAAAGAGCACGATGGAGCCAGGGGCATGTGCAGGAATACAATGGATGTGAACATGATTGCAGAAATGCACCAACATTGCAGGTGCAATTATAAATGGGAAGAAAACCTACTTGAATGATGCTGTTTTGACACTAGACTGATCTTACAGATTCTTGCACGGTGCTTTAGATGCATCTGTTGGCACTATGTGTTCTTCTCTTGGCAGGATGCATCACTCCTGCTGCTTGGTGTCTGATATGTTACCTCCCCTATGCAAAAAGCACCCGTGTGCTCTGGCCTCTAGGTCTTTTATAGCATTTGGAAGAGATAATTAAACTGTCCACAAGTTGAAAGCATATCTAAATAGTGCGTAACTGTTTGGATAAACTTATGTCCTTCAAGTGAATGATATTGGAAAAAAAGGTAGTTAAAAATATATAAACTGCTTTACAAGAGTTTACAAAGAGCATCACTAGAAATTATCTAAAGAAGAGAGATACTATTAATTCTGGGCACAGTAATCCGATGAATTTAATATCATCCTGTTTAACTACTTTCCTCTAAAAATTTTTGTTATGTTCCTGACTAGCTAGGGTAGAGAAAATGCCTTGAATGCAGCAGTCATGAGATAAATCTTGTTCTGAGTGGCAGCCGCTCCGTTGCTTCTCTGGGGAGTGATTATGTTGATTAAACATTGCTTGCCCATTTTTAGATACTGCTCTGAGCTACTGATGGCTTGGGTAGGGGAAGGTCTGTCTAGACATCTTAGTGTTCTTTCTTGCCTAAACTGCAAAAATCATTACTTCTCTGTTGAAGATAAATGAGCAGAATAAAGGCATACTTAGTATGCCTGAAACCCAGAGTCATAAAGTGCTAAAAGTCTGTCAGATGGAAAATAAAGTTTTGAGAAGTAGTATGTATTAAAGAAGCATCCATTTTAGGAAGCACATAAAAGTGATCTGTTCCCATGTTATTCCCTTTTATTCAGCTAAGAGAGCTGCTGATCAAAGATGGAGCTGTGGTAGACCACAGCTTGGCAGGGAAGGCAGTGAACTAAGGCTGAAATATGAGGAGGATTGGATACTGAGGGTAAAGGTGAACAACCTTTTTATGGATTGTTTTAATTGATTTACTTGCTTCTTCAATCAGATATTTTAAAATATCTAGTCCAACAGTAATATGCTATTACCAGACATTTAGTCAAATAACCCTGTAGGAGATTTAAAGTGGAAGTTATTACATAAGAGATTATATTTTTGTTTAATTAATGGTGATTTGGGGGGCTTGTGTAAATTATCCAATTTCTAATGGTCATAAGACCTTTTACCATGAAAAAAATACTATTTCTGTCAGAAGAGCTAAACTAAAATGTAAACAAATGTTTTTCTCTTTCCTTTCCCAGCAGGCAGATTCCTAAAAAATAAATGGATAAAATTAGAAAACAAAGATAACTTACCTGATAATAATGAAAATACACAATTATTGGCATTGAATAGCGTCTATACAGTTATCTATCATAATTGCAGTTTTGAATGATCAGCATTGTTGTGCAAGGAAAAATAATCAAGTCTAAGTCGTCCTCTTTGAAAATTCCACGTAGCTGGATAATGGGTAGTGCAAGCTACATTCATGTCTGATGAAAAGTGTTCTGATTGCAAGACCAGAACACTTGATTTTCTAGCTGTTGCATGTCTGCATGCCTGAGTTTTGGCTTTCTCACAGGTGATTTAATACTGAACTAGCTATTATGCAGGATTAAATGGTAACTTAGGGCATATTTAGGATAGATACTGATTTTTGGCACATAATAGGAGAAGAACATTTCATTCCTATGTCTTACACATGTTCAGGCTTTAACACCTAAGGAGTAAAAAGATTGCTGTATGTAGTAGGGTTTAACATACATTTAAAGCATATTTCTCAGAGTTACTTTTTGTCTTTAGATATAATAGAAGTACTTTCCTTCTGGAGCTCTGTCTGTCTTTGCCTTCAGGGCCAAATTCAGAAGATGTCTAGCTCATGGAATAATTTGGTTATCAGCAAGTGTAAGTGCAATCTGCCAAGACAAGGCACATTTGTAACAGAGCAAATAAATTAGGATAAGCTTCTTAGCCCATCTCGTTTGAAATGAAAGTTTTATTGGAGTTGTCATTTTATTATGTGTCAAAGGATAATTTAGATAATAAGATGATGCAGTGCTAGTTTTCTCAAGCCATTTTTCAAACCTTTTCACACAGTTTTAGCTGACGTTTTTTACATGTGTTCCAGTAAGCAATCCTTGCAATGTTTTTCTGGAGCTACAGAGTGAGCTGTGTGAAAGGGGTGTAGTTGAACCTGCTGCAGGGCAAGGGAAGGGGACTAGATGATGTGTAAGGTCCTTTATCTCTTTTATATGACTTTTCAAATTTGAAGTTTTTTTATTTTCTGTTTGCAGCTTTATGTACTGTTACTTGTGATGATTTGTAAGATCAGTACAGAAATATACAGCCGCTTACTCTTATTCACCACTGAAGTTTATCTTGAGGAGTGTTTTTGTGTCCTGCAAGGAACAGAAGAGGGGCTGACAACTTTTATTAGGTTGTCTTCCTATTAGTGTGTAGTTAACTCTGAGAGCCACCTATCTCAAGCCATGAACACAGCATAAAAGTGAATTAAAAGAGCTTTTTGAAACTAATAAGTTGCTTTTAAAATCCGTTAATGGCTCTAAATAAACTGTTCAATAACTAACTCTGGACACTAACTCTGGACAAGTATTGTTGCTAGTTAAAAATTATTACAGTCCCTAGTACAAAGATTATAACAGTTCAGAAAAGCAATACTATTCTGAAAATACATGCTTGTCAATTAAGATTCCAATTCAGTAAATTATTAAACTAAGTAACAAAACCAGTCCTGCTTCTTTTTTAGTTTAATCTTGAAATGTGAGTTATAAAATTTAATGTGAATAATATTTCCTTCACAAACACTCATAATCTGTGCATTTGTTTTCAGTACACGTTTTGGAACTTTATACCAAAAAATCTGTTTGAGCAATTCAGAAGAATAGCTAACTTCTATTTTCTCATCATTTTCCTTGTTCAGGTAAGCTATCCCCATTTTCCAGTAAGTTCTGTGCTCTTTCTAAAATATGGAGAAGTTGAAAAAGTCTTTAAATTAACTGATTTTGATGACCATGGAAGTAAATGTTGTGCCTAGAAAGCCTTTTACACTGATGATGTGACAAAAGGAGTTTTATTTAATTTCCAGTTTGTAAATGTGAATTTAATCTGAAGAGAATTTGACAGTATCACTAGTTGGATGGCAAGACATGCTTTGCAAAAATTTAAAAGAATGTCTATAATTTTTTTTTTTGCAATAAACATACAGATCAGGGAAACTGTTTATATAAATTCCATTGATGATAAAGTTTTGCTTTTTTTTGCAAAAATATTATATTTTGTAACAAAATAATATCTTGGCAGCAATTTTCCAACTGTACTGTGATCAAAGCCAGTGAGAACTGAAATAATAGGAACTGATATGATGCTTGCATAGGGAGGTACATAAATACTTGTTTTTGAAATTAGTTCCATGAATAACTGGTGTGCTGCTCTCTAGGTGTCTTAATTCTAAACCTTTCACTATCACTTACTGTACTAAATAATAAAAATCGTACAAAGTGAAAAGCTGTATTACTTTGCAGACCAGATTCTGTAGAAAGAAAAGCAGTGCAGATTCCCAGCACAATTTAAGATTTTGTCATTTGCACTACCTCTGTGATTCTGCCTCTTTGTTTATATTTACAGTAACCCCAGCTCAGTATTTCAGAATTTAGTCTTTGCATGCATAAGAACAGCTCTATTGTAGAACATGTAAAGCCAGTGCCATGCTGATTTCTAGTGGTGCTAATTTTGCTTCCAAAGCTGCAGCTTTCCAGTCTAATACCTTCTTAAAGTCTTGCAAGCAAGTATTTTTATGAGGCATTAACATCTGAATGTTACTGTGGTCTAACTACAGTAGTGTACCTTCTTATAGCATCCAGTTTCCAAATTTTTGTCATCATAGTACACATTCTTAAAGTTATATTGAAGTAGTGTTCTTTTCAATTAAAATTCCATGATGCCTTGTAACATTTTGGTGAAATTACTTGAAAGATCTTGCTTGAAAGATTGACTGCTTATATTCACAAAAATATAACCAGAAAATATTTATTTTTGTTGCAGTTAATTATTGATACACCTACCAGTCCAGTTACAAGTGGACTTCCGCTTTTGTTTGTCATCACTGTCACAGCTATCAAACAGGTGAGTAATGTAGTGAGCAAAAGTAAAACTAAAGAGAGAGTTGGGTCAGTCTGCTGTCCAAGCAGTGCCCCCTCGCAGCCTCTTGGCCACCCAGCCTGCTGGTCTGGTGTGGGAGAAGGTTGGAGAGAAACTCTTGATGCTGACGCTTCTCAGTAATAGCCAAAACACCAGGGTGTAACCAAGACTGGCTTAGTCCCAAGTACAAAGCACAGCAGCACAGGACTGCTGTGAAGAAAGTTAACTCCACCCCAGACATACCTAAAACAAAGGATAATTTTGATTGTCCCTTAATAGATAACTGGTAACTTACTGCCTTCACAGACTTTATGCTAAATGCAGACTTCTCCTTCATGAGTCTTCAAAGAAGCTATGGAGAGTTGTTTCTCTTTCTTTATAGTGGTAACTATTCATAATTGAGTATATTCTATAGTTAAATTCAGCAGTTCTTGTTGAACAAAAAGTTGTGATACATGCAAGAGGTAGTATTTTAGTGGCTTTCCCACTCTTAATATTTTAAAGGTTGCACTTTAAAGTCTTACTGTTAACAGTGACTTACCAAAGCCTGGGTTATGATATGCTGTGCCTGGTACTGCAGTTCTGTGTATTTCCTTGATTTTTCTTCCCAAGAACTTGTGTGGATTTTGGGACCTGCTTGAGAAGATGAACCAACCCCTGGAAGTATTTTACACTAAAGATATAAAGTCTCTCTGAGTTCCCAGATTATTTTTGAGAGCATCCAAGGTAGTGATACCTTTGTTCTGCATTGAATTTTCAAATGTGCTCAGGAGAGTTAGATGTAAAAATGCTATGAACTAAAGTGATATTTTCCATCTCTTAACCACTGATGACTTTGTCAGTCCCAATCTTTGTCATATGGCAGGACCTTTTTAATGGAAAGTTGCAGATTCACTATCCTTTAGCTTGCCTGGTGGTATAAAACACAAATTCATGGGGTAATTGAGCACCGAAATTAGGGCACTCTGCAAAGTCACTTGAAACACAACAATATATTGTATATAGGGTTAAAAGGTTTGGCTTACTTGCATGGCAGTCATCAAATATGATAGCCTTTACTCATGTCATCTCTTTATCATCTTGCAGGATGAAGTCCCATTCTTCCAAAATGTATTTTCTCCACTTCTACCTTCTAGTCAACTGCTTTTATAAGTACTGTGCGCTTACTCAATTCAATAGAGCACGAGCAAGAGATGATCACTTATATACCAGAAGCTGTTCTACACTTTTGAAAACCTTATTCTTCCTAATGTCTTCATTAAAAACATGGTTTTGTTTTGTAACCATGAATGCTTCTTTTCATAGATATCCAGCACAACTCTAGTACTGACATGTATCACAATTTCATTTGTTCTAGTAAGAATGTTTTTATTCCCTTACAGCGATCAAGGATAATTTTTAAAGTATTTCTTGCAAGCTAGAGCTATTCTGTGTCTTCATAGTCAAATGTGCATCGCTGCATCATTCCATTTCACTGTTTTCTAGGGTTATGAAGATTGGCTGCGACATAAAGCTGACAATGCAATAAATCAATGCCCTGTTCATTTCATTCAGCACGGTAAACTCGTTAGAAAGCAAAGCCGAAAATTAAGAGTAAGTAACTATGACTTAACAGGTTTTGTGAGTCCCTTCTCGTGCACTTCACACATGAAACAACTTATACAGAAATGTAGTATGATATAGTATTAATTGCATCTAATGGAGATTGTACCTGCAGTATACTAATTCTTAGTTTTATGCCTCTGAGTAAAATATTTTTATAAAATTAAAGTTCTAATGAGTTAAACTGTCTAATGAGATTAGATAAATCTCATTTATTATCATAATTCTAAAATTTTATTTTTAGGTGTTGCTATTGCTGTTTTACTTAACTAGAATTAACTAACTCCTTCAATAAGTGTTCCTTGCATTTTCCATTCCTTAATTTGGAATTTCTGTCATGATTTATCTTTTCTCTATTTTCTGTCCACTGTGATTATCACAGAATCATAGGATGCTTTGGGTTGGAAGGGACCTTAAAGATCATCTAGATCTAATCTCTGTGCCGTGGGCAGGGATGCCCTGCACGAGAACAGATTATTCAGAGCCTTATTCAACCTGGCCTTAAACACTCTCAGGGATAGGTTATAATTATTAATTTATAAATTAACAAATTATTATTACTGATATTTATTTTTAGATAATATTTATATAATTTTTATAGATTAATCATTTATATAAACTTGATTGTGATAATCAGTGCTATGTATACAGATACATGCATATGTACAGACACATATTCTAAATATTTTCTCAAAACGCATCAAATCACAATCTCTTCGTTGACCTTGTGAATGCTGCTACATTCCCAGTTTGATATATTTTCAGAAATTGTTTTTGCTGTTAGTTTGTTGGTTTTTTTCCTCATGAGCAGGTTAGCTTTTTAGCATTATTTTCTTTAGAAATCAGAAAATTTGATGGATATTTGTTTGGAATTTTCTTATTTCTAATATGTTTATCATGATATCTTTTTCTGCTATGCTGTTTTTGGGCATAAGTGTATCAACAGTGTTCACAACCTTTCTGCTGTGACCTTCCATTTGAAAGCTTTCTGCTGAAACCTTCCAGTTTCTGCCTAAGGCTTCCTGGTAATAAAAAAAATCAGGACATGACATCCTTGAGAATTCCAGGTGTATACCTAACCAGTTAAATATTCCAAATAAAAATCTACTCAAGTACCACGCAACTGAGTTTTGAATCTTAGTGGTTAATCTGTTGCCCATATTTTTTTAATTTCTCCCCTGTTTATTGCGTTTCAGAGGGTGTGTATTGAATGACTAAATGATAGGAGAGACAGACCTTGAAAATATTTGCATGGAAAGAGATATCTATGTGTATTTGTAAATGGGTGTAATTCTCAGATCTATATTACATGAGAAAACAGACTCAGTTGGGTAAAAGTTGTGTGCACCTAAAGCCTGCGGACATTTGATTAAAGAAGGGAAAAAAGAATTGCTAAAAATTGAGTTCTTTTCACACAATCAGAGAATGGTTGAGGTTGGCAGTTATCTCTGGAAGTTTTCTGATCCAGCCCCCAGCTCCAGCAGGGCCAGTGAGAACTTTTTTGCTCAGGACCCTGTCTAGAGGGGTTTTGAGTCTCTCCAAGGAGGGAGACTCCACTGCCTCCTTTGGGCAACTGTTCCAGTGTCATTCACCCGTACAGTGAAAATGACGTGGACCCTCCCATGTTCCAGGTTTTGCCCACTGCCTCAGGTCCTGTCGCTTTCCACCAGAAACAGCTTTTCCTTGGCAAATGTTGGAACCCCTTTTAAATTTTATTAAGATGCTCTGTACTAGTACTTTTATTTCTTTTGGGTTGAGGAAAATGGGAATTTCTTACCTGATTGTTGCGGGTATGCCTGGAGTTTGCATTCTCCTGTGCCATGTGTACAGTCTGCAATTTTTCACTGCTATTTTTCAAGGGAAAAAGAAAGCCTTTTACATATCTACAAGTAGATAAATCCCATTTATTATCATCATTCTAAAATTTTATTTTTAGATGCTATATTGCTGATTTTTATCAGACCGTTTTGCTAACCTGGAATTAAGTGACTCCTGCCAACTGCTAAGGACAGTGTAATTTATCTTTATAAACGTATAACAAGAACAATGATTAAGCTGAGTCTTATTATAATAAATTATGACAAAAGTATAGTGAGCAGATGTTGACCTAAATGAAAAATTGTAAAAATTATGTATTTTTGATGGGGTTTTTATTAAAACCCTGATATTCTTGGAGCATGGAGTAACTTGCTTAACCTCCAAAAAGTAGAAAATTTTCTTGAATGATTTGCAAGAATATTTTGAGTTTGTAACTGGTTGGCTCTTCTGTTGCAACAGTCTAACATGCTGTAAAATATTGCCTGTGTTTCCATGAATAAAAATTAGTTTGCTCACCTTTAAACATGGATACAAATAGGATGGTCCTCTAGCCACAAATTCAGCTAAAAATGTGTCCTGTTTTCATCAGCAGTTGAAATTGTTGGCTTTTTCAGCTGTGTCTATTTGGATCTAGATTATTATCCTCATGAGCCAGGGAGAGCTGCTTACATCTCCTGGTGGCTTTGAAACAGTTTTGTTGTATTTCAGTCTTAAAACAAGGATCATATCTTCCATCTTCAAATAATGTTCCAAAACTTTGTTCTTGCAAGATGGTTATCCTGAGAGGAAAGCCATAAATAGTAGATCTCAGTCATTCCACAAGGTATAATGCAGTTTTCGAGAGGTATCTCGGTAGTTCTTTACTCTTATTGTAAAATCCTGGTGTAAAAAAATATTGTTGAATTATCAAAATATTTGTGTTAATCTAGGTTTTAGTTTAGAAATCTGAGATTTGGGCTGCTACATATGTGCATTTTATTTTCTTGTGTTTCTTCCTTAGGTTGGAGATATCGTAATGGTAAAAGAAGATGAAAAATTCCCATGTGATTTAATATTCCTATCGAGTAGTAGAGTAGATGGAACATGTTTTGTTACAACAACTAGTTTGGATGGCGAATCCAGTCACAAAGTAATTAAATGTTCTACATTTTCCTTTTATGGCAAAGTTTACTTTTAATTTTGATACAGATCACAGTATGACTTCATGCTTGAATGTGTGAGCAGGTTCACTTATTTCTGTAATTTATGTTTCTACCATCTGACTTCATTTCTCTGAAAGTAATATTATTTTATGAAAAGTTTTATGACATTTATTTGTGATTTTGTCTGTGTCCAGTATAGGAAGGCAGACTGCAGTGATAATACACTAACCTTTTGCACCTAAATGCTTTCATGATGACCTGATTTATGAGTGCACTGCAAGGTGCTTGCACATACCTGTAGAATAATTAAAAACAATGGTTGGAAAAGACCATGTAAGAAGATGCCCAACTAGGAGCATGTTGAGATGCATCTTACTTGAATTACGAGCTCTTACATAAAAGTTAGTAAATTTCCTCCTGAGCTGCAGTATATGTATAGATTAATGTTTTGTATATCCGTCCTTTTTTATTTTATTTACACGTTTTTATTCATTCCAGACTTACTATGCCGTTCAAGACACAAAGGCATTTCACAATGAGCAAGAAATCGATGCACTACATGCTACCATTGAATGTGAACAACCTCAGCCTGACCTTTATAAGTAAGACAATAATTCTTACGTGTTTCATTTAAGGTACCCTAGCAATAAGCCATAAAAATACCATAATGAAAAAATTCTGGCTGCATCTCTCTGGTTGGAGTGAGCCCCAGAGTGAGCTTAAAGTCAGGTAAGTCTTCCATCCATACTCCTTTTATGCAGGTAGTTCCCTAGGTGTGCTCTGGGGTGATTTCCAAAGGGGGATGGCACAAAGCAATCCACTGAGGAATGTGGCGAAAATCTTAGAATTTTAGGGTGTTTTTTTTTTTTTTTTTAAATACAAAAATAAGATAGAAATTAAGCTTTCCTAATAATTAATATACTTCTTGATATTGGCACCCATACCCTCTCTGTATGCTAGATACAATTCATGAGGAAAAGGGGGTTCCACAGCGTGGAGAAGTTGCCTGTGGCACTCACTCATTTGCTTTCAGTGTATTGCAAATGATTGTCATTTATGTGTGCCCAGTTGAATTGATTTACAGATTACACTGTCTAGTTTTAACTAAAACAACACTCACAAAATGCTGAAGTGGCTTAAAAAGGCTTTTGCAAAGATACTGCAGATTGAAGATAATAGTAACTTTCTAGCAGAAGTGACCAATAAGTAAATGGCAAGCACTTCTACTCCAGTAGAGAACTTCATCAGGCACATTACACAGTAAAGTCACTGTCAGTCTAATCAGATCTGAGAGGACGTCAGCCAGAAAAGAAATTGTCAATATTATTTGAAATACAGATTTTCATCTGCTGTTGTTAACAATGAGCCTCACACCACAGGCTTTGAAATAGTAATTAACAATAGCATGAAGAAATCACAATTAGCAAAACATTTTAATGCAGAACATGAAAAAAAATCTACAGTTGTATAAAGTCATACAATACTCAATATTTTACAAAAGAACCATACGCAAGTCCCCTAAACCTGATGATTAATCTTGAGAAGCTTCTTCTGAGGTTTCTTTCTTAACAGTAATACAAAAAGTCCTATACCATTGAGAGAACACTTTCTTTTTCTGCCACAGTAAAAAGTAGCTGAAATACTACACAGTAAACAATATGATGTCAAGCTAAAATGCACTCTTTTGATAGCAAATACTGTTGGAAGATGCAGAAAAAACATTGCTTATTTCTGAGGTGTGAAGGCATCTCTCTTATTGATCTACTAGAGAACAGGTTCTTTATGGTACCAAGTCCATAATTTACTTGATCCTTTTTTAAATACTTGGCTCTCAAAGTGAATGACTGGAAGTTGCAACTCATGCTATTATAGATGGTGAAATTCTTTGGGACAGCTGTTGACACATAAATAATAAAAATGCTTATTAGTAGTCAGCTTGTGTTGCTGCTGATTTTTATTTGAAACTTTACATCTCAACAAAACACAGTGGTGAATCTTTTTTTCCAAAGGCATGTGGTCGTTTTGTATCATGAAGCATCATAACCAAATGTACATTATTGTCTTTAGATGTGGCCTTCCTTTTTGGGGTAACAGGCCTCACAGTTTCCTCTAGCATTGAGAACCCTAATGCCCAGCCTAATCCCCTTTTCTTTAGGTTATCCACTTGAACAGTGGTATTGCAAATACAGGGTGCTGAGCTTGGCTGGAATGAAGTCAGTTCTCTTCATAGCAGCCAGTGTGGTGTAGTGTTTTTGCTCTGAGACTAAAACAGCATTAATTGCACACCATGGTTTTAGTTATTACTGTCAAACTTTTACACAATGTCCAACTTTTTGTTTGTCATTCTGCCCCTCCATTTGCTGGGGGTGGGCAAGAGGCTGGAATGGACACAGCCAGCGTGGCTGACCTCAGTTGACCAGAGGGTCTGTGCCATATAATGTCATCCTCAGCAATAAAACCAGGGGGGCAGGGGGGCAGTCTTCCAAAGCAGCCGTTGCTTGGAGACTGGCTGGCCATCAGCAAGCTCATGGGAGGTGGTGAGTTGTTGCCTTTGTGTCACTTTTTTCCCTTCACTTATTAAACTGTTAAGATCTTGCTTTTGCTCTTCCAGTTCTCTTCCCTATCCTGCTGGGAAGGGAACGAGTGAGAGGCTGATGGGTTCTTAGCTGCTATTCAGGGTCAAGCCTCCACATACAGATAAAATGGACTTACAGATATTCAGAGAGAGAATTACTTATGAGCTCTATGCTTTGGTTTGCTTTGGTTTTAATTCAGTTGCAGGCTTTAGATGTTGTAAAAGATAGTAATTACACTGGCTTATCTCAGGCAGTTTAGGAAATAAGATTTATAATTTCTTGCACTTAGAAGATTTCTGACTAATTTTAAAATCTCTTACTCGTCTTTACATGCAAAATTTATGTCAAATTACCATTCTGTGTATTTTTTATTTACATGTTTCAAGTGTATATCTATATGTATCTCTTATGTTCTTGTTCATGTTCTGGATAATTGGAGTCTGTTCAGTTGGAAAATGTTCTCTGTGATACATACTTCCTAGAAAATACTTCTTAAATAATCTATTAGCAGTACTGTTAAACTACTTGTATATTTCCCTTTCAGATTTGTTGGTCGAATAAATGTTTACCATGATAGGAATGAGCCCATTGCAAGGTGGGGAAATCTAGAGTTTCTACACATTTAAACATTTCACAGTTGAATAAGTATCAATAATGAGAATTACCTTTGGTTCACCAACATGGTGCTGCTTTGTCTTAGTGATAGAATATTTTTCTCTTGGAAGATTCCAAACTGCTATTTCATAAATAATAAATTTTTCATCTTCTAAACATATTTCTCTTCTTTAGTATTTTATTGTCTTTATTCAACTTCAATTTTATTTGATATGCGTTTAGTTTGTAAGTGATGGTGATAGGATTTTGACACCATTTGTACAATACTGCCCCATTAGCGTTAGATCTTGATAGTGCACCAAACAATATGAATAATACCACTTGTGTATTTTGTTTCTCTTCTTAGATTTTGAAGGGTTTGAACATGTCAAGTAATAGTGTTTAATTTTACTAAGTGTGTACTTCTGTCTGAAATGTCCATAGTGCTGTGTGTTCAAGGAAGGCAACTTCCAACTGGCTGTCCCTGATTTTGTTCTGGTCTTTGCCACAAAGAGGGAAAGCTCCTTGCTGGGGTGATATCCTAGATCCCAGCATGTGGGAAGTTACTGAGTGCTGGCTAAGAGCCTTCCTAACCTCAGTGTGTCTGTAGAGACATTAGTTTCTGTCACAGTCTGCTATGGAAACTGTGGATTGATCTGGGTCATTTGTGTCACATTGTTCCACTAGTCTCTTGAAACTAGTTTCAGGTTTTACATCAGAATTTTGGCCGTTTGGTCGGAGTTTCTTGATTTTTTTAGGCGTTTCATACCACAAGTGTACTTTGAATAACATTTGAAAACACTGAATATACTTCTTGTGGGTTTTTTTAAATTGCTCTATAGATAGAATCTCACAATTCTACATGCTGTCTGTCTGTAAAGTAGTCCTTGGTTTTAAACTCAAATGATGGTTAGTGTACATATCATGTTCCAAAATAATATTTAAACTTCATTGAGATCCTTACATTAATTCCTGTACTCCTCTATAAATTATTTTATCTATATTTATTGGCATTTTTTTAAACGTTTACAACAAATATCAAAAATATCTTGTATGCCATTTATACTTAAAAGAAGATGGAAGAGTGTATTGTCCCTAAGTAATTCTAATATACAGGATGTCATTGTTTATATTAGCCTAAGAAATACTAGAATTAATATTTTTAAAAATATTAATTTTTAATATTAAAAATATTAATTTTTAATATCCTGTGCAGTTAGGATCTTTCGTTTTTATTTGGGTACCTACTTATGTGGGTTTTAGGTGCATTGGTTTCAGACTTGAATTGTGAAATTGTGAGCTTAATTTTAGGCATCTATATATCTATTTTTAAATTTCACTTTAAAATCTTAAATATGCCTTGTACGTTTTTTAAAATGAAAGGTTTTTAATAAAACTGATTTCCTGTTTTTTGTGATTTCCACTAAGGTCTGATGGTTTTCTCTAAATGTTTACATTTTGTAATACTTACCTTTTGCAGGCCATTAGGATCTGAAAATCTGCTTCTTAGAGGAGCCACTTTAAAGAACACAGAAAAAATATTTGGTAAATATTTCTATTGACTATTTTAATGGACCCTGAAGTAATAAGCAAACACCAAACAAGGTTACAAGCCTGCAGTTACTACTGCGCTTAACGTTTCTATTGGGTTGCTTGTTTTACAGCTTTTTAATAAGGTTTCATATTGGTACATAGAAACACTTTAGCAATTGGAAACTGTGACTGGGATGGGATGTAAATGCTGCTTAAAATTTGTAAGTACCAAGATAATTTCTGTTTCTGGGTTATCATCCAAATCTGTGGTTTCCTTCTTCAGACTAAATAATTAAAGACATGACAAAGTATAATAATCTAATGAATTGTGCAATCTTTAGTAAAACAAGTTGTCTGCTTTCAGGTGTTGCTATCTACACTGGCATGGAAACTAAGATGGCATTAAATTACCAATCAAAATCACAGAAGAGATCTGCTGTAGAGAAGTAAAATTTCTAATACTTATTTTGGGGTTTGAAAGCTGCATGTTTGAATGGTGCAAATCAGATTTTTTTTTTTCTGTGAAAGTGTATGTTTCATTTATTTAAATGAAAAGAAAAGAGGTAGGGGGACTTAAAATTTGCTTCTTTTAAACTAATTTTTTATTTATAATACAAGTCATGTAATACCATATAAATGAGGTTGTCGATACCGAATTGCTATTGTTAGATGTTTAAAAAATCAAGGCATTTTGATTTAATGCTTAGCTTTTTAATGATGATGTTTTGTTGTTCCATAAGATTTTTCTTTCACTATTTAGAGTACATCTGCTGACAGTTTTCCAAGGTTGTGTTTTTTATTGTCCTAGCATTCAATGCTTTTCATTGCAATTAAGTCTTGGAATTCAGTAGAAGTTTTAATATACTTCACTTTGGATCAGCTGCAGTAATAGTGCTTGTCCGTGGCATGTTTTCCATGGTTTAGGTAAAATTAACAAGTTCCATACAGACATATATGATGGGAAGGTAAGGCAATGTTATCCTTAAGAAGTGAGCTGACATTGGTTGCCTACTATTTTTAAAATAGAGACTTATTTTCTATTCCTGCTGTGCTATCTGAAATCATCAGCTCTGAGTAAGGTGTCCAACCTTGTGAAAAACAAGATGTCATTGGTTGAGGCGAGATGTACTGACCAGCTGACAGCCCTTCTCTTACACAGTGACTGAGCAATGATGATGTGTCTCTTACTGTTGTTATTGATGTATAACCCATGGCTTTTAGTTCATGCCCATCATTAATGAAATTATAATCGTAAATGCGAAATGTTCTTACTCTTTTTTTTAGATCTGCCTAGAGTTAAAACATTACAGCTATGTAGCAAAATGTTCTTTTTTTGGTTTTATATTTCTATAAAGGTACTTATGTGAGTGATATTGTATTGATTAAGAGAAATGGCATGAAAAGGTCTGCAAATTCTATTTGCAGTTATTCTATTATGATTCTATGTATGCTATTGTTTTCACTAATACACTAGTTTTGGTAATGTGTCACACACACTTGGGAAACAATTATAGCAGTTAACATTTTAAGTAGAAAATGGTTCTCAATAATGTTTTTCTTCATTGGAAAAGCACTTTGGAAAAGTTGTTTAACATCACAACGTTGTTAGACTTGCAGCAAATGTTAGGCTGTGGTATGAGTATAATATTTTCTAATAAACTGTAGTTTGTATGCTAATGGGTTTCTTATTTTGCCTTTTTTCTTTTAGATCAATGAATGTATTTCTTATTGTATACCTCTGTATTCTCGTCAGTAAAGCACTAATAAATACTGTTCTGAAGTATGCCTGGCAGAGTGAACCATTTCGTGATGAGCCATGGTATAATCAGAAAACAGAGCCTGAAAGGAAAAGAAATCTGGTATGGAAGTAAATTATTATACCAAGAAAGTTTCCCTAGACCCTTAATTTATAGAGACTCTACTGAAAAGTTTATACAGCCTGCTTACTTACTAGTCATGCTTTTTTTGCTAACAGTGATCATAGTGTACTTGTAGAAAGCTTGTATGTTAAATTTTTGCCCCTAAGTTGTATGTGTGAATTTAAATGATGAGAAAATGTCTGTTCATGAAAGTGTTTTGGAGTTGCCTGTATTGATATAAATTACTAAAGAATTGACCTCTTGCAGAGAAATACAAGGGCTGGAAGGAGTCCCACAGCCATTGGCAGTCTGTAAGAGACATGTTAAAAAGAATCTGCTGTAGGAGCCTCCATAAAAATGCTCCTCAAAAGCTTCATTTCATATTGCTCTGTCATGGGCACTTGAGGCATCAGAGAGCATCAATCACCAGTGCCAGATGTTCTTGCAGGAACAAGGGCATTGTCCAGAATGGACACCCAGATGATCCAAAGCAGTGAAGCGAACTTCAGAAAGCATGATATTATTTCACTAAATCCTCCCAAACAAAAGGGACAAAATTTCCTTTCTTACCCTTGAATGCATGAGGAGCACATGCTGGCCAGGCATTCTAGAGTTCTTGTTACCACCAATAGCGCTGTCTCAACCTCCTCAGCAGGTTGACTGTAGCTCCACCAAGTCTCCACCACTGAAAAACTGAGCCATGTTATGTGATACATTTCTGCTTGTGTTGATACAGGGAAAGGAAACCCTTTATTTATTTATGAAATGCTGCCTGAAAGTTATGTAATTTGGTAATCCTTGAAGGTGTTGCTGTGGATCTATGCTATTTTTCTGGTAATTATTGAATGTATTGTTAGTGTTTCCTTTGTTAGCAAAAAAGTCTTCACCATGCTCATTAGTTGCTCTAGAATTTTACAATAATACTATGTAATGATGTTCTACATCTGTATATCTGTAAAGAAAAAGGCAAATTTAAAAGAAAAAGCTCTATGGCATGCCAGTTGCGATGTTATAAATCATGAAGGTTTACATCCTATGCTGAACTGTGAGCTATGAAAGCTGTTGCTTACTGGTCAAAAGTTATTTGAAAAAACCAATTTGTAAATACATGTAGTAATCTTGTAGTCTTTAATGGTATGTGAAAAATCAGTATTTTCATTTTGCTTCTTTGTCAGTTTCTTCAAGCTTTTACAGACTTCCTCGCATTCATGGTTCTTTTCAACTACATTATTCCTGTATCCATGTATGTCACTGTGGAAATGCAGAAATTTCTTGGTTCGTATTTCATTACATGGGATGAGGAAATGTTTGATGAGGGTACAGGTGAAGGACCACTGGTGAATACTTCTGACCTCAATGAAGAGTTGGGACAGGTAAATGTCATTGAATGATAATTTTTTTTCAGCTCTTTCTACTGTAGGTTTTTATTTTAAAATTGTTACTTCAAGGATTTTTGATTTTGTTTTATTTTGGGTTTTTTTGCAGCTACATGTGCATTTTCTTTAGTGCTGATTAATTTTAAAAATAAAAGCTGAGATATTTCTATTTTCAGAATAAAAAATTCTGATTTCTCACCCAGTCAGTGGAATTAATATTACTAGTATTATTAGGGGATAAACACTTTCTCTCCTTTGATTATAGAGGGAAATTAAATAAGCATCTAGTTTCCTTAGATTAAAAGTTAGAGGGGGACTGCATCTCCAGACACAAGTTACATCATTAAAATGATCAATTGTCATTTTCATTTTTGAAAAGAAATTCTGTTCTGTTTTAAGAAAATCATCACCTTGAGATAGATACAGATAATTTTTGAGAAAATATTTAAGAGCTCAGTTAAAAAGGTTTCCATAAGTTTTTCAAATAAATAAATAAGATGCTGTGTTTCTTTCTTTTTCTAGTCAAACTGGTAATAAAACTTTTAAGGATACATACCTATTTGGATTAAGGGTAGTACCAGGTATTTTATTATTATGGCAGACAGTTGACATTGTCTCCCATAAGATCCTCAAAGAGAATCTGCTGGGCTACAGCCTGGATGAGCAGACCGTGAGGTGGATTGAGACGGGGGTGAAGAGCTGGGCTCAGAGGGTGGTGGTCAGCAGAGCACAGTGGAAGGGCTGGTGTCCAGCAGTGTGCACTGGGGCTGATCCTGCCTCCCATCCTGATCATTAATGAGTTGGATGGCTGGGGGCCATCCAGCTGGAAAACAGCTTTGCAGAAAAGATCTGGGAGTCCTGATGGGAATAAAGTTCAGCGTGAGCCAGCAGTGTGTCCTTGTGGTAGAGGCCAGTGGTCTGCTTTAGGCAAAGGGGTGCCAACAGGTTGAGGTGATCCTACTCCTCACCAGGCTCCATTCAGTATGCCCATGTCTCTGTAGTGGCAAGCCCAGAACTGGACACAGCGCTCCAAGTGAGGCCTGGAGAGGATGCCTTTTCCTTTGTTTTAGGATTAAGAGCCAGACACGGTTAAGGGGGAAGAAGGGCTTATTACTTCGGTATTTAATAAGGATCCTTATGGGGCAGCAATTTGTCAGGGTGGAATACACCAAAATGCACAGCCGTGGGAGATTGCATATACAGTTTTATAGACCTTGCAAATTAGCATATCTAACGAAGGTGTCCCAATGAGAGGCTAAAATGAATAGCATGACATTTCTCTGTTCTAAAATATTCTCCCCCAGATGGGCTTAATCCTAGTTTATAAGGTAAGTTTTAGAGGGGGCCTTGGTTTCTCCAGATAGTGTTAGGCTTTCCAGCCTGCAGCTGTGAGGCCTTTAGGGTGTTTGGTCTTCTGGCCTAGCAGAATACCAGGACTATGTTAAAATATCAGACTTAAAGAATTACAAGTATGCATGGTAAGGGTACTGAGAATACATAAAAGGTATATAAAAAGAAAAGGCAAAAGTCATCAAGACATCAGTGAAGGGCCACAAGCACAGGCAAGGGACTGTTGCATGGCTTGTGCAAGGACAGGTAGAGAGAGCTGGGACTGTCCAGCCTGGAGGAAAGAAGATTCAGGGAAGTTCTTTCCAATGTATACAAATGCCTGAATAGGAGGGTACTAAGAGGATAGAGCCAGGATTTTCTCAGTGGTGCCCAGTGACAGGACCAGAGGCAGTGGGCACAACCTTAAGCAGGAGGGTCTGTCTGAACATGAGGAAACACTGTGACAAAGCAACACACTGAATGACTAAAGGACCTTTGATTGATAGCATTTTGTAACTTGTATTATGAAATTCGGTGAAGGGGTTGAGATAAAAAAATCCACTCTTAATAAAATTGAATTAAGTGTGTTTTGTTCACAGATTAAAAAAACCACTGGAAAATTTAGCATTTGCCTTTTCAGATTAATGAATATTATAAAAGTCAATCTCAGTGGAAAGTTTGCATAATTAATGATGTTTTTGAAGATTGAGAGAAAAAAATGTATTTGGTTTTTAGTTTGTTCAATGAACTGCATAAATGGTGAAGTTCATTAAACAATATGATGAATTCTAAATAATAGCCTTATTTTCAGTGTTTAGTTCCTTACCTTACTTAATTCTCTTAGTTTATCAAATATTGAATGCAGTATGTATACAATACCTCCATCCAGGATCCAAATCTAGTTCTTCTAGTTTATAGTTCAAATTTTGGTTTTATTTTTAATGTTTTTAGACATAAGCCCTAAGCTTCATTGTAAAAGATAAAGTTAATGAAAAATTCAATATTGAGACAAAATGAGTGTTTCCAGGGCAATTACAGTGCCCATGTGTATAACTGAATGCTTCCACAATTCTCATTTAAACTAACGTAATTGTACTGGGGAACTCTGATACTACCCCAGAGTCTATTCTGACAGTAACTGATCCAAGTCCAGGCATGTGCATTAAATAATAATCCCTGGGAAATGAAATTTGTATGCATTTTGTTTCTATAAATACCTGTCTTGCAGCAGGAAAGACATTAAAAACTAAAAAAGACCTAGAGAGAAGGGTGGAAGTAGGTTAAACACATCAATTATATGTTTTATGAGGCAAAAGATAGCGTTGCTTGATACTCTTGTAGGATAAAATCTTTCAGGGCCTATATTTCTATGAAGATAACTGCCAAAAAAAATCGTTGTCTTCTTTTTCTGAAAGAACATAAGGATCTTTAAAGGAAGGTATAACCAGTAATAAACTCAGTTTTGTTCAGAGACGTTGGAAAATCTGTGTTCACATTCCTGCTGTTTTTAATTTGTGCTCATTTGCAGATTGAGTATGTCTTCACAGATAAAACAGGAACATTAACTGAGAACAACATGGAATTTGTAGAATGTTGCATTGAAGGGCATGTTTATGTCCCACATGTTATCTGCAATGGACAAGTCCTCCATGATTGCACAGGCATTGATATGATTGATTCATCTCCAGGAGGTAGTGGAAAGGTACAATAACTCTATGTTCTTGTTGTTTTTTTGCAATGAAACATGAAAATTGAACTGTACCGATGAAGGGAATATTAGAAATACAACATTCTTGAATTTTACTAATCAAAGTAGATAACTGCATAGACATTTTCATTTCCCTGTTAAGAGTAAGATTTAAAGGCTTAATGGAAAATTTCTCATTTTAATGCGGTTGTAAAGCTGAATTAAAACCCAAATAGAGAACTTTCTTTGGTTAATGGCTACAGACACAAATAACTGGTTTCCATTTAACCTTAGCTACAACAGGGAAAGCAAGGCAAGAAAATCCTCAAAGGGGAAAATGGGGGCTTAGTGCAAGTATTTATTTAGTCATCACTGAATGAAAATGTGGCCAGAGAATAGTTTACGATCAAAATAAATTGGTTTAAAATGTGATTTAATTTAGCCACATCTGACGTGTGCTACCTACAGCACGTATATATTGTGCCTATTTGCTGTGTGAAGGAAAGTTAGTTGAAAGTTTGAGAGTTTTCATGAGTCAACAGGTGTCCAGGGTAATTGCAGCCAAAGTACAATGTATTTTTTATTACATCACTACAGTATCATATCATTCACAGTCACTTCATATCTTACCATTTACTGTGACAAAATAAGATCTCTTAGAATATGTTGGTGTAATTCAGCAGCCTTACATCTCTCACCCATGGCCCTCAGAATGTGGTGATGAGGTGTACTGTATTTTTTTCTTGGAATCACAATGACACTTGTATTTACCACACATACACACAAAGACAGCTTGTATTTACCAGCATAGAAGAACAGGTTTCAGACAAAAACATAAAGATATAACACAGCCAGGCATCTATGAAACAAAAATCCTTTTCTGGTGCCAGGATCTGTCATTACCAAGCCATCTGAAATTTTATAGGAAGTGGTTGGCTTGAGCTGCCAAAGTATGTGCAAATTTATTTAGTTCTAAGGAGTGTTCAAGCTGCTCAAGAGGTTGAAATCTGTAAGCCCTGTTAAGACCTATGCTCCAGGTACTACATCCATCGGTGTGAACTCAGGACTTCTAAATTATACCTTGTCTAGTATTTAATTAGTACAAGTTGTTTAAGTAAAAGTAAAGAAAAACGCCTTCAGCCGCATCTAGGCACTCAGAGGAGGTAGAAGATGCACGCTTTCTTTTTTTATTGCATCATTAGCTTGACTTGTATGGCAATCCCAGAACTTGACTTGTAAGGCAGTCTTAAGGGTACAAACAGCCATGACACAATCTTGTGGTTACCACAGGGAAAGACTTGGCTCCCCCTCAAGGAAACTGCCTTTGTCTGATTAATAATCAGCAGTAATCAGTGACATTGATCACCTCCCAAAAGAAGAGTTTTCAAGTGATAACACGTAATGACAGCCGTTCCTTTTATTTTTCAGGAGAGAGAGGAACTGTTTTTCCGAGCTATTTGTCTTTGCCACACTGTTCAGGTAAAGGATGATGACAGCATAGATGGTTTGAAGAAAAACCAGGTCCCAAGAAGACCTTGTATATATATATCATCATCACCTGATGAAGTCGCTTTAGTTGAAGGAGTACAGAGGTATGTGTGTATTATGTATTATATTTTTCTAAACTCCAGATCTAATCACTGAAGCTCCAAATGGTTTCCAGAGCAAAAACCATAATAAAAAGTTTGTTACAGCTGATTGCTTTCTTAACATGACTTCAAGAATATTCATAGCCCAGAATCAACTAAAAACAGTTTGGAATCTTGGTATCGGTTTGTTGTGGGCTCAGTCCTAAATTCTTATGACATGCTTTAACCAGAAATTATATATTTGTTGTATTCATTCCCTTGATCTCTGTTTCATTTTACAGGCTTGGTTACACCTATCTAAGATTGAAGGACAATTTTATGGAGATCTTAAATCGGGAAAATAACATAGAAAAGTGAGTGGTTAAATATATAACAAAATAGACTGATGATGAGTTTTTCTTGATGTTCAATGAACCATTGTTTCCTTTCACGTGAATTTTTAAGTCAGGAAAGCCAGGAGCGTTATGTTAAAGAGCTAGTAATTTTAATTACTTTTCACTTTTTTTGACATTATATGCAGTATAAAATATTGATATGACAATGAAAGTGTGGTGTGGGATTCATGACCTAATCTAATAGTTCCTAATTGTTTTATACATGGTAAAAAATATATTCTTAATAGAAAATGCTGTGTACCAAATTTTTGGTTCACAAATAATCCATGGAATTTGCAGGTGAGTAATATCTGTGGAATAAATTTTGTAGACCATAATGTCAGTCAAATCTTCAGTAACATTGGAGAGTACAGCTGTTACATGGGATGTACATACCCTTGAATATTCACCTTTTACTTCTCTAGATGCCTACTGGTTAAGTCTGTTATATATCTGGATCTTCCTGCCTGAGTACTTTGCTGACTACACAGGGACTCTTGGACACAAATACAGGAACTATGCTGTTACTTTACCCCCTTTTAGGATAATATGGAGGTTTTTTCCCAAAGGTTATTTCAGATTTTTTTGGCTCAGCTCATAAGAAGTGGAGTCAGTATCATTTGGTGATTCAGAAGAAAGCACTATAATCATTGAGCATTTTCTCCCCAATGCATCACAGTTTGTAGACATAGGACTGATGTAGCTTTGCACAGATTTGAGTTCTAGGGCATTAAAAGGATTTAGGACTGAAGGATCTAATTACACAAGCAGATCTGGACAGAAATGAATCCTTAAAAAGTTGGGATTAATGATTGGATTGCTTATGATTGTGCTGGGAAAAGAGAGGCTATCTTAGATTAAAGGAAATAGGTAAGAGAGTAAATGATAGAAGCATACAAACTGATGAAACCAAAACAGTGCAACAGGAACTTGTATTTATTTTTCCTCTTGGAAAGGAAAGGAATATGTGATAACATAAAATCAAATCATAGAAAAAATGGCAACTATAAAGCCAGTAAAAATAAATCTTTTTTTTCACTTGAATAAATTATCATGCAACATTCGAGCAAGATTCATGGAATTAGGTCTGCATTTTGGGAGATTAGGAATTAAATTAGAAATTAAAATTAGATTAATAAAAATTAGAAAAAAATTAGTAAAATTAGTAAAAATTAGAAAAATATAAAATAAATACTTCTGAGTAATCCTGCATTGCAAGTTCTAAGGCTATGTGTAAGTATTATACATAGAAACTTACTTTATAATCAGTGCAATGCTCCACTGCAAGGTTTCTAGTCTTCTACTTAAATAAATTAGACTGACTGTGCATTCGAAGGTACTTAGGCTCATCACGAGTTCTGTTTCAAGAAGTTAAGAGCTAAGGGCTTTCCTTATTTATTATTTCTAACCCGCTTTTTCATTCTATATTAGTTCCACATTCTGTAGTACTCAACATAATCTTCCATGTTAGAAGTAACATGTAAATTATATGCTTGAATTCATAATAACCAGTTAAGGTATCAGGAGAAATAGAGTTGTGAAAAAAATAGGTCTGTTTCTGTTTCAGGTTTGAATTATTGGAGGTTTTCAGTTTTGATTCTGTGAGACGGCGAATGAGTGTAATCGTTAAATCTTCAACAGGTAGGGCTGTCACATTCTTATAGATTTTTTCTTTCACTTGAATTTTTTTCAGATTTATCAGAAGCATTAATCTCAGTTTATATGCCTTTCTTTATAAAATAAGGAACCAGGTATTATCATGAGTACAAATGTTATAAAAAAGTTGGAAGGAAACATATTAAAGACTTAGTATTTTGAATATTTTTTGAATAAAGTATATCTAGTAATTTTGAATTCCATATGTTGTCTCTTTTAGGTGATATATTTCTGTTTTGTAAGGGAGCAGATTCCTCCATATTTCCCAGGGTTAAAGAAGGTAAAATTGACCAAGTACGATCCCGAGTAGAACGCAATGCAGTGGTAAGATTCCATTTTATTGTTCTGTCCACATGGTATCAGTGTCAAAAAGAAATTAAGTGTTCTGACCTCCTGCTTTATCTGCTAACAGATTTGTCTTTGCAGGCACCAAGGTTATTCTGTTCTAAGGTTCATTCAGGCTTTGTGGGTAACAGTCTGTGTAACTCTCTTATTTGCATCTGTCCTCCATCTCATCTTCCAAATGTCAGCTGTGGTGCAATATGAATGCATTAGATATGCACAACTGTATGTTAAACCAGAGGTCAGCAGTTAGCTCGTTAGTATGGCATTTTCACAGTTCTGGTTTGAATTAATTTTTGAACAGAAGAAAAGTGAAAAACTGTAAATCTCTCTAAAAACTGTTGCTAGTTTCAGCCCCATGCCCTAGCAACTGTTATTTGCTGCCTTTGATTGTTTTACAAGCTCTGGGGAGAGTGCACTGATCATCCATATCTTACATTTTTGCTTGCTAAAAATCAACTGTGAACTGGCTGATCATCTTTAAAAGAAATTCTGAACTTGGTTTTTCCTAAAATTATAATTTGAGGTTGTAAAATACTGAATTTTGCTGTGTCCAAAAATATGTAGAACTCACTGCAATGCGGGACAGCTGCCTGTCTTACATAGCATATAATTTGCTGGCATCCAGTACTCAATCTGAAAACAAAGTCACCTGCTTTTGTTTAGAAACAAAAAATTCTCAAAGTGCTATACTAAGCTTTATGATATGGGATGGCTGTCTGATAATTACAAGTAAAAGAGGCTAATTAAATTGAAAAAGTATTTACGTATCATATCCATTCAGTGTCTGTCAAGAAAGAAATCCAGATCAGCACCTATTTTTTCATCCTGGACAACTGGAAATAGGACTGGCTCCTACAAACAGAAGTCTCTCAAAGAAAATACCTGGCATCTGTATTTATCAATAACAAGAGGCAGGGAGCTATTTTAATAATTCTCCTTATTGGTTTGGTAATAAGTAAATGTACAAAGACCTAGTGGATTTAAGTTAAGGAAGCTGAAGTGCCAGTTAAATGGTGTTGTGAGAAACAATATATAACTGAGGTGGCAAAACTTGTGTTAAAATAGCTTTTCCCCACCTTACACAATCTATATACTCCCTTTCGTATTCATCACACAGTCCAGAAGTTTGATGCAGTCTGAAACACAGCTAAATTGTAGCTTTCACTTGACTGAAATGGTACAGTTGGATTTTCACTTTCAGTTCTCTTTGTGATGTTTGGTCCCTGTCTGTGGATCTGGTGCAACACAGCATCAAAATCAGACTCTGCAGCACTACTATTTATATTACTATTATTTATTCTGACTCATCCTGCCTAATTATACTCATAGGGAAGGAGATCTTTACCCTGACTTCGCCTTCTCTTGTAATCTCATATATCCAGTTGGATCACTGAGCTATTCATCTTCTGGGAGATTGAGGCTGGTCCATCAGGTTGTGACTGCTTTCAGAGCAGAACTGAATTAGCTGAACCATATCCTAGTCTATACTATACTGTACCAGTCTATACTTAGTCACTTCATGATGTTCCTTCTTCAGATCATTCTGCATAAACACCAACAAGAAGTCCAAGAAGAGTGTTGTAAAATGCATTTTGTTTCTTTTTATTATGTTCTTTAGGAGGGGCTGCGAACACTGTGTGTTGCATATAAAAAGCTCACAGCAGAAGAATATTCCAATGTACAGAAGCTGCTTCGGAGTGCAAAGTTGGCCCTTCAGGACCGGGACAAGAAATTGGCAGAAGTGTATGAGAAGATAGAAAGAGATTTTATATTACTTGGTGCTACAGCTGTTGAAGATCGGTTAGTTAGTACATTTCTTAGTTTCTTATACTCAATGATAATGACAAAGTAATTGAAGACTTTTTCTGCATTAGAGGTTTATTTGGGAAACCCCTCATTTGAATCAATTCCACACCTTTAGCTTAATAAAGTTACACATTGTAACTTTAGAACATAGTAAGCAAGTAAAAATAGTTAAGTGTACAAAAATCAGTGTAGTTGAACCTTTTACATGCATGTCATAATTTATTGATCAAGTTATTGGCCAAAGTTTAGGAGGAAAGGACTACAAAATGGATACTGAGGAACTGAAGGAAGAATCTTTAAGTCTTAAAAGATTCAAAAACATATACCATGTTAGTACCCTAAATATTTTTGGAGTCATACTTCGGGGAAAATTCTTAGATTTGATAACCTCTATTGAAATACTTTATTTGTTTATGAAAACCTTTCATTAAAGACCTCTGAATTTCTTGTTTCTGAGCAATCCATCAATGTATGTTGTCAATTGAATTTACAGACTACAAGAAAAAGCTGCTGACACTATTGAAGCACTCCAGAAAGCAGGAATTAAAGTTTGGGTTCTGACAGGAGACAAAATGGAGACTGCTGCAGCTACTTGCTATGCTTGCAAACTCTTCCGAAGAAATACACAAATACTTGAGCTAACCACAAAGAAAATTGAGGAGCAGAGTTTACATGATGTGCTTTTTGACCTAAACAAAACTGTCATAAGACAAAATGGCAGCTTAACCAGGGATACCTTCTCAGGGTAAGGAAAAAGTTGGGTTTTCAGGCCAGAAATGGGTTTCTGGCCATTTTGCAAACAATGAAATTATGACCAATTACCTTAGGAACAGCAGTATGTTTCAGTTTCTGTTGCTAATGTGTGAATTACTATATGTCAATTAAGTGTAAGCTTGTTTAGATAAACGTAGGTTTTCAGTCATGGTTCTTTATCTCATTTCTGGTAGTACTTTAACTATTAAAAGAAAAATCTCAACTGATACTGTAATAATTTTTCCTCCACAAAACTGTTAGCAATAAGTTAACAAGAATTTGTGATACTATTTTAGCAGAGATTTTCTATAACTCTTAGTCTTACAGCTTAAATCTCTGGACCAGATAATTTTTTCTTAGCTCTGCTTACACTTTATACCCCATTGGTCTAATCAAGAGCATTTGTATATTAAGTTAAATAAATCTTTTTCCTCCATGTCATCTGTACCACATTTGCTTTAAAAACCACAGGCCTTACAGGGTGTGATCAAACATGTTTGTTTAACTTTTTGTGCAATGCCAATTTTCTACATGTTAAAACACTTTCAGATTTTTTTTTTTTGTCTTTATATCCAGAATTGGAGAATGTACTAAGATGGTAATAGCAGGATTCTGCCTGTATGTTTAAATTCAGGCTACAAATATTTCACTATAATACACCAAACATTCTGTACTTTGCTTGAACTTCCTAATGATTCCTTTTCATTTGATACCATACTACATCAGTGTCACTGCCCTGTTTGTGCCAATGGTAGCAAAGTGCTGAAAATATCTGGGAACTGTTATTAAATGTAGTTTACAGAATTTTATCTTACTTGCCAAAACTAGCTTCTGTTCTAGTAAAAAAAAGATGGAAATGCATTAAATACATATTAATAAATATGGCGTTTTTCTCACAAACACTGGTCTCGGTGAAACCATGTTTGTTGAAACCCCATGAACAGTAGTGGATAACCTTGGAACACTGAAAAGAGAGTAAAAATAAACCTCAGTGTACATTTATACAACATTCACTGATGATCTGGAGCCTGAGGCTGCTGTGTAATGCAGGCAGAGGAAGGGTGCTCTGAAATAACTTGTTTGGATGCTGCAGAAAATGGTTCTTGCAGTCCAGACCATCTTGTCTTGCCCCATTGTTCACTGTATGATAAAGTGTGACGATAGCTACATTTCTAGCAATGCTCAAATTACTACAGACATACTGCTAATAGATTTTATGTATAAGAATATATTGTAATATTATAGGAGACATAAATAATTATTTTATGTTTAATGTTAGAAACATTAAATATTTAATGTTAGAAATAAAAGTAAACCTGTATGTGACTTAACTACTACTCTAAAGGCAAAATATCCATACTCTGGATGTAGGCAGTGGCCTCATCCATCCAGGCCAACAGGTTTCTTTTAGGCATTTCCTTCAAGGCACAATTTACTTCTGTAAATGTAGACTCTGGAAAAAAAATATTTCCTCATCAGAGTACCAAACACTTCTTTCCTCTGCATTATGGAATGTGCCACAAAATTATCTTTATTCCTGCAGATTGGTTTACCTCACTGCTGTTCTTGGAACCTTTTCAAACCAAACTGAAAAGTCATTAATTATACACTTATACTCACTGGTGAAGTCACTGAGGTATCAGATTTGTATTCAAACTGGCGAAGCGCTGAATATTTTCAACATAATCCAGAATTTTAAAATGTTGTAAATAACCATCTAATACAAGGAATTCCCTTTGGAAGTGCATTCATTTTGTGGTATTCTGTACTTATTATTTTTTGTTAATTAATTTTCACATAATTCTTATTGCCAGATTTTAAATATGTCTGAAAATTTTACAGTGACACTTGGTTATATTTTATTCCCGAACAGACTTTCAACTGATACGCAAGATTATGGTTTAATTATTGATGGAGCAGCATTATCATTATTAATGAAACCAAGACACGATGGGAGCTCTGGTAACTACAGAGAGATCTTTCTTAATATTTGCAGGAACTGCAGTGCAGTGTTATGCTGTCGAATGGCACCTCTGCAAAAAGCACAGGTTTGTGTTTAATTTCCTAATGGCTTGTTAGCCATGCACATATGTAAATATTGAGGGTTAATACTCTTTATGACTTACTATGATAAGTTAAGAGGCTACCATTCATTTTTGTATCTTAGAAAATGGAAAAAGTTAAAAAAAAATGGATAGGGGAGAATTTCTGCTGGCAAGCAATTTAGATAATGGTATGCTAAAACAGCACCCAGCTATGCACCTGAATTTGATTTAGGTGCATACTGTTCAAATTTTATGGTTGGTATATGCTAATATGAACATATTTAATAGATGAACTAACTGCTCTCTTTTTAACCTAACAAGTTTGTATAGTCTACTCTTTTGACACTACAAGAACCTGCGTTACTTATTATTACTGTAGAGTGGTATTTTTTCTCTGTTTTTGATACAAGTGGAAAGGAGAATCCTGACCAAAAAAATGTGTGTTATCATGTTTAAGAATACTGGCTGTTGCATTTGTCATTTGTACGAAGTGAAAACATACTCTTCCATTACTGAAACTGCTCAAGATAGCTGAAGAACTTTTAAAGGAAAGAAGTACTGGAATGTACATTCCTTTTTTCTTTCAATTTCTCATGTCTGTTTCTTAGTGCACAAGTACAGCATAAGTAACCCTTATTCACATTAACAAATGTATTTAGCCAGCACTATAACTACCTGGAAGTTTGTAGAAGTTTTCAGTTGCAGCTGACTCAGTACCAAATTTACAGAAGTGATAATTTGTAATGGAGAGATTTGAAGTCAAATTTTTGGACTGTTTTTATGTCAATAGTTTTTATAAATATACAGAGTCCAATATATTTTTTAAAATGTAGGAAAAAAGTTCAACACAGATGGGAAAGCGAAGTTTTTAGTCTTTCATTTCAGGATTTCTTTGAAATGGTGCACTCTGTCTCTGCAACCCTCTTAATTTATTAATGCATTGACACTGCATTAAGTAATCTCAACATCATCTTCAATTATTTAGCTCTTCCTTCCTCCAGTCCCATTTCTCTCCAAGTAGTTTGGAAGTATCTAAATCATGTTTGGAACAAATACTTTGTAATACGAAGAAACAATGATCTTTATGCGTAGCTGTTGCATTGGGTAATGTATTGTGTCTCTTTGGAGAATTTCTTATAAAACTCTCTTGGTAATTTTTATTTAATGTTACACTTGTGCAAAATAAGCAAACTAGTACAGAGAAGAGTTTCTAACACTTTTTTTTTTTCCAGATTGTAAAATTGATTAAGTTCTCAAAAGAACATCCTATCACACTAGCAATTGGGGATGGAGCAAATGATGTCAGTATGATTCTAGAAGCACATGTTGGCATAGGTAAGCCTGCTCCTTAGGGTATTATTTCAAGTGAAATAACAAAAACTATGCATTTCTTAAAAAGAGGCAGTCTGAAAGAATCAGGTTATATATGTTATAGAAAACTTGTAGTGCATTTATCCTAGAAATTGTATGAGATACAGTAGTGATCTCCAGTATCATAGCATTATTATATAATTTTGCAATTAATGATATCTTTTTAATAGCTCTTTAGTTATTAAATAGCTTCACATATTTTTTGTTTTTTTAAAGGAATCATTGGTAAAGAAGGTCGTCAAGCAGCAAGAAACAGTGACTATGCAATACCTAAATTTAAACATTTGAAAAAAATGTTGCTTGTTCATGGGCATTTTTATTACATTAGGATATCTGAACTTGTGCAATACTTCTTTTATAAGGTAGGAGAATGCTTACTCTAATTACATAAACATCAAAAACTTAAATGGTAATATCTGATATATACATTTTTTGCAGCTAATGGTACAAACCAGCAACAATTCCATTAAGAGATTTTCTTGAGTACCAGATCCAGTGCTGAAATGGGATCATTGTTTTTGTTCTGAACATGAAGTGAAAGAGCTTTTTTATATATAGATTCTGTAATAGATGTTACTTTTAAAACCAAAATTTTTATCCTGTTTTTTCATATCCTTCAAACTCCATCTCACACTGGTCTGCTGATTTCCAGTAATCTTCCATGATGTCTCTAAAGTGAACTTTTAAATCCCACTGGAAATTTGAGAATTTAGACATTACTTCAAATTAAGTTATACTAAATTCATTAGGATAGTGTAGGTGGAGAAAGTTCATAGTGAGCATCCCCCTGTTTAGATAGTTTTGTTATTTCTAAATGTTGGCATCCAATCCAAGTTCTTTCAGTAAGCAATGGAAGGTTATGGAAAGGAGCAGTCACAGAGTAATTCAGGGTTCTAGTGTTTGACTATTTGTATGATTGGGAGAGGATGACATTTGGGGTTACTGCTGGAAGCATCTTACAGTTGCTTTGCTGGAAACCATGCTAACCAAACTATCCACACTTGCTTATCATGGCTTGTCTCCTCCTGTGCGTTGTCTCTTATTTACTTTGCTTAACTGAACTGTATTCCTGGGTCCCAAATTTCACTGCCCTGGAATTTTCAAACTGTAGCCATGTAAGTTTGTTTTGAAAATATTTTAAGTGATTTTTTTTCTAACAGTATTACTGCAAGATGTGACTGTTGGTGTTTAATACATGTAGATTTTTCTGTTGTTCCTGCAATGCTCACTATTGCTAGTGGTATAAACTATGATATACATATCTATAGCATTGTATGTAAATTAGTGCTTGCATTTCACTTGACAACAGTCACTTTGTTTTTCAGAATGTCTGCTTCATTTTTCCTCAGTTTTTATATCAGTTCTTCTGTGGGTTTTCACAACAGGTTAGTTGATCTTTTTCCGTCAATGTCATGTTTTCTCTTTTGCCTTTTTTTTTTTTTTAAAAAAAAAGAAGGGGTCTTCCTGAAAATTTAGTGTTAGTTTACACAACGAAGATCGCTTCTGGTTCATGAGATTTTCATTGGCAGTTGCAGTTAAGTTACAGAAGTCACTTTTATGAATTATCATAAAAGCAATGTTAAAGTCAAGGAATACAGAAATACAAAATTTGGAAATGGCAGTGAAAATGAAATGTCTGTGGGAAATATACAGTCAGTTAGATTTAAGCCTACTGGACATGAAGAGAGGAAATCCTGGAAGATGAGTAATTGAACCAGTTTTTCATTTTTAGAATCCAGAATAAAAATGAGAGAATAAATTAGACTTCTCAGGCATGAACAGGTATGAATTACAAATTTCAGATGCATAACAGCATTCAATTAGTTGGAAAAAAACCATTAAACACTGCAAAAAAGAGCAAAAGAGAGCTGTTGCTTACCAGAAGAGTGCCATCATTCAGGAGAGGATCCAGTGTTCACCTTCCTAAATTTTTGTTTATTTTCTGTTCTCCCTTGTTCTCATCTAATTTGTGTAGAAAAGATCTACGTCTTCTTTCTTCTGAATGAGGAAGCAGAAAACAAAGGAATGAATGACTGAATTTAGACAGAAAGGGTTTATGTTTGCCATATTAAATTGAGTAGGAGTTGGATTTAATCAGGAGAAAATATAACTGTTGCTTTGAATTTGTTGAAAGAAAGCCCCAGGAGGAGTTAAAATTGCAAAACTGTTTTTTCTGTTTTGGTTTACATTTCAAAAGACCACTGAAAACTTTGTAGGCTTTTTATAAAGCATTATTAGGATTTAGATACAAAAGCATTTGTTGATGAAAATTTAGCTCAATTTTTATTCTTTTATTTTGAATCAAAAAGGGGGTTTGATAGCAATTTTTCCAGAATAAATGATCACCAAATAGGTTCTGGGAAATAAACAGCTCCTTTTTTGGGGTGACATGGTAGGTTTGAGGGTACCCTCGTCATACATATGTGAGAAAACATCTCAGTGAGAAGAATCAAAGACACGTTGGGATGTTTCTTTGAACAGCTCACTGCAGTCACACACAGCTGGAAAACCTCTGGAGCTCTCCCGCTTCTTCTCTGAATATCTCCATGTTTTATAGACATGGAGGAGATAAAAGGGAAGGGAGATACATGGATGCATCAGAGAAGAATTTCTGCCTCTACAGCATTCTGCTGTTCAGTTTCGGTACTTTGGAGTTGATATTGCAGCCGAAGCAATAGGAGGAGCCAGTATGTGGACCAGACTGGTCCATGAAATGGATTTTTTAGTTGATCCTTTTCCTCCAGTTGGATGGGATACAAGTGATGAGTTGCATCCTGTATCAATTAGCAGCTGTTCAGGGGTATTTGCTTCCCTTCTGAAGAAATATAACTTTATTTTCCTGCAGAAGTTCATGCATTAATTTCAAATCAAGTCTCATGCAAAGGAATTAATTTTAAACTAAGATTTAATTTTAAATTCAAAGTAATCGATTTAATTCTTTTCCATCTACAGACTTTATATGATACTGCGTATCTAACACTGTACAATATCAGCTTCACCTCCCTCCCTATCCTCTTGTACAGTCTAATGGAACAACATGTCAGTGCAGACACACTCAAGAGAGAGCCTTCCCTGTACAGGTAAAATTAAAACTCTGTGCCCCAAAGTTTGGCTGTTCAGCTGTAGGATCTGTGTCTGTTACAGAGGGAAGTCCTCAGGATTTCTGTGTCACAAGGTTATGGTCGAGCATCAGATACGCTGCAATAGAAGGGTTGAAGACCACGTGCATGGCCTACCAATTGCAGTAGATAAAGGTGTTTTTACATGCACATTTACAACCCACACCATGCATTTGCTACAAAGGGAGTGAGAGCAAAATAGAAACTACTGCTTAAAAAAAATCAGATCAGGAGATTAATTTAAGTATTCTTTATTTACTTCAACCATATGGAGAAAACATGGGGAACAGAAGTATTTTTTAAAAAGAAAACACACTGTTTTTTCTATTTACATGTTTTATTCTGAAAGAAAAGAGTGTTAGAGTGTTGTATCAAGAGGATGTATTCTGTGTGGTGTCCAGCATTGTCCTCTGTATATTGTTGACTCATTTCTGGGCATGGGAATTGACTTGTTTAGGTCCTTAGCCACTTGAAATACAATTCTTGCCAATTAACTGCATTTGGCCACCTAAATTAGGAACAGTGCTTTTGTTGCTGCAAAGCCAGTACATTTCAGGGAGGGGTAACAGTAAATAATGAAAGGAAAAATGTTTGAAAGAAGTAATATTAGCTGCCCAAATGTTAATCAGTGTAGTGATATGTTTTTACCAATGAAATTGAAGAGGAATACTAAAGATTACTGTTGAGTTTCAACAGTAATATTTTTATTTTCTCTTAGGTATTTTGAATGTTTTTAATTTAGAAATGGCAATTCAGAAGCCTTTTTTTTTGGTTTATGAAAGCTAGCAGAGCTTATTTGTCTGAAGCCTGTGGGTTTTGATATCTAACAGAGCCTATTGCTAAGCTGTTTTGGGCAATAGTGGTTGTTCTGGGCCAGCTGAAACTATTGCTGGCCACATACGGGTTTGCACTCTACATTGTTAATCTGTGGGGAGAAATTATTTTATATGTTCATCAGACAGCCTGTAAAGTTCATATGGTGGAAGTACTGCTTGGTAGTAAATGTTTCTGTAACTCAGGGTTTTCATTTAACTGTGTGCTGATTTACTCTCGTGCGTTCTGTGCTATATGCCAAGTTGATACATACCCATTCTGTGGACAAGAATTAAAATTGTAGCATTTAAAATTCTTTGTGGTAAGAAAGTGCATACCTAGTGAAGAATTCTGTTGTTGACAAATCCCTGTATAATTTTTTTGTGGAAAAACATTCAAGAAACTCTCTTTGACCTGAAGCTTCAAGTCAACTGCAAACCTCTTGTTTCACATGCCACATAAAATTGTTTTATTTTGTTGCAATAGTCTGTATCTGAGTATCCTAGGGGAAATAAAGCAAAGTCTCCAGAGACCTCTAGTGTTTCCATTTAATATTTGCAGTAGATCGTGACATGCACAGCAAGTATTGGAAAAGAGATACCTTCTGTAAAAAGATTGAAAAGTAAATGGGTACAGCACAGGGAGTTTGCCACTGTTGAAATATGCAGAATTACAGGGAGCAGTTAAAAGGGTTTAGTAAGATTTAAATAAAAATAAAGAGGATATTTTGAGGAAAGAATTAGATTTGAAGTGGTAGACAATTGTAATGTGGAAATGTGATTGTTTTCAAGAAGCAATATGAATGATCTCATCTATCTGGGATTTTCAAACCTGCTGGTAATGAATACATGTTTCTTGTTTCACACAGAGATGTTGCCAAGAATGCTTTGCTGCGCTGGCGTGCATTTATTTATTGGACATTCCTAGGAGTGTTTGATGCTCTGGTATTTTTCTTTGGTGCCTATTTATTGTTAGACAACACAGTTGTGACCAGCAATGGACAGGTTAGTGTTGGATTTCAGCAGTCAATGGTAATTTTTTTTAATGCCAATTATGAAATGAACATAGTTTTAATTGTTTTCTTCAATATTTCATGCAAGATGATAACAGTTTTTATGAGTTACAGTGAGCTAGATGGGTTATCGGTTTAGCAAAGTCTGAATGATGCAGTGGAACATACTTTGTATCAGTAAGCAGAGACATAGGATTGGATACCAATTAGGAGAAATATGTAACATGTAACATAACATAACTTAAATTCCAGGTATTAATTCTGAATTTATGCAGTAACTAACTTTTGAGTTTCATACTTAACATGCGTCTGATGAATATTGTTAAACATATAAAAAGACTCTCGGTAGAATAGTTATGAATGATCATAAAAGATTTTAAATATAACAAGATTTTCAATAGTTAGATTATTTTTTACATATTGCAGCTTAAAATAATCTACCTCTACTTGCTTTGCGGTCACATGAATGCAAATTTTATGAACTTTTGCATTTTATTTATTTTATCCATTGATATTTTGGTCTATTTTATTTGTGTGCTTTTTTTCTTTTTGCTACTTGCTTCTCTTCCTATCCTCAGCTAATGACAACCAGCACTCACATGGTAAGACTATTGTGGATTTGTCATGATATCCATTTCATCTTTCACTGTTCTTTAACTAAACTGTTAAAGAGCAGTATAATATCATTTTAGCCTGTAGTTAGAAATGTTCTTTATAGCTGCTCTATAAGTATCTAAAAGAAAAGGAACTTTATGCAAAGTATATTGAGGTATATGTGGTGTGGTGAAGAGCCATGAACTTTAAAAAAGCTTTTTGCTTTCTTGCATTTTGTTACTCTGTCGTATGCTTTTCTGTAACCTACATTTTGTTGCTAACTCTGTGCTATAGAAATTATTTGCAGGTTATGCTAGAATGTGCTTTAATGGCTTTAGGAAATGTCCTCAAAGTGAAAGAGAAAATAAACTCTACATAATGTTGTTGCCTGTGTGCAATATACACATTTCCTAGAAAGGCAGTGTTCGGATATCATTAAAAACCACCTTTGTGACATCTGTCAGGGAAATAAACTTCTAGTGTGAGAGAGAACACTTGTTAAAAAGTGTTTTTTCTAAGGACAGAATAAATTTCCACTAGACAAAACTGTACACTGCAGTATGTTTTTTTTGGCACCATTATGCTCTCTGCTAGATGTCTAAAATTCTTCATTACCATATACTTATGGTCCTGAAAATTTGAGTTATCATACCTGTATCAATTTTGTAAACAGTATGTATTGCAAATATTGTGACTCGGTTCTTTTATAAAATTCTAGTCATCTTCCATTGCACACATTCACTCTAATTTGAAAGCTCTAAAGCCAGATTAATACCTGATTCTCAAATTTCAAATTTGAGATACCCTTGTTAACACTTGAAGGTAACATGTGTTGCTTGAGGAGACAGTCAGAGTCTTGAGTGTTTGTGTTAGAAAATTTTTTGTTGTTGAGGATGCATGCCTGTGTTTATGTATAAAACTTGAGAGATATTGAGCTGCAATTATAGATTTAAAGTATTGAAAATTTCAAGTGTTCAGGAATAGTGAAAGACATTTATGTGAGTTCATACACATGTGAATGCTAGTAGGTGGTGATAGTTATTTCCCAGTTTTTAAATTATGCTTACATCTGGAAAAAGTCAGTAAAGAATGTGAAAGTTTTAACAGTTTGCTACTGCAACGAAATCTTATGGAACAGGGAAAGGTAGAAAGGAGTAAAGAACATAAAACACTAATGCCATAAGTGATAAGTAATGATAGAAGTCAAGTTCCAGATTGTGAAAATGGGTACTGAAGCAAAAATTTTGAATTTTTCTTCCCTCCCCTTCCCTGACAAATGAACTAATTGTTATTATTGCAAAACTAGTAAAACATGAAGAAAGTCAGTATCTTTCACACAGAATGATGCCTGTCAGACTAAAATGAACATACCATTATGCTTGCTTCCAAACACAGTTCTCCCCAAGATGTTTCTCGGTGTTTAGAGATCAGTTTGAAACTGTTTGCTTCTGGTAGTGTGGTATTACTAGAACAGTGGGAAAGTGTACTTCTATTCAGTGAGGTCTACTTCATAAATGCCTCCTTTGGTCATTTTCTAGTAAGCAAAACTAAGATGCCCAAGATTTATCTCCTATCAATTCTTATTAATTTATGATATTGCTTTGTGTGTATGGTGTTCCACTATGGATAGGACATCATGGTTGGTGTTGCAAAAACATACAGTTAGAAATCAACTACAGAAGAAAGGTAAGAAAGGGAGGCACTGTAGAAGTCATTGCAGATTGCTATCATCATCTTAGTTTACCCCTAAAATAAGATGTATTTCCTGGGTGATTTTCTTTATTTTAACATTTTATACAGAGTACATTAAATATAATTGAGTTGAGTTGAGAGAGACTAAGTCAAAAGGAATAACAGAATGAGAAATACAAAAAAACCAGGAAGGAAGATAGGTGAGCAGAATGCTGAATTGGAACATGGAAGATCAACAAATACAGTCACAAAAGGAGGAAGGGAAGTCTTGGATAGGCTGGGACCAGAACATAGAAAAATACTTGTTAATAAACTAGATGTTAACAGACAGACTTACAAAAGAATGATTCATTGCCTGAAGGCATGAGTAGTGTCTTGAGATATTCAATTCCAAGAAGACACGATGAGTTTTTTTTTAACTCACACCTTCCCATATTGCTTCACTTACCTTTCTCTGCACCAAAGTAGCAGCTTTATGTTCCTTGTCCCTTTGCTATGACCTCACTTTCTGAGTCACTAAGATAAGATGGCTGGATAAGGGTTTTCATTGCAGACCGATGCTTTCTATCTAGCCTAACAAGCAGAAATGGAAAGATTGTTTCAACTTCTTTATTTCATCTAGCAGCTTTTATTGCAAATATGGACAAATCTGTTCTGTATGCAGAAACTTAGACTGACAGGTTCTCTGAGAGCTGATACATATGACACAAGAAGAAAGGTGGTAAAAAGGTAGGAAGTTCCTGATCCAGGTTCCTGTCCTGTATTAACTGCACGGGTTTTTATAGGGCACAGAAAATATAATGATGGGATGAGCCTGTTACATATAAAGTAAAATATCAAAATGCTGAAGGTTTTCTGAATTTCATCGAGTGTTCAGTAGACTCAGTCACAGAGTGAGTAGTTTTAAAATAATGTAATGATTACTGAGAATAATGAATCTTTTGTCCAGTCATTTGTTTATTTTAATTTTTTTTCATTCATAGTTGATTGTGTTATAGCATCCTAGCTTCCTACAGATTTATGTCTTGTGGCTGGCTGTGGTCTCCATTCAAAATTTTTCAAGCAGCAGAATATTTGTGTGATGAGTTTCCCACATGGATACCCTGTCATGTAGTATTGGATGAGCTCATACAGAACAGTGTAGATTGGACATGATTCAGTTCAACAAGTTCATTGCTCCATGCAGGACTAATTAGAATCAGTTTGCTGAAGGCTTTTTCTGGTCTTTTTCAGGTTTTCAATATCTTGGAAGATGCAGATTCCATAACCTTCCTGGGCATCCTATTCCAAAGTTTTTCTGTCTTCATGGTGGAAAAACTTCTCCCAATACCTAAGCTGAATATTTCTTGCTGTTGAAGAGAGATTTGTTCCAGTTCTTCATCTTTGTAGTTCTTCAGACATTTGTGGGCAGCTGCTAGATTGTTTCTCAACCTTCCCTTCTAATTTCCTCCACTCCTCTTTGCAGAAGAGCTAGAGGCTGCTAAACACCTTGATTGCCTGCCTGATTATTTCCTATTTTTTTTTCACATCACTCATGAACTAAAGGCCCAAAACTGAGCAGTGTTCCATGTTCAACCTCACTTTAGCTTAGTAGATGGGAATAATAACCTTTCTTCAGTGGCCATGTTCCTCCCAGTTGCTGTGGAGTTTCCCTTATGTATAGAGAGAGCACAAGATAGGCTTGTATTCAGCCTGGAGTCCACATAACCCCACTCAACTTTCTTTTCAGCAGAGCCATTGCACAGACAGTCACTACTTCATTGTAGGTGTAAATCTTTGCACTTCTCCTTATTTAATTCCATGAGATATCTGTAGAGGTCCCTCTGGATTGAAACTCTGTCATTTATTATTTCAGCTGTTCTCTGTTTTTATACCATGCCCATGATGTTCTGTCACCATCCAGCTACTGACAGGGATATTCCAAGATTTCCAGTCCAGTCACTGTTCCTAGTGTGGTTCACATATTACCAGCAGCCAGCCATCCATCAAGGATTTTTGAGTCCAGTGGTTCAACCAGTTTTCAACTGTAGTAGTAGTCCATTTAGCTAGCCCCTGCTTCCTTATTGCCCAAATGCTTTGCTGAATTAAAAATACATTGCTCTTCCTCCTTAAGAACAACTCAACCTCTTGGTTCCACACTGTCGGCTGCTCCTTTCCTTCCCAAGCTTTGCTGCTAAATGCAAGGAGCAGGTTTTGCTTGAGAAGACTAATATTCAGAGTATTGAATAATTCAGCTTTTTCTTTGAAACCTTCCACTTGGTTTTCTTACCACTCCATCAGCAGACTTGCATTTTCCTTTTGAAGCAAGGATATCTGTAAATACCCTTTTTGCCCCCCCTCAACACCCCTCAGTAATCCTAGTTAGAGCTGAGTTTTGTCTGTGCTTTGTTCCTCTGCTTTTATGCTGTTTGCTGCCTGCCCACATTGTCATCTCTTGAATGCTCCCATTTTGCCTTTTTGTCCACGTAGTAACATCTTACTTGGCCAATTGGATCTTCTGCTGAAATTCCATGCCTACAGGGAAGTTGTCTCATTCCAGAAGTTGTAACTGCAGAAGGGAATTCATGAGATTCTCAAAAGTTCTCTTTCAAAATAATTTGGGTCTCTTGGACACTTCTCTTTCATGGGTGCAATACCCTGACTCAAACACAGACTCTTCTAAAATACTGTGTCCTAATTGTTGCTTACTTTCCCAGCATTTCTCTGGGCCCTGAACTTGGTCATCGGGTAGCTGCTGAAGTCCAAGCAATCCTCTGTGACAATATTCACCACTAGTTCTTCCCTGCATCAGCATTAATGGTCATTTCTGCCCATTTGAAAAGCTTAAGTGTATTACTTCATTATGCAAGTGGGGAGAAAATCCAACACAAGTTAAAGAGTTTTACCTTAAAACATATGTAGATATTTTTATACTTATATGGTTATAACATTCTTTCTTGTACTGTTGCTTATCTGTATAACATGCTGTTTAACCTCCAAGAAATTGTTGGATGCCAAGGACATCCAACAGAGAAGGGAAATCAGAGAAAAGATGACGTCCAGGAAGACTGATGAAATGGCTGCAGTTCCCTTTTCAATCTCAGTGATTTATTAATTGTGCTACCCTTAATTTTTATTATAGGAAATATACTTTTAACTTCAGGTTGAGAGCATTGGTTGTGGTCTTTTTCTTTCTATCTGAAATCAGAAGTGTGTACACACAGAGCAAGAAACCAGAAAAGTTTGCATTGGATAGATCATGCAGGAATTCAGTTTTTGCTCAAGTGTCAGTTCATGATACAAAGCAATACTAAGCCTTAAGATGTTTACTCTGAACATTTCACAACATAGTGGACAAAATTGTCTATAACTGCTTTGGACAATTTTTTATAGATGTTTGGAACTTGGACCTTTGGAACAGTGGTGTTTACTGTCCTTGTATTCACGGTTACATTTAAGGTAAGGTGTGCTGTATTTTATCCACTGAAACTTTCTTAAAACTTTTTTAAAATTGTTGCTTACTTATATTGGTTTCTTTCTATCACCATGCATTGTTTTAGTACTTTAAATAGAGAGTTTGCTATCTGTGCCTTCTTAGCTGTGCTCAAACTTAGTTTTCAACTGATTCTATGTAGTATTCTTCCCTATTTTCAAAGGGTATAATTCTGTTTTATCTCCTGCTGGGAATTCTTGTTGCATCTAGATAATAATAACACCATATAATAAATTTTTTTTTTCAGCTTGCACTAGATACACATTATTGGACGTGGATAAATCACTTCATGATCTGGGGATCACTGGTATTCTACATTGTCTTTTCTCTGCTCTGGGGAGGAATTATTTGGTATGAACCCTAATATTAATTGCATTGCAAAAGTTGTTTCAGAAACATAAAGCTGTTACATTTCACCTTTTTGTCACAGAATTAAATTTAGTCTTTATACAATGCAGAACTCTATTTTAAATACATCATAATTGCTAATTGGAGAGTGCTCAGCTCTTTTATCAATGAATGTCTGCTAAAATCTTCTTAAAAAAGAATAGAAGGAGAATATGACACCCTATCACTGGGTTGACTGACACTACTGAAATAAACCCAGTGATAGGTCATATCTGTGCAGTTGGTGACTACCCACCTACCTGCTGGGTTTGTCTTGGAAGCTAGCTGTAGCAGTCAAAACTAGAGACAGGGAGAACTCAATCCTGAAATAGTGTGGATATCCAAGAGTCCTCTGTTTGAGCTCCTTTGCCTCCTTACTTAGCAAAGTGGAGTTCCTGTAGATTTATGTTGGTAAGAAGATCTGTAGGAATTGTAATATAACTCTTGTGCATAGCCAATTTGAAGTGTTAGGGGTTTTGCTATTAAAAGTTCTCTGTACTTGAAACAGAAATTTTTGGAAAGGAAATCAAGTTTGAGCAAGTTCAGTTCCTTACTGTGCCTGATTCCCATCAGGAGCTGGAAATTTTGTTTCACACTTGCAGAGCTCTGTTACAAGGCCATCTTTTTAACTACTACTGGAGCCATTCTACTTTGTATACACAATATTTTGAGGGACCAGAGAAAGAGGGAGCTAACTCTTGTATGGTGATTAAGATGCCATTTAATTTAGAGAAAGGATTTTTATTTAGCCTGTCTTTTTTAAATGAGTAACTACCTCTTAACTCCTTTGATATTTAGCTGCCTCTTTTTTTTCTAGTAAGATCAGATCTCAGTTTCTTCAGCATCAGTTTTCAGAAGTGTTATTTTCCCAGATAATGTTTTCCAAGCAGCCTTGTTGTGTATTAGAGATGTGACTGTGTGTATATAAAAATGTATTTTAGCTTAGTTACCTTTTTAGAATGCAAATACTATTAAATTTTGGAAACTGTCAGGAAACTGCCCTACTGGTTTTACACTACAGTGTTGCTGCAAACTGTCCCTTGATCTTGGCCCTCAGTGATTATGGCCTCTGGTTCCCAGTACCATACAGTGATGGCGTTTTAACAATCATGCAACTGCATGGGATACAGTGAGATAGGGAAGAGAAGGTATTGATAGTGTGGTTGATAACTACAAGGTGAATAGGATGGGAAGCATAACATGAAAGCATTAGAGATGCTATGGGGAGCCTGAGAGGTATGAAAATAACATGCCTTACACTGAGGAT
Organism: Petroica traversi; assembly: GCA_025920805.1. Lineage (NCBI taxonomy): Eukaryota > Metazoa > Chordata > Aves > Passeriformes > Petroicidae > Petroica > Petroica traversi. The sequence goes on along the minus strand of JAHLSL010000057.1, from coordinate 1,642,873 downwards.
ACACACAAAGGAGTGTGCCTTAGCGAAGACCAGGGAATTGGTGGGTGGGACATACCTGGGGCAAGATAAGGGTACATGGAAGAGCATAAATCCACTAAGAATGAACTTAATTTGTCTTTGCGAGGGAGAGACACTATGGCAGGGACAGTATGGTATTAACTGCAGTCTGGAAGACAAAAGGAAGGTATTTATATCTCTAGATGGTGCATGGTTAGCTCTCCCTTTGAGAAGACTGGGTTGGATGAACTGGAGAGCTGAACCTGAAGTATTTCATCACTGGCATAATTCTTGTATTTAATACTGTCAGCCCTTCTTTTGTGTATTGAAGTGCACTGTTAATTTTATCTTTTTTCCTCCTAGGCCTTTTCTCAATTATCAGAGGATGTATTATGTGTTCATGCAAATGCTGTCCAGTGGTCCTGCATGGCTGGGTATAATTCTGCTCATAATTGTCAGCCTTCTTCCAGATGTTCTGAAGAAGGTCTTATGCAGGCAGTTGTGGCCTACAGCAACAGAAAGAATTCAGGTAAATTATCTTTTTCACTGTGAAGTTAGGGATTTTTTGTATTATAAGTGTATAATCACCTAGGCCAAGGTCAGAGATAAGATAAGAGAGCAGAGGTTCCCATCTGTGGTATCTAAGCAGTATGGTGAAAGATGCTGCCTGTTAATTTATCTGAATTGTGGGGCAACACTTGTGCCTCCATACCAGCAACCACAGGGAAATCAGCTGATGAGGATAGTGGGAGACAGCTACATGGCTCAACATGTTTTCTGATTTGAGGAGATAAGAAGGGCAAGGGGATTGGGATTTCCATAAGGGTAGAAAAGAGGCACTTACATCTGATAACATACTGATGCCTGTTACAAAAACACATGTATTAAAACTTACTCATATCCTATTAATAATTTTTTCCTCTTTTATATTTCAACTTACATTTTGCCTGTTCTAATTCATTATTTTTACATAAATGTGCCTTGCTATGCCAATGGGAAGAGGATTTTAAAACTAGTCTCTCCTTTCATCTGATCAGCCCAAAAGGAGAAATGACTGTGTAAATACAGGCCAGCTCTTCTAAGGCTGGAGAGGAAGCCAGGTTCTTTGGGAGCCATGGTGCACACTGGGGACATGAATAGAAAATGTTTCCTGTATTTTAACCCCAGTAAACTGTTATATATTATATATGATTGAGTGTGAAGGACAGCAGAGGTGCTGAACTTTAAACTTAATGTTACTGCCCTTGCCCTTTTCATCCCATCAGCTGCCACCAGTAGGTTAAAGGAATGAGTTACCAACAACAGAAGGGATTAGGTAGCATTTTGATGTTTAATTGAGAAAGCACTTTACATTAAGAGGAAAGTAATAAAGGAACTTTGCTCCCAAGGAAAACAAAATGTCTCTGTGGCAAATGTAAAACCCTCTGCCACTGTTTTGTCTTCCTAGAATGTACAGGTGTAGTGTAATAATGCCTCACTTCAGGAAAGAATAAAGAATAGCAGGAAAGCATTCCCGGGTAGATCAGTATTTAATGTTTTTTCATTTTGAGATCTTAGATGTCTCTTTGCCATATGTACTACTTGTGGAAGGAGCTGACCTCAGTATAGATTCTGAATAGTTAATTTAAAAGTCTAAAGAGAGAGAATGGGCAAAGGTGAAGGTAAAGAAACAAGCTAGTAAATAAAACCCCCTAACAAAAGTACTGTAGTATTTCTTACAGACATTGTATATTAGCAGTGGAAAATTAATCAATAGTAAGGCAGACTTTGAGCTCAACACGGGCAATATTAATTTTTTAATATTTAGTTGAAGATCTGTGACTTTTAACCAGTTATATCGCTTGTGTTTCTTCTTCCTTCTCTTTGTTTCCTCCTGTCTTCCAATCCGCTTTGTCTAAATAACTGCTACCTTGCTTTAAATATAAATGATGTGCTCGGTTGCTTCCTACAATCTTCTGGGGAAATCAGAGTAAACATCAGTGCCTTTCTGTTGAGCAGTCCACCATCTTTATGCTTTCTCAGACTTCAAGCAGTCTAAGTTTCTAATGGAACAAAAGGTGACTTTTTTCTGCCTTTCTGCATGCTTGGCCATTTCATTCAAAGGACAGTTATAAAGTTTATCATCAGAAGTTATTTACCGTACTCATTATCTCCATTTGTGATTCATGTCAACTTTATTTTGAGGAATACTTTTCAGTACAGTTTTTTCCTTTTGTGTATCTCAAAGATAGTGTGAATTGTTGTCACAGTCCATCGTTGTCACTATCAAATTTTGTCACTGTTCTTGCTGCATTTTACAGAACGTTTCTGCCTCGGGAATCTATGATTCTTATATCTGCATTTTAATCATTGGTCTGTCTGTAGATAAATGCATGTTATGTTTCTATTGTACCTGATTAATTAGGATAGTGGCCACACAAACAAGTGATAATTCTGATTAGGCTGATGTTACTAGCATCATACAGAAAATGTGGAACTGGAAACCACTTCAGCAGTCAATGGAATATATGAATGTATCTTCTTTGCTGCTGGAAAATGCAGCTTTTTTTCTTTTTCAAGCATGCATTTTGAAATTGAGCTTTCCTTATCTTCCCTTTTATGAATTTCTGGTCTCTTTCTAGAAAGAAAACAGCTCAAGATCTGAAAGTTTATAACTTTATTTAATATAAAAGTTGAAGAAATGCTAGAAAATCTTGTTTCCCCTGCAGTCTGCAGGAAATCTGGTTTTTACTTAATATTCAGAGACTGTTGGTTTCCACTGCAGATTTTATATCTTTCTTTCTTACGTGGTTAAGATAAAAATTTAATTCCTTCCTTCTTTCCCCTCAAAAATATATAGTCAGTAAAAATTTACTGTAATTATGTAAATCAGAGGGAAAATACTTTTTTTTCACTGTCGATAATTCTGACTAAAAATTGTCACTTAAGTGCCTTAGAATTGGTTTGAACTGAGCTTATAAATAATTATTTTTAAAGTACTGCATTTCTAAAAGTGGTATTGTTTCTTTATAAGAAAAGGACTTTGGGAACAATTGAAAGGATTAACATAGGACTAGTGACCATTTCCCAGGTTACTAAATCAGTTCTACTCAGGCAGTAAGAATGCACAAAGCCTTTGAAAAAGTTCTTATACTTCTAAATTTTTCAGTTATTTGAGAGTCACTCCAGTGTGTGGTGATCAGTTGTTTACCATCATTAACATTCAGATTTTTAAACATGTCACAAATAGTTCTGGGTTTTTTTCCAGAGAGCTTTTCCACGATGTATATACACATACAGACCATACATGTGTATATACATACATATATGTACATACAAATATATGTATATATATGGGCATGTATATTGATATAGATACATATATATGTATATATATACACGTATGAACTGTTGTCTTTCTTGGGCTAAAACATTACTTCTGCAAAAGCTTTGGAGGAATCTGTTGCTTTTTGGTAATTTCGGTCAAAATCTGCTTATGTCTTATACATGTAGTCTGTGCAACTCTGGCTCAATGACACAAACTGAATTTTGTGCTTTAACTGGTGATTGTGCAGCTGTGAGGTTTCTTTCAACTTTTACTTTTAAAATGCAATAGGGTATTTTTTAAATATATCCAATCTACATTGATTATATTTTCTTTTTCTTTATTCTTCTTTCGTTAGTAGCAGAATTTCAGCCGCCCTGTTAGGGAAAATACAAATTCAATTTAAATAATCTTATTTCTATTTCTGTAATTTTCACTTTGATTGACAGTGTTTCAGCAATGCCAGGTATTTGGTAGCTGAAATACCACGTGTTTAGTTTCTGAGCTGTAAATGAATTCTGTACTTTCATGCCTTTTTTTCTCTTTTTAAAAAATATTTTTCTTTTTTAATTTGTTTTTGACTGATGATTTTTTACTTCACTTTCACTCAGTCTCAAGCTTGGGCTATCAGCCATGTTATGCTTTGCTGTACCTGGGGAAACCCAAAGTGGTCCTTGTGCCTGGGGAAGCTTCTCTGGGGATTCATCATTCTTCTGTTCCTCAATGGGCTTAGCTGCTGTTGAACAACCGCGCTGGGTGCTCAGAAAAGTGGTCACCAGCAAACTGCTGCCTTTGTCACATGTCAGGCTCCTCCTCTGTGGAAACAAAGCAGTGGATCTTGCTGTTGCAGAAGTTTCCTTGGCAACTCCCCGGCCCTCTCTGCCCACAGTGTAGTGACTGAGCTTTAAGTCAGCCTTCATTAGCACTGGCCCCATCACCCCGTGTGGGGCACTCCCTTCAGTGTGCTGGTTGTTCTGGGGAGCAGTGAAGCGGGGTGTCCTTAATGTAGGATCCGTTTGCCCTCATTGTATCCCATTCAGTGCAGGTTATTGTTAGAGGGGCAGGACACACAGCCCAAAGTACTTAGTCAGTTTAGTGCTTTTGAGAGTAATTTTTTAACAGAGTTTGAAATGGAATTAAAAACACCCTCAAATTATTAATCTCAGGAGCCAGAAATAGAAACCTTGTTTTTCACTGGATAACCTTTCCCTTTTAAATCTGTCAGAAAATCCATCACTTTTACAGAACTTTGCTATAAGTTACCAAATGGTACAATTCGTTCACATTTCTTGTATTCAGCAAGAGTCTCACTGTTTTTCCTCATCCTTGCAGAAGAGTATGAGACATAAAACAGCCCAAAATGCTCTGGCGAACTGCGATGGGCCACTTCTTGAAGGAAATCTTTCACCTTCCGAGCCATAATTAGATCAAAGCTAGGTAACAGTACTGTATGTGTTGCCAATTTGGATTAATTTCTATCGGTGCTATTTACAAATCAACTGTTTCCTCCAGAGTTTTTGATGTAATTTATCAGTATTGTTATAAAATCATTATGTTGTACTTGGAGAGCCTAGTTTTTGCAAGAGATGTTCCATGCCACAGGTAAGATCTTTTTGTCTCAGAAACTTAATCATGTAAAGCAAACCAATAAATTGATATACCCAAATTCATGTCCTGTAAATGTATTGTATTATGAATAGGTGTTGTGTGACATTTCTTCTATAAGATCTGCAGTCATTGTTGCAGTGTGTACTCACATTACACCACAGTGCAGAATACATGAAGTCAGAGGTAATTCTTATCCATGAGCAGTTTATCCATCATCTTTCATGTTCTTGAATACCTATATAGACCAAATGCAGATGATAATGTATGAAGATAATCATAGTAAGTTACTTGTGAGTAGGACCTTGGGTCAGAAGACTGGGGCTGAGTATCTGACCGTGTTTGCCATGGTGCTTTGTTTGTACAGACCAGGACATTGCTGTGTCACTACCTCTGATCAAGACAGAGTAGGATAGTTTAGCTAAATATCTGAAACAGCTGCATAAGTGGTGAACCAAATTCCCCAAACATAAGGCCAGCAGAATGAAGCTCTCTGCTTCACATCATCTCCTTGCTATGCCACGTGAACAAGTAAGAAGGTACACTCTTTACTGTAATGATTCCCACCTGGATCCCATGACTTTTCCAGGCCCTTCATGCTCTTCTGACCACAAATGATGAACTAAGTGAAGGTGCAAAGTTAGCAGTATGTGAAAAGGACAAATATCATGTGCTCTGAGTGCTGTAGGACTTTAAAGTAGCTGAAGGTAGCTAAAGTAGCTGATTTGCTTTTAATGACTGTTGCATAGTCAGTAGTAGAAAATGCCAACTTCCTTGACCAGCTTCAGGCTTGGTAAAGGCTCTTGTCTCAAAAAATTGGTTGAAAAAGGGATTTTATTTTTAGACCTATCTATGGTAACTAAAATGCTTCACTTTCTAGCTGAAAGAATAGGAAAATTAGTTACCAAATTGTATGACTACTCCCTCTTATATTTCCAAAGCAAATGCTAATCTGTTACCTGATTTTTATGTATTAATGTTGCTATTTGGTCTATATGTTTTTAAAGAACACAGGCCTCACTGTGGTGAGCAGTTCAGGATAGTTTTGTGACCTTTCCAAGAGTATCTTTCTAAGAGAGCTTTCAGATTGCTCTAGGTTATGCAAGAGTAGTGTTTCAGACTTGTGATTGGTATTAAAGGGTAATGTTACCTTACAGCCAAAGTTCTATAAGCTACATCATTAATATTTACTTTGTGATTTTGTCCTTTTGCTACTGTATTCTGATTAACAGGGAAGAAGGAATGGAATGATTAAGACTAGAGGATTAAGTGATTTATATAGCATACGTGGAGAGATTGAATAACATTTATTGATGAGTAACTTCACTTTGGACCATATTTATAATGCATTTGTTGGATACCATCACAAAACCTCCATACCTGTATACCTGGAAATTTTATGTGCATTTAGAGAAAAGAATTTTATAAACCTATTGAGGAAAGAAAACTATACTAGTTTTCTTTCAGTTTATGCACATGGTCCAGGCTCTTGTGCAGCTGCGGTGTTCTGTAGTCCTGAGCATTTTCTGAGTGGAAGTGCTGGTTCTGCAAGAGTGTGGAGTGATTATGTGAGAAAGATAAATTTTAATGGACAATTAGACCAATATAGTACTGATGTCCAGTATAAATTGCCTGTATAGATGGTACATGTAACCCAAGCAAGTCCAGAACTCAATATTGCTTAGAAGTACAAAGCAAGTGCATTAAACTTTGGAACCTTCATCTGTTAGCACAAACTGACTGTAAAGGATTTTCTCCCTTTGGAAGTACAAGGCAAAGTACTTGAATTTGTCCTGTATTAACATTCCACATAAGAAGTTCAGGGAGATGTATTGGGAGAGATTTCAAAATGAAACAAAACCGTGATTTTAAATGCTTCCATTTGAAAACAGGCCTCTGTGTCTTCATCTCTTCTCTGAAGAGCCCATTATCATGCCTGGTTCTGTAAGTCTTAATATAAAACTGATCATGTTGAAACTGGTGGATTGCAAAGCAACACGAGGGATTATACTTTCACATGAAACAAATAGACTGGTGATTTGGGGAAAGGTATTATTATACCAAGGGGACAGTGGTCCTGTGAAAAAAAACAATTGTATACTTTTGGTTCCAAGACTGTCTATTTACTGTGTATTTGTTTCTTTTATTCCCTTTAACAGAATGCATCAAGACACTGTCGGGAGCACATCTCAGAATTCACACCTCTTGCCTGTCTCAAAAGCCCAAGATACAGGAGCAGTGACTGCAGCAATTCCCCAGCAAGAAGGTCTAATTCTCATTCTAAAAAAGTGATGTTTACGCAGTGGAGAGGCGTTGATTATTCAGTACTTCCATCTATCTTTGGCTATTCAAATAAGCATTGCCGTTCCAGTGCAGGCTACCACTACAGTGGGTCAGGTTTGGAAACGTCCATGTGACAGAACACCAAGTCAAGCCTTTAAAAACTGTAGTTTTGTTAATTTCTTTTTTCAGGAAACAGACATGTCACAGAAACGCATTAAACTGTATGTGGCTTTTGCTGTCTGAGGTAGTGTTGAGACAAACAGGATCAAGAGCTAGAAGTATGAACCCTTCCAGGCCAATAGGCCTCTTTTTATGTTTTGAACTACTGGAGCAATGAACAATCTGCACAGTCTGGTACTGTGAGACTGGTAGCACTAAAAATTCTCTTCATCCTGTGTCAAGACTTCTGTGTATTTACCACTTCTGTCATCTTTAGTGATTTTCTTTGTTACTTGAAGTGCATAGTTTCAGTCAGTGACCTACATTTTGAGATCGACAGTTTTAATTTTCAGCCAGGAGCAATGATCTCAGTTATCTCAAATGAAAGTCTCCTAAAGCATATTTAACAAATGCTGTTTCTGATTTTCCTTTGTCCTTTTTTCTTTTTTTGCTCTTTCTGTAGAACAAACTGGTGTTTCCTCTGTGCAAATCTGCTTTCAAGAAACACTCTCTAATGTTCACTTCCTTGTAAGTGGCCAAATCAGGGCTATGTATGGTTTTGGTTAGTTTTCCCCTGTAGAAAGATAGGCAAAACAATCCTTGTGTAGAGTATGCACACACAATATGAAGTCAAGTTGGCTGTTAAATAGGTAAATATCACCAATGTTGGTATCTACTTATAAACTGAATGTAAGTATTTTGCCTAAAACATCTTTGAATTTGTCAAAGGTGCACATTACCTGGTGTTCCCACTTTCTATCCCTGTGATTGTAAAATATATATAGCAGATAGTATTATATATCAAGCTCTTTTTTTTGACACTTTTTTTCTTAAAAGAAGAAAAGCTATTTTTCTGGATTAGTATCTTTTACTATCTTGATTCATCTTCTTAATTTTGATTTTTTTTTGGTGTGCGTGTGTGGTTAGATATTGGCTAATGGGCTTGGCAGATGTATTACAAAACACAAACAACTGTTAGCTTTTGCAAGCACACCACGAGGTGGCACACAGCTGTTGTCTAACAGTTGAACCACAGTTGGGATATAGAAACTAGTTTGACTGCACAGATTCTGTTTGAATTCCCTTAAGAATGACAGCCAACTTGCACTTCGGTTTTTTCTGCTATATTTAAGTTACCTGGCAGTAATTCAACTACTAGCTGCATCCTTGTGTTGTTTCTTTAGTCCAGTGTTTTATTTTGGGGTGCAAAAATACCTGAAGGAGTAATTAGATTTCAGTCAATTTCAGCTTGGTGGTTACAATTGGTTAATAGCCATCCTCATTCAATACCTCTGTGAGGACATTACCTAAAAATTTATTTCAGTGTGAAAATGATATTTTTGGAATCGGACCTGCAGCATTATTGGAAGACCTGGCCAAGACATGCTTAGTTGTCTTCCACGTGGACAAGGGTGGCAGAGAAAAATTATTTACCTTTTTGTGTTTTAACAAGAAAAAACAAAGGCAAAATAGGTTTACTTACTACTTTACTTTTTAATAAAAGAAAAATCAACTTACTAGGAAATGTTCTTCTTGGTATTCTGAGTAGTTTTCATATTAAACAAACAGTAATTTATTATTAAAATGCCCTGGGTCAAGCAGAGATTGTAAAGTGAGTTATGAAATTTTCAGTATACCAAAGATAACAGAATTTTACAAAGTCTAACAGTGAGCACCACAGATAAAGTTTTTTTTATCATTTAACATAGAGCACTTTTAAGTTTCAAAGAATGTCCTTATAGCAGTAGCATTTTGAAATACATACACATGTGTGGGTGTGTGTACATATACTTGCCATTGCAGACTTGAATGTTGGTCAGTTAGAACCGTCCCCTACATAAAACACTGGTGTATATATTTTTAAGAAGTTAATATATACATTTTATACCAGTAGCAGTGACAAATTTCTTGTGTGTAGTTAACAAATTATTTGTAATGTATTTTTTAGAAATCTTAAAATTGCCTTTGCACTGAAATATTTTTCATACTGTAGCTATTTATAAATCTGTTTTACGCATACATTTGTTAACACACCATTTCTATTTTTTTTAAGTATATGTTTTGAAGGCTTTTTTTATAACTATAAGTTTTGGCCACTTAAATTTAGCTTAGAGTGGAGTTGTGGCTGAATGTTAAAATTCTAATGAATGTCAAATTAGAAATACAGGTCTGTTGCTCTATGAGTCTCACCCAAGTTATTGATGTTTTGTTGGGATTTGTGGTAGTGGCGATTAGAGCGCTGTACTTGCAGTGCTATATTATAACTGCTAGCTTTTTTATTCTCTAAAGCCTCCTGCTTTTTTACTTTGTGAGTTCTATCTTTTAGCCTTAAATAAGGAAATTTTTGCTTGATGATTTTGAAAATGCTGCATTCCTATTCTGCCTGCTAACAAAGCAGTTCATAGCAAATTTCATGTAGCCCTGCACTTAGATATTGTTTTCAACATTGTTCAGGCTGAAACACCTGTATACATACTTGAGAAATTTTAGTTAAACATGTTATCTTTTGGAGGAGAAAGAATGCTTGAAATTAAGTGGAAGTTTCTCCTTTGATTTAGCAATACTTTTACCTTTACAAGTTGGTGCTGTTTGTTTGTTAAAATAGACTGTTTAATGAAATGAACATAAAACATCAACTTGGCTTCACTTGATGTGTTTTTACTTCAGTCCCTGTACTATTGCCATGTAAACCTAGTCCGCTGCAGCAGCTGTTAACTTGAGAGTTTCACTGCAAAAGATAAAAACATGAAAAAGTAGAAATTAGATCAAAATGCATTAGAGTGTTTGATTATGGGTGGGACACTGAAATGAGACAGATTTTTATGTATGAAAAGAAAAAGAAAGAGGAAAAGTCTAAAAATCTATATAACCTTCTAACTTGACTCATTTAAATTGTTGCAGCTTTAACAGCATAATGTCTCCATAACTGCTTCTATAAATGTCTTGAAACTGGTAAGCACTAACCAAATGTATGTGAAGACTTAGAAAGTATTTCAAGCTTTTGGCCACAAAAGCTCATATATTCCTGCAGTGGCTTGTGGCAAAAGATCTTTTTTGTTTTACCATGTACAATAATTGTTTGTTCAGTCACTAAATGTAAAAGCTTACAGTTTACTTTCTTGCTTGCATTAGCCTGTTTGTCTTGACCCAACTGGCTTGCAAAAATAAGAGGAAAAAAATAGCTTAATTGAGGAACTGCACTACTTTTCTTTTGGAAGCCAGTGGGATCACTGTGCTCATGCTACTGTCTCTGTTAAAAAAAGCTTTAATGGAAATTTGTGAAGGTGTTACAAAAGTGAAAACACACATGATTCTACTTTGCATAATAATAAAAAAATCAGTTTATATAGCTTTAATTTTTTACCTTATGAAAATTCACAGGATTTCAATCTGCATTGTCTCAGACATAAATTCTGTGTTATGTACACTTTGCATTTTAGAGGTTCTTTCATGATCTAATGTAAAGTAGAATCTGCAAAAGTTGCTGTATGGGGCTGGGGGTAGTTATCTGTGCTTTAAACATTAAAGATGTCTGTAGTCATCAGCACCAAATACTGACACTTATTTTTAATTGAACAATTTTAGGTGCATTTATTTGAAAATAAATCAGCCTTCAAATCTAATGTTCAGATAATCCTATACTACTTTGTTTATTTGATTTGAGAAGTCAGTGTGTGAATACATTACTGTAAAGTTTCTTTTCAGTGCTATTTTTAACTTTTATTTCTGTAGACAACCAAATATAACTTGTTTATATTCAGCCATATTTTGGATCCTTATGTAGAATATATAAGCAGGAGATACAAATCTGCTTGCAATAAACATAAACATTCAGGACTGGTTTAAGTTTGCTCACAAGTAATTACTGTAATTCTAGTATGAATATGAGATGGTTTCATATTAGTCTGTAATAAAATGTAAGTATATAAAGAAAACAGCATGAGTGTTTGATTCAGTTATTGAATGTGTTTGTAGTCACACTCATTTCTCATACTGGAGAGGGTCCAGCGGAGCACCACAAAAATTATTAAGGGGACTTGGAGCATCTTTCCTATGAGAGACCTTGGGAGCTGGGCCTGTTTAGTCTAGAGAAGAGAAGACTTAGAGCAGATCTCATCACTACATATAAGTATCTCAGAGGTGGATGTCAAGAGGATGGTGCCAGGCTCTTTACAGCTGTGCCCAGCGACAGGACAAGGACAAGTGGCCATAAACTGAAACACAAGTTTCACCTCTGCAAGAGGAAGAACTTTACATTGAGAGGGGGAGAGCCCTGAACAGGCTGCCCAGGGAGCTCGTGGAGTCTCCCTCTCTGGAGATATTCAAACCCACCTGGACATGTTCCTGTGTCACCTGCTGTGGGTGAACCTGCCTTGCTACGGGGGTTGGACTGGGTGATCTCCAAAGGTTGTTTCCAACCAGTTCTGTAATTTTGTGATTTCCAGAGTGTATGTAGTCAACTAAAAAAGCAAGCTAACAAAAAGAAATTCAAAGAAGGCTGGAACATGAGCGGGGGGGTGGGGGGGTTGTTCCAAAACTAATAGAAATTGGTACCAGTCCAGGAGAGCTTTGTTCATCCTGCACAGATTGAGTAAGTGCTAAGGTTCTTTCCAAAGTAAACTCATAAGCTGCACATGAGAAGGTCTGCAGTGTGAGGTACCCAGAGCTATTTCTCTTTTCTTCTGCAGTGTTGTCAATTTAAAGAAGCTAAAGTAAAAAACAATGTACTCTGACATCTGAGCTGGTAGCAGTGTTCATAGATTCTTACAGAATAGGCTGAGTGCACAGAACGACCATGCTTTATTTCATTTGGTGATACAATTTTAAAGAACTTGCTGCAGTTTCAAAACCATTATAGGCTCCAGGGTACATTGGCTCTGTCAGGGTGAAAATACCCCAGCCAGCCTCCACAAAGCAGTTAAAAGTGTCAGGTTTGGTCCCTCCCTCTGCTGCTCTGAGGATATGTAGAATGCTTAGGCCTTTGCTTCTATATTGATTTTGCACTTCCCATAGTAAAGGTTCCAGAGGAATAGGTCTGTATTTATATGAAATTTTTATCTAAAAATTACAAGAATTTTGTACCAGTCTCATGCATCAAGAAATTTTGTGTTTCTACTGAAGGAACTTCTAGAGAAGGTAGTTTGAAGGGGCTGTGTAAATATGGAAGATGTTTTCCCTTTATTCATGCAAAGAAGAAAAAAAAAAGCATAAATTGCAATTAGATAGGATATTACATTGAAACTTTTTTTGAAAAAAATAATGTGACGATGTATCTGGATTTCAGGAAGAACACAGTTCCAATATGGACGCATTACCACAAAACTACTTTGCACAGAAAAATAAATTTACTTATTTAAAGGAGAAAAGGATAGAAAATAATTTAGGTGCTGAACAGTATTTTCAGTCAAATACCATGTGTTTTCCATTACCTCTAAAGTTATGTTCTTTTAGTAAATTACATTATAGAATCAATTGAAAAGTGTTTTTTATAGAATTACAGTGAGGCTATTCAGTATTTTCTGTAATACAGGCAACACTGCTCTATAAAATCTTTCCTGAAGGTTACCTTGATATGAAGGTAGGGTGGAGACAGACTGAACTTCCTTGGTTTTGTTTTCCAAATATTCTGATATCCTCGAGTGATACTCTACAGGAATTTAGAAACAGTATTTGACTATTCTATTAAAGCTTTGTTCTGTGTTTCCACTGCACATACAGGTGTATTAATTTTCATTTTATTCAAATGCTAAAGCAAAACCCATACCCATTTAAAGGCTTCATTTACACTAGGAGGTGATAAGATAGGGATAAAACCAAATATATCCATTAACTTCCTTCATTATACAGATCAGTTTATCAGGTGCCTAATGTCCCCATCTGGGTTTAAAAGTTTTTTTAAAAGAAAATTGGACTGTGTGATCTTTCATTTTTAACTGGCAAGTCTGCAGTAAATTAATAACGTTGAGTCTTAATCATTTAAGTGTTTGCTTTCCATTTAAAGGTGACAAATAGTATTTAAACCCCCAAAAGGCTTGTTGTTTCCATTATTCATTTCAGTTAAGAAACCTCATGGTGCATTATGCTTTTAAAAATACATAGGATGCAGTGTCCTGATAGGTTTAGACACTTCCTATTTCGGGGAGAACTGTTGAATCTCTCCTTATTTAATGTGGGACAAACAGATGTGTTTTTCTTCCTAACAAGGTAAGGAATAAATATTTTTGTCAAAAGTACATGAACAACTTATCTTGAGATTTACGACATCTTTTGTAAAGATATCTCATGCTGAAATGTTAACCAAGATTGAAAGTTTTGAATCTTAGAATCTAATAAACACTTGGGCCTAAAAGAGAAGGAAAACAAATCCTGGTCCAAGGGTCATACCATATGCTGACTTTTATTTCAGAAAATACTTCCAACCAAGTAGCCAGCCTAGAATAGCATTTTCTTAGGAATTATTGGACATGTTGCTTCTAGGATGAATAAAATTGCATAGCTGGAGAAAGTTTTCAGTATTAATTAGGTTGAAATCTAATTGCTTGTTCCCAGCTATGAATAGGTACTGTGTACAATTTTATTCTAAGTTATAGCCCAGAAAGAAATATCTCCTGAGGAGTTTCAGACACAAGATCACAAAGCTTAACACTGAAGCAGTCATAGAGCTCAGTAAGAGTTGGGATTCCTTGGCTTTTAAGTGACTCTTCTTAGAAAGTTCAAATTACATATTAGTTTAGCACAAAAGCCATGTTTGTTCATCACTGTGCTGAAAGGAAGTGGTCTAGATGGAAAAAAGCTGAAGATCTTCCACTATAGATTATACAGGAACATGAGTCAGGCCTCTCTCTGTCTTTTCAAATACAGCCCATAGCAGATTTGGAATCCACCTTTCTTGAATTGTCCATCTGAAGTTTAACTAGGGTTTCAAACTTCAGTGCCTGCTCAACTCCTGTTCTCTCTATTGGTAGAAAATTTATGTATGTATAGAAATGTATGTTTACATTTCCCCTTACTTGCCTCTTAGCTGACATGCTTTGGTACTTCCCTTTCCCCCAAAGTCTGTTTAACATACTGTGCTTAATTCTGAAAGGAAAACAAAACATTTATGTTTGGGCAAACATAGTTCCATGCATATTAACAAGAGTGATCTCTCTTTTTCATGCTCTCTCAGAGGAACATTCAGCAGGCAAACCAGCAGATCTGAAGCAACATGGTCACCACTAGAATGGTTGGTTACTTGGTTGCTTTTACACAAAAAGTACTTGATCCTGTATATATAAACACCACAAACTCTGTGTGTCCCTATCTCCTGTGGGAGATAATTGCTCACCTTCATCCTGCTTTCCCCAGGCCTCTTTTTCAGCAAATTAACTCTCAAAGTAATTCATCCATCCTTTTCTTTACCAAAATGGTGCATTTTTGGGAAATTAACTTTCTCCCTATTCAGTCCATTCATGTGAATTGTTCCAAAAGGATACATGGAACTTACTAAATTTATTTTTCCTTATTAAAAATTGTGATTAAAGGTATTGGGGAAAAAAGAATTTTTAACACAATTTATTGTAAACTAGCTGTGTCCTACAGTTTTGTCTTGACCAGAGAAGAGGTCTGTTTTCACATATACCCAAAGATTTGAAGCTAACATAGAAAGGGAATGGCTATTTAAATTATAACACCACTGCCACGAAGGAAATTTTTATCCATATCTGAAAGATAAATTTCACTCTGATTTCTACTGATCTGGTTTTGCATCAATTATAATTATATCCTTCAATCAACTTTGGGAAATATGCCATATCCTGAGTCCATTAATATTTCCGTATCCTGTCTGAGTAATGCACTCAACTTTGGCATCTTATATATCCAGATGTAGTTCACGAGACCCATCTGTCAACACTTTATTTCCAAATGTGTATGAACACTGAAACACAGAAAGTTATCTTAATTTCACTGGCAACTAATATTATTCAAGAAGGCTCCACCCTTACTCATTGTTAAGAGCTGTTGCTAGAAACTAATGTTTTCCATAAGGTTAATTGCTAACCGCACTATTAACTTTTTAACTGTTTCAGTCTATGAAGAATTACATTCGCCTTACATTTCACAGAGATGCTCACTTACCAATCCTGATATAATTAATTTTATATCCAGGTATTGAGCCAAGACACTAAGCTTGGAATTCTACTGATTTAGGGAGGAAAGTGGATGTTGTGCAAAAAGTCCAAGCTACTGCTGCCAGGCACTACGAATCCCATTATACTCTTGTCACTGATGTGTTTTCTCATCTATATGTGAACACTGCAGATGTTACAGGAAAGTATGTCAGCTTGGGAGTTAGGGAAGTTAATTAGAGTGGCATAAAGATAAATTTCACTGATCCACAGTCGAGTTCAGGCATCCTCTCATGTGGATTGACCTGTAAATCTCATGAATGTCCATTTGAACATTTGCCTACCCCTCACCTTTTACATTACTGTGCACAGACATTTCATCTTACTGCCATGTCACACCAGTCTTCTAAAAGTGTTCATGAGCTGCAAATCCATTTGTTCTCTACCACCACATCAGATGTACTTAAAATTAACATGCTCTACTAATATTTTAAAAGAAAGTCCATGGTTTTTGTTCAATCCCGAACAATTTCTGTCCTTTGAGTCTTCACTGTTTTGTTTCAGTTGTTTCATAGTGCACAGCCCAAAACTCTGACCTAGATTGTGTTTCCCATGGAACAAGACAGCAGCACCTATGACTTTGAAATTCCTGCTTCACATATTGCAGACCAAAGCACACCATGTATTGAGTCCCAGGAACTTTTCTAGTCCCCTCTCCCTCTCTGCCTCTTCTCTGCACAAACAAAATTAAATTGGGAATTTTGTATTTGGACAATTCAACATCAAAATACAATCCAAGAAGCCAAATGTGAGGTTCAGATTCAGGCACTTACAGCTGTTTGTGTTGAATGCAGATGTCTAAGCTCCCATTACAGCCAGCAGGAGATGTCCTGTTGGGTGGTCACTGAAAATAAAAACAAATAGTACCTGAAACATATTTTTAATCATGATATTCGGCCCAAGTTCTTTAGTATGTATTTGTTTGTGTGTGTTTGTATTTACTGTATAATTTACTGAGCATAAGCCTAGTGAACTCCATTAATTATTTCAGTTTTATTTTTTTAAGCTCTTGGGGAAGCTAAGGAAAAAGAAACAAGGAGGGAGAGAAAACATACAAACCAAAGGATGTTCTGCATACATGACAAAGACAAAACCCCATAGAATATTCTTGGTGCCTTCTGTCACTATGACAACAAAGACTCGGAGATGCAAAATTTGAAATGTGAATAGCAAAGATAAAATTTGGAGCATAAGCCATTAGCTGAATGGATTTATAGCTTCATCCTCCCATATGATTTTGTCACCTGTGGCTGTGTCCCCAGACTCTTATTAAGACTAATTTATTTAGCTGACAAGGTCCAGACCTTGCAGCCTGAAGCTGTAGAGTTTTGTAGGACCGAAGCATCTTCAGAGTCCCAAATCTATCCAGGGAATCTTCCTCCTTCCATTTAGACTCTTGGGGCTACAGGCAGATCTCCCAGTCCTCCCAATACCTTTAACATCTGTGGGAATGATAACGAGAGATCTCATCTGACTTGTTACTCTGAAAGGAAGGAAGGGAGGAGAGGAAAGAGGATCACATGCTCCACATGTCAGATATGTTTTACAGGCACCAGGAGTGGTGAAAGTCTGACTCTGTGCCAACCACCCAGGTAAACAACAGGACAGCTTTCCCATGGCCACTTCCAGCATGAATATTTGCTAAATCAAAATATGGGGAGTTGCTTGCCCTGTAGATTTCCCTATTCCTGCAGGAAACCAGGACAGGCATTTAAGACTGCATTGCTCTTCCAGGCCCGTTCTGGAAGCTCTGCTGTGCAGGGTTGCTATGGCACATCAGCTGCACAAACCATGCCTGCTTTTTGCTGCTAATGTTTCCACAGTGTTGGTTCAATTAGAATGGCAAAGCACAGAAAAAACTTTCTGGATTTCATAAGATCAGAAGAATTTTTTAACCTGCCGTTTTAAAGCCAGGTACATGAGAGGCTTTCTCCACATCAGCTATAGTTTCCTTTTGTCCCCACTCTTGTTGCTGTGAGTTTCCTGGTACCTTCCAATAGGAAGGTCCCACCAAAGGATTCTCCTTTTGTCACCTGATTCCCTGGAGATAACGTTCGTCCTGGTTTATTCATTCCTCATATATCTTACAAGATTGGAGTGTATCTCCACCTTTTTTCCAGTGACTGGTTCAGAGAATTATGGCAACAAATGGCAGGAGATTTACAATGGATGACCTCATCTCCAGAAGCCTTTATGTCTACACATAAGTAGTGAGTGACAAGAAGCCTCTCATTAGACCATCTGGATTTTAAATCCCAAGCCTGTACACTGTTTTTAGATTAAACTGAGTTCAGGGAGGGCATCAAAGAGCCATTGGTGTGCAAAGGTTTTTCCTTGTGGCTAATTAGCTCTCTTCCTAATCACTGCACATATTTGAGTGTCTTGTCCGTTTGATTCCTGCCCAAGCCAGTTCCTTTCCCATTTGTTATGGCAATTGTCCTGTGTTTCATCAAGAACTCTGGTGGACACAAAAGGAGTATCCAGCCAATATAAACAGCCTTCTACTGGACCCTTTGGACAAAATCTAACTTTCTATAGGCTACAAGGACTACCATGGCCTCTGCTGGTATTTCTAGCACATTCAGCTTCAATTTTCAGCCCTAGAGGATCCCTGAAATCTAGAGTATTTCTAATATTTATGGAAAGACTGGGGTTTTTTTACTGAATTCATACCAGAGAAAGAAGGATTTCTGGGAATACTTTATGCCATCAGAAAGCATGATTGCAATAGCGTTCCCTGAACCTATGAGTCAGGTTTGTTAATGTTCACGGTGTAATAAGAAGACAGGCTAGATTTTCTAGTAACATTTGCTCACATCTTGTAAAAACATGGAATTGTGCATCTTACCAATGGGATTCTCTAAAGTCTTGACTCTTCCTTTCTCAGTTTATTCATGTTTTCACTATATTAGCCACTAACAAATTTTTTCAGCCCTATGTTTTACTATACCTATCTCTATTGCTCAGTTTGGGGTTTTTTTAGCCTTCATTAATTTTAATCAGAATTGGTTTACATCATTCACTAATTATTGCTATAACTATAAAGAAAAGACTCATTGTCAATCTATGTTTAAAAAAAAATTTCCTCTTGCCTGTATATAGTCATTACTATTTTATTCTTGGTATGTTTCAAAAATCTCCCTAGCTTACCCTGGAGAACTTCTGCAAATAACAGCTTTGAGTCTTAATTTTCTGTGTATTTTTTCTCAGCACTAATGTGCACTATGATTTTACAGACAGTTTCTAATTCTGTACAAGTTGTGTTTCAGACCAATTGCTCAATAAAGGTCTCAGATTTCTGATAGACCCAATTAACGTAATCTGTTCCTGAAAGCCAACTTGTTGACGTCTTGTAGCCCCTCCAGACTTCATAACTGGCAGAAACAATTACAGCTGATACTAAGAAAATTTTATGCCATAGTGCCATAGTTAGTTCTGCTCTCTTTTAAATTATGTGCAAATAGAATCACACATAACTATTCCCTGTTTAGATTCCTTTGTACACCTCTTCTTACTCCTTAAAATTTAAAGTAACAGAATCAAAGAATGAATTAATTTGGAAAAAAACCTCAGAGATCATCAAGTGCACCCTGTGACTGAACACTACCTGTCAAGTAGACCAGGGCACTGAGTGCCACATCCAGTCTTTCCTTAAACACCTACAGGGACAGCGACTCCAACACCACCCTGCGCAGCCCATTCCAATGCCTTTTCACCCTTTCTGTGAAAACTTTTTTCCTAATGTCCAACCTAAACTTCCTCTGGTGCAACTTAAGGCTGTGTTCTAATCGTGTATTCTAGAGTATTCTTCTGGACAAATTTGGCAACAGGCACAGAGCACTAGATCAGAAGTTAATTCCTGAACTAAAGGTCCTTCCTTCACTGAAAATGCTGTTCTCTGCCTTCTCAGCCAGACTTGCAAAACACAGTTTTGTCAGTGAGTCTCAAACACCTTGCAGAGTTTTTCCATCCATAATCCTCAACCCTCCATCCTTGTTAGATCCTTCTGGTCTTTCTTGATAAGCTTTTATATGAGTTGAAAAAAAGAGTCATCCAAACTAGCCCTATATTAATTTATAGCACTTTCACACTGACAGCACCAGAAATACCATGTACGTGTGTGGAGGACATGGTCCGAGGTACAATTTTTGCTAAAACCATAATGCTTAATTGGTTTACAAGTCCTAGGAATCCCACCCTACTCCTTATATTTAGGACAGATATTTTAAGAAAATTCAATCTCTTTCCAACCGACTTTTACTTTCAGCTGTTGTAATGGGAAAACACACATTTGCTCTAGTGACTTACTTTCTTTCTTTATTAATTTCTTCAGACCTAAATGCCATCTCTTCTTGACATTTGCTTGAAACTTTAACTGCTTTCTGATGAAATTGACCCCAGTTTCTTAGCATTAGTCAAAACAAAAGTATTTTCCATGGAGTATGGCATTCATATAAAAGCCAATGTTGTATTAACGAATATATTTTACTTGACGTAGAAGAAATAACATTTATGATCTATTAATAATAAAAGTCTATTCATAATATGAACCATTTCTTCCATAAACTCTGACACTACTACCCGATACAGCTGTATCTTCCTTTGAGCAAAGATTTCTGCAGAAATCCTGCTCGATCAATAAAATGCTCAGATTTTCAGTTTGGCTTCTCACTGCTTGACTCCAGCCAGTGCCTAAGGTTCTGGTTTGACACAGAACACAGCAGGGATCACAAAAGTCAAACCCCTGGTGTTTCTACTAGCAAAAAAAGCAGGTCAGGAACTGTCCTTTGGCACAGGAACCAGCTGGCACAACATGGCTTTCATATGCACAGCTGAACTGTTATCTCCTGAAATAGGTCAGTTGCACAGACAGTCTGCTGGGAATGGCCCCGGCACACAGGGACCCTCGAGCTGTGCCTCAGGGACTGCTGTTTGCCAGGACAGAACCACCACGGGGCCACCACCACCCAGGGGACACCACAGAGGATGAGCAGGGCTCTGCTCTAATCCTGACCCCCAGCCCATTTAGTTTACTGCTATAGGGGTAGCTATAGGCATAGAGATCAAAAAATGCCTCCAACACCAAACAGAACTGAAATCAAAATTGTACATTTGATTGCTGCCTCTCTTGTGCTTCAGAGACTTCTTTCAAAGCTATTTTTGACGGTATATCCAAATGAAGGCGTCCTCTCTGCTCTTTCATGTCATCATTAATTAGCCCTTTTCCCTGGACAACCAACCAGATCTTTCCACCCAACACTGAAAATGTTCTTGTGAGGTATTAAAAAAAAAAAAAAAAAAAGGAAAAGGGAGCGATCTATCTGAATCTGCAGTTTCTCTCTGCAGTCCCCTGTTTTGCAGTGAAGTGTCACAGGGTCACCCTTTCCCATGACATACTGGAGCACAGGACATCTCATGGAGAACAGACCATCACTGCTAAGGTGACTTGGTTACCTACTTGCATCTCAGGTTCTGTTTGCTCCACAATTTGGGTTTAGCTGCCCTAAGAAGCTGCTAGATACTGAAACCTTGTTTCTGTAAGACACTACCTGGGTCTGCCTGGGTCCTGACACTACCATGGGTCACTGGGCTTTAAGAAAGAGCATTTCAGATTATTAAGGAGACAACTGAATGCATCTGTTATCTGGAGCCTCTTGCTCAAGAAATAGGAAGTACACAATATATGTGCTAGTTCCACTTTGTCCTCAGCTCTGGAATATTTTTCCTGAAAAATTTAGTTTCTGAAATTCGCAGTTGTGTTATCATGAACACAAACAACTGCTGTTGCAGCAGGGATGGAGAGAGCATCATTGAAGTCTGCTGTCTGTGTGAGAGGAGAGGGATTGAGAAAGCCTGTGGTCAGTTATGGGCACACCTCGGGTATTTCCCATGAAACACATATCTGAGGCTCCCATTTCTCATGTGTTTATACATGCAGCACACAAAAGCACGTGCTGTGCATTGTTTTGCTTAAAAGCAAGGTTTTAATGCTTGAGGGTACCTGAATAAAAAAGAAAATACCTGTTGCTGGTGGGACCTGTTGTTGGTCTTTATTTTGTCTTTTTATAATGGGAAAACAAATACACTTCTAGCTGTTCAGTTGTCTGATCAAGATGTAAACACAAAAAGCACTGTTACCTTCATATACACATTCCAATAAAAGCAAAACAAACGCCGGGGGCCAAACACTGAAACACCAGGAAAAGTCAGAACTGACCCTGCAAAACTCCACGTGGCACACGGCGCACCTCTCTGCTATTACAGAACCACGGAATTGCTTAGGTTGGAAAAGACATCCAAGACCATCAAATCCAACCCAATCGCTGCTCTTAAGCCATGCACTTAAGTGCCACAGTTCCCCAAGAGATGAGGCGATACTCCTACAGGTAGCAACAGCTTTCCTGGAAGCAACCACTTTTCACTGAAGAAGGCTCCCAAAGCCCTCGCTCCACCAGCCCCTCCCCAGCCGGGGAGCACCTGCCCTTTGTATCCCGCGGCGAGGAGGCGGCGGAGCTTCCCCGGCCCTTACAGGTGCTGGAGCCCCGCGCTGCGTTCTCTCGCTGCCGCACAAAGGGAGCGGTGCCGCGGCCGGGGCGAGGAGCGGAGCCGGGAC
>JAHLSL010000057.1:1589522-1620344 GCA_025920805.1 Petroica traversi | reverse complement strand
CCCACCCGCGCTCCGCGGCTCTGGCGGCCGCCGCTCCCCTTCCTTCCTCTCGGTTTTGCCCCCTCAGTTTGGGCGGCGATAGGTCCGGGCTGGAGAGGAAGCCGAACAAAGGCAAGCACGGTAACCTGCCTGAAAACGAGCGGAGAAATAAAATCCGGGGCGCTCAGCACGGGATGCTCTCTCCTCCCGGGGGCGGCCGGGGCTGCCCCTGCCCTGTGGCGGTGCGAGCAGAGCTTGAGCTCCTGGGGTTGCTTCCCCGAGTTTCATCCCCGAATTGAGAAACAAAGCGGTCCTTTGGTATGAAGGAGGTGTTTTAGATGCGGGGTGTTGTTGGCTGGTGTTACCTGCAATGGTTAATCAGATGGACTATAAAAGAGGATGTTTCTGCCGCTTGAGGTGTTTTTTTACCTTTTGTATTTCACTGGGGCTGGACCATTAAAATAAACTTGCCAGCTGTGTTTGTAGATTTGTTGTTTTGGGTTTATTTTTTTTTTTTTTTACTTCTGTTTCTTTTGTATCTACAAAAGGAAGGAGGTTTAAGTGTTTGTAATCTAAAAGCAAGAAATAAAGGTTTATTTAAAGATATTTTAAGCCCAAAACCTTGAAAAGGAATTTAAAACTTTATCTCGATAGACTTGGCAATGACAAGAGCTATTTGCTCTCGCAAGCCCTTTATTTCATTTATACAGCCAGTTTGATTCAGTGATTTCACAGTGACTGGGAATATGAATAGCAGAGAAATAGAAAAGATCAGAAAGCAAATAAATAGAAGCCACATTTGTTTTATAAAAGAATCTCCTGTAGGTTGCCTTCTTATGATAACCATAAGTGCATTTTGGAGTTTATTAGTACAAACTCAGCTTTTCTGGCTTGGGGAGTGGAACAGACAGTTTAATGTTCAGTAGCAGGGTCTGTGTTTATCAAAGGTACTTACCCTGTGCAAGTTTAGTTAGTATGTTGAAAGAGAAATAATACTATTCTGAACAGAAATAAACATCATTTTACTAGGAGGGAAGAGGAAAAACATTTGATGTGGGCCCTAATTCAAGAAGATACTAAAGCATGTGCCTAATAAAGGCACAGTGGTAGGGTAGGGAATTGAGCATTGTTTTTGTACTTGATGTTGCGTGTCCTTTCCTGTGTTTTGGGCCTGGCTGCTGCCACCTTATCCATTCTTATCCCTTGTGGAGGGAGGTCTGGGTCACATGCGCATGGTTTTTTTTTTTGGTTTTTTTTTTTTGTTGTTGTTGTTGTTTGTTTTTTTTTTCTGTTGAACTTTGCAATTCTTGGGTTTCAGATGGCTTCCAGAAGTGATATGCTTCACTGATTTGGGACTGGACTACACAAAAGTAATTACAGAAGTTGCATGGAAAGGCCTTTTTTTTTTTTTCAATGATGGAGGTCTGTAAAATCAGTCTTGAAGGCAGCCACCTGTGTGTACTGTTGAAGCTTTGCAGGAGCTTCAAAATAGCTCCCAGATTTAATCGTCTTAAAACATACATCTACTTGAGACTTTGAATGCAGTGCTCCTTTCACAATTAAAGTTGTCAGTTGCTGTTTCTAACAAAATTACACTGTTGGGTAAATCTATAACAACTTCATTAGGAAGTATTCATCATAGTTACTTAACAGGAAATTAAATCCAAATAGATCGGAAGAGAAACTTGTGTCTTCTTTCCTAAAGCATTACCTTTACCTTGCACTTAGGTTCAACAAATCCTGCAGGCACAGGACACTGGCAGTGCTCTCCATCTCTGTAGACAGGCAGCTAGGGAAGGTTTCTTGAGCCTTAGGAAACCTCTGTGTGAGTGATGGTAAAAGACTGAATGCTGAAGTTACGAGTCTTGAGGGTTTTCTTGGTGGGTTATTGCAAAATGCTTTTGATCTGCCTCAAGCTGGGGTCGACAGGAGGGGGAGGAAGAGAAGGGACATGTGGAGTAGATGTTCTGTGAGCCCTTTGAAACTGGACACCTATTATATGTTTGTCAGCAAGTCGGTGGTATGAAGTGACCCAAGTGATCTCCCGGGGACCTGTGTCCTCTAAGCTGAGCAAAGCACGTACTCCTGTTTTACGGTCACTGAACAAAGGCACTCTCCTTGGAGCTTTCTGCAGAGAAAGGTCTTGGATGTTCCCAGTCCTGATTTCAAGAGAAACTGCTAATATTATAATGCTTGTTCCTGTGATAAATAAGTAAAAAACCAAAACCTGCCATGTACTCACTGACCTTCAGAAAGTAGCATGTATCTTTCTTTCAGCTGAATTGGTCTACGAGTTGGGATTTGCATGCTTGGCCACAGGTACCTCTGAGTTAAACAAATGGGTTTGTGTAGTGTCCTCATGGTGGTGGGCAGCATTTTCTGTTTGTCTCAGCTTTGTGCATGGACTAATGCATTGGTGAGATGGGAGTTGAGATTTATCATGACAGCAACTTGAACAAGAGGAGATTTATCAGCCCCTGGAAATAAGTGGTCAAGTACAAAACCACCTCATTCTCCACAAAGTACTGCACAGCACTAACAGCTTCTATTGTGTTTCAGGCTTAATCTAAAAATGAATCCTGGCTTGTCATTCTCTGGGGTCTTGGAAAAAAATCTCTGAAATGTGATCCGAGTGAAAATAGATAGAGTGAACTGTTCTAGAGAGGAATCAGCTGCTCTCCATGCTGCTTTAGAGGACACCATATTCGGGCCAGTTTATTTGACGTCTCATGGATGGAAAGAGAAATGAGTGGGAAGGAAAGCTGGTGTGTGGGGACAGTGGGAGGGGGCAGGAGGAAAAGTTTAGGTATCTAATTCCAAAAGCTCTGTTTTCAGGAATGTGGGTGGTTTGGTGGGAGTTTTAAAGACTAAGAAAATTATGCTTTTGCTAATAATGATCTCTAAGCAACTGGAATTCTGTGATATGGACGTTTTCTCACAATTACATCAACACTCCTCAGACTCTGACTTTTCTTTGGTTATATTTACTGAAAATATGGAAGTCTTGAACTCAGCATTAGACATCAAGTTTGTACGGAGTGAATAACAAGACACTTTTCAAATTCTATGCTGTATAAAGTTTTTCCTGTGGTGGGTGCAAAGGGGAAATGTGACATATGTAAGGTCCAGGTTTCTGTAGGACATGAGATGCAGCTCAGGTGAGGATGCTTAAAGCCAGTTGCTTTGTGCATACCTCATTTCATTCCTGCGTGGAGCTGTCTCTTCTTTGACCTCTGATGGTCAATGGACAGCTTGGTGTGCACTGGGCCCGTAGCTCTGGAAGGAAGAGAATTTGGCTGAGTACTTGAAGCTCTTCCTGGGTCTGTCTGCAGAATGGTTGTAGTCAGGCACTAGGGAAGGTTGCTCACCAGGGAACTCAGCTACCTGCTGTCATCTTTGTTCTATCTTTTTGTTCTTTTTGTTAGAGCTCTTAAAATATAATGCACAATTCTGAGTTGACTAACAGAGGATAAACTTTTTTTGCCTGTCTGCCCCAAAAGGAGGAAGGAAGACAGCTGAGTGACTTCATTTAAACTTGTAAGCATTCCTCAAAGAAGAAGTGACTTCCTATAGCATGAAAAGTTGAATAGATAAGAAACTGTTTCTCTTACGAAGCACATATGATTTTTTTTCCTTTCTAGAGGCCCACATGTTAGCTCTTGCTAAGTTGTCTTGCATTTTCTTTGAAATTAGTATTTTTCACATAAGCCTGTTGATGACTTTTAATGCTTTGTGAAAGGCTTTTAAATAAAAAATGAGACCCTTTATCTTGAAGGACTACTTAGTATTCAAGTTAATTGTTGATCACAGTACAACTCCAAATGAGAAAAAATTTAGTCTTTAAATTGATTTTGACTTAAAACGGGTGAGGGTATTCTACATGCCCTAGAGAGAGATGAGAATGGGGCTTTGTTGCTGCTGATTTTTCCTCTTCATCTTTCTGAACAAAATGTGAAAGGACTGGGAGAAGGGGAAGAGCAGAAATACGTATATCTGTAGGAAGAACTTGAATAGTTTCATGGACTTTACTGAAATCCTG
Source organism: Petroica traversi (assembly GCA_025920805.1). NCBI lineage: Eukaryota > Metazoa > Chordata > Aves > Passeriformes > Petroicidae > Petroica > Petroica traversi. The sequence goes on along the minus strand of JAHLSL010000057.1, from coordinate 1,616,326 downwards.
AACTTTTTATTGTTTTTATTTTGGGACTCATTCTTTGTGGCACTCTGTCAATGACGTATACAAAAGTGAGACTTTTCATTATACAAACTTGGGTTCATCTGCAGTTGCCTTGGACTCTCTGGAGTGGAAGTAAGGGGCTGATGAGCTTCAGAGAATGCACATCTCTCTCACTCCAGGGAATGCTGGAGTCATGTGGATCAAGTAGGTTCTTAACTTGGACATCTCAGTTTCATGTCTGATCTTGGATGAGAGGAACCTGGGCTATAATGTGTGTCTGGTGTATTTTGCGCTTTCCTCCTGCATTGGGAAGAATGGCTGGTCAGCATTGCAAAGCATAAAAATCAGAAGAATGCTGCAGACAGATACATGTACCTGAAATAAGATTCTTGTCAGAGCTATACTGACAGGTTTAAATACCATTCAGTGTATTTTAATCCATTCTAAAATAAAGAGATACTGTTATATAGATACTGGTATCCAGCTCAGTCCAGTTCCCCTGCAGAGACCTGCAGGGTACATGGATGAGCTCTTGCATCATCATCTGGACTCTGCCATCTCTATTGATGTGGGTGTAGTGAGCTTGGTGAATTACTAAGTTTGTCTGCTATCCAGGCTGGATATTAAACAGTTTTTCTTTAAGGGCATTAGCATAAAGTGTCATCATATATATGGAAAATAAGCGTGTGAAATCTCAGTAGGTGCTAAATTAGGTACAGTTTTACCCACACAAATACATTTTATTTCTCAGCCACTTAAATGGAACAATGATGAAAGCACAGTAAAATGCTGCACTGATTAAATGCTGAAGGGAAGAAATTTACAGGACAATGTGAAAGTATCACACAAATGGTCTTAAATGTGAGATGTTTGTGTCACACCTGGCTAGAAATAATGCCCTTCCCCAGGGAAATGGCTGAAGAAATTGCATTATGTGGCAGCAACAGTGATCTAGTAACAGAGCATGGATTCAGGGGGATGGGGACCCTGGGAGTTGGGTTTAACTGCCTTGGTGAAGTGGCTGCAGAATGTGGATTAAGTTTCTGAGATAACTGTGTGCCTTATGTAATCTGGTTACATTTGAAGATAATAATTAACTACTGCCTTTGCAATGTTATTCTTGAATTAAAGGGGGATTTTTGGATGGAAAACTGAAGTAAATTCAATGAAGTGTGTGTGCAAAGTAATTGAAATAGGACTCTTCTTTCAAAAACTATTCTTTTGTCTGAATTTCATAAGCAATGTTTCAGGAAGCATTTGCCCCTTAATCATGGAGTAATGTGGAGTTAAGAATTAATAATATTAAGAATATTACTACTTAAGTACCACTCTTGGGCCCACAAGTAGAGAGGTCCTGGCTGCAATGAAGTCTGTCAGTGGCTTTGTGTCCTGGCAAATTAATCCAAATTCCTGCCTTTTCCTTGGGTATTTTACCAGCTTTGATGTCTGCAGTCTAGTTTAAAGCAAACAGAAAAACTCAGATTTTCAAGCAGTGTTGGTTCTAGCACACAAATCTGAGGTTTGGGAGCAGTTGTTCAGACCTGTAAATGTCAAAAGGAGGTTTCAGTTTTGGACTTTTTTTTGGTGTATTAGCCTAGTTTTATGCTGGCTGGGGGTGTGAGTTTATCTTTGGATGTTCTGAAATAATAAAAGCTACTTGTGTCTGCAATGTCACTTCAGTGATCCAAGTGGAGACAAATCTATCAGGGATGCTTTGACTATTTGGAACATCTTGTATTAGCTCATAAACCAAAAGAAAAAGTTGGCGTTGTTTCTGTTTTCTTTCTTCCTCTCTTTTTTTATGTTTCCCTTTTTATAGGCAGTTTTGGTCAAGTAGTTTTATGAATGTGAAAGCTGACTCTCTTTGGTTTGACAAACATATACAGTGATCATCTCTCAGACCCCATGTATTTTTTTTCCCCAACTTCTTTGCCCCTAGAGTTCCTGCTGTGTTTTCTTAAGATCCAAGTTCACATTGCAGCTCTTAAAGTCAAGATGATCAGTGGATCAGAAACTAATTAAGGATTAGGGTCATAAATTAAATGTGGGTCTTTAACTGTATGTTTGTATATAATTATTTCTGCTTATCTTCAGGAGTTTCCATTCCTTAAAGAAAGGCAATAAATTAAAAAATGATTCCTGGAGTAATTTGCTGACTCTTGAAGCATATATCCAGCTGCTTTTCAGTTCACCTTGCACAGGAGCAGTAAAAAAAACTGCTGGAAGTTTCTGGGATTCTTGTCCCCTGCTGAGAAGACTTTCCCATCTCTGCCCCAGTTCTTGGAGTAAAAAGTTGTGAACTGGTGAGCTTTAAACTTTGCTAAGTGGCTTTAAGAAGTAATATCTATTTGATGTTTCAGATGTAAGGGTAACTGAAAGAATTCTCCCTGCTCCCACAGAATTTAAAAAAATTAATTGCTGTGAATTTTTTTTTTTTAAATTAAATCTCCTGTGCTGTTTAGGTACCTGCATGTGCACAGTTGTGCCAGTCATTGCATGTTGCAGACAGCTGTAGAGGCAGAAGCAGCTTAAAACTATGTCTTATTTGCTACATACATTATTTACTAGCAGAATGTGCATTAGTACAGCTGGAAGTGTTTGCCACTTTCTGTGTGACAAGGAGGACGTGTGCAATGAACCTGTCCAGTTCAGCAGCTATAGAAAGAGTTGAGCAATTTGCTTTTAACTCCATTACCCATCCTCTGACAAACACTCAAAGCATCAAACTCTGGAAGTAGGCAAAGAGACCTGAGGAAATGGCAGTATGTTGGTTAAAATAAAACAAAATTGCTCTGTTTAAACTGAGGAGAAGAGGCACCTTGCTGTAATACTTGAAGGGTATTTTATCTGGAAATCTTCTCTTCTGTTGAAGCATTGCAGTAAGTGCCAGAGAGAGTACTTTATTCTTCATGGGTGATTCCTGAGGGATCTGGTGCTAAATAATGTGTGTGTCTTTTTTTGCCTCTTTTTAAAGAGATGACCCTTTTATATCAAGAAGGCTTTTAAAATGGAGTTTGCTTTGTGCAAGTGTATAAAACTGATACCTTGAAATGTAACACAAAGAATGCAGACTTATGCCATTGTTAATTCATGGTCTGGAGTGATGATTTTACTCAATTTAATCAGCAGCTAGAAACACTAGAAACTTGGATTTTGGTGCTGGAGGGACAAATGAAGATTGTGCAAATGAAGATCTTAAAAGCATTAGATTTGCCCAGGGAGATGCATATCTCCCCTACTTGGACCTGGTGTTTTCCAGATAGACTTGGAAAAACCTGTCAAGTGCCTTGTGCTCAGAGATTTGGACCATTTTTTTCTTGCCTCTATGCTTTCTCATAGTGAGAGGGAGCAAACCCATCTCTGAATCTGGTGTAATATCCTGAAGAGTACAGGGGAAGGACAGGTGTCCTGAGAAGAATATAGGGAGGCAGTCCAGTTGTAGGGTTGTGGTGAGGAAGGCCAAGGTGAGACTGGAGCTGAACAAGGGATGCAAAGAGAAAGGAGAAGAGCTTCTACTGGTATGTCAGCCAAAAAAAAAGGAAAGTCAAAGAAAATGTATTCCTGCTGATAAGCAAGATCCTCCTGAAAGCTTTGCTCAGGCACATGGAGGACAGGGAGGTGATTAGGGTCGGACAGTATGACCTCACCAAGGGCAAGCCCTGCCTGGTGAACCTAGTGGCCTGTCTATGATAAAGTGGCCACCTCAGGTGACAAGGGTTACAGATGTAATTTGTCAGGACTTCTGTAAAGCCTCTGACTTGGTGCCCCACAACATTCTTCTCTCTCATCTTGAGAGAAATAGATTTGATGGTGGACCGTTCAGTGGATGAGGAATTGGTTGGATGGTCATATACAGAGGGTGGTGTCAATGACTCAGAGTCCTGACAGACATCAGTGACGAGTGATGTCCCTCAGGAGTCTGTATTGGGACCAGTGGTACTTAATGCCTTCACTAATGACAAAGACAAATGGATTGGCTGCACCCCTGCAGGTTTGCAGGTGACACCAAGCTGAGTGGTGCTGTTGACACATCTGAAGGACTGGATGCCATCCAGAGGGACCTGGACAAGCTCAAGAAATGGGACCCTGGGAATCTCCTGTGGTTTAACAAGGCCAAAGTCAAAGCACTGACCCTGGATATCAATCTGGGCTGGGGAATGAACAGCTCAAGAGCAGCCCTGTTGAGAAGGACTTAGAGGGGCTCATGGACGAAGCAGTGTCCAGATGCTTCTGGATACAATCCAGCCGTGTGTACCTGCAGTCCAGAAAGCCAGTTGTATCCTGGACCACATCAAAAACAGTGTGGGCAGCACGTTGAGGGGGGGGATTCTGCCCTTCTCTCTGGTGAGACCCCACCTCAAGAGGTGCATTCAGCTCTGGGGTCCCAGCATAAGGAAGATGTGGACATGTTGAACTGAGTCCAGAGGACAGCCATGAAGATGGTCAGAGGGCTGGAGCTCATCTCCTGTGAAGACAGGCTGAGATGATTGTTCAGCCTGGAGTAGAGAAGGCTCCAGGGAGACCTTACAGCACCTTCCAATACCTAAGGGAACATGTGGAAAATCTGGAGAGGGACTTTCTATGAGGTCATGTGGAGATAGAACAAGGGGTAGTATTTTTAAACTGAAGAGAGATTAATTTTAGACTAAATGTAAGAATGGTGTGGCTTTTTGCTTTGTAGTTTTGACTTTTGCTTGGTTTTTGTTGTTTTTTTTACAATGGGGCGGTGAGATGTTGGAACAGGTTGCCCAGAGAAGTGGTAAATGTCCCATCCCTGGAAACATTCAAGGTCAGGTTGGAGAGGATTCTGAGCAACCTGATTGAATTGCTCATTGCAGGAGGATTGGATTTTGTGACTTCTAAAAGTCCCTTCCAACCCAAACTGTTCAATAATTCGACTTCAGAGTTCCCAACTACGTTTTAATGACTGAGAAGTATTTGGAAAGATCAAGGTGGTTCCTCATGTGGACAAAATCTCTCATTGTTAATGCCATTTTAGTTGTTATTTCAAGAGGGGAGTGATTTTTATTTATGTTAAAAAATAAACACCCTTGTGGTTCTCAGCATAAACTGAGAAGTTTGGAGGTGTTTAGGGATGTGCTTGCTCTCTTACCTGAAAATAGATATAACAAGCCTGGTAAATTCTAGCTCCTTCTGGGCTAAGGGAACTGTTGTCCTTTCCTTCTTCTCAGGAAGAGGACAGTGGTGAAGGACATGGGTGCTGTGTCAGAAACCAAAGGATCTCCTCTTCCTGCCAGATTTCAAGTGTCAAGGGTTCATTCAGTTAATTTGTTTATGAAAACTTTGAACTGTAATTTCAGCCTCCCATATACTGGCAATTGTAATATCTTGTCCTTTTTTATCATTATTTTATTCATTCTCTTTTTTGCCACCCCATGTTCTGGTGTGTTCTTTTGCCTAGATGAACTTGATTTTAGAAGGTGCTTTTAAGATAAATATTGACTTGTTCTGCTGAAAATACAGAGTGATATTGATTTTTTTTGCCTTTATGCAGATCACATGTGATTTGATATTTGTACACTCGTTTTTCTTTGGTTTTTTATATTAACTTCCTGACCTTTGATATAAGCATTTTGAAAAACTGTAGGGAACTTGAACTTTTTACTTTGGCTACTAAGCCATGGATGACTATTGTAAACTGCATATTTTTCCTTAAAATAAAATCAAACATATGATAATCTATATGTAATTGTTATCCTTAACATTTGAGCCTCTTCTTTCAAGTAGCTAGTTTTTTTCCCTTATGTTTTGCAGCAAGTGATTTTCTGTTTGTTTTTATATTTCAGAAATCAGCTCACAGAGTTTTCATGTCTGACTACTGGTATCGGGCCCTGATCCTGTGCAAAGAGACTGGAAGCTGCAACTGTTTTGCATCAGCCAACCAGCCTAATGAAGAGAAAGAAGAAGATGCCAACCATCAGGTTGTGGTGTCAGATACCATGCAGCTCGTGCAAGATAAGCAGGAGGTGACAGAAATCACGGCAGGTGAGAAAAATACAGTGCATTTTGAAACTGGCTGGCTGCTGCCCGAGTGGTAAGAAGAGGACTCATGGCTTCAAGAATTTTAGCATTTGTATCTCATCTCTAACAATGAGAGTAGGGCGGGGAGCCCAAAAAAAGGAATAGCTGAGTATTCACCTGGAGGGGGCTGATGTCACCATGAAAATAAACATTTGGTGTCAGCCAGTGAGAACCTGTACTCGGGGGACTGATGCTTGTTATAAGAAATTAAAATCATTCCATGAATTAATTGTTTTGCAAAAAATAGCCATCCCAGGGCAAGCTGACCTACCTTCCTGCGATTTTAAAATCATAGTTTTGAGAAACTGCTGAGAAGCAAGTAGAATATACCTCTGCACCATATCATGTTACTTTTGTTGCTATGGACTATAAGCAGAACACTGTAATGAGTGCTAGTTTATAGTTACTGGGACTAAGAATGCATGTTTTTTAACTGTGCCATCTGATCTTATATTTACCCATGCAGGAGGTTGTCGCATAGTTCATAAATGACCAGAACCTTTGCCTTGGTACTAGTGCAGATGGACGTTAATTTTATAATTTGATTAGCAGTGGCATCTGATGGCATTTGGTCTTTATTAATATATCTTAATTTCATTTTGAAAATGTTTTTATGAAGCTTCCTAGGTAATTAAAAAAAATTTAAATACAGTCATGCAAACCTCCCTAAACTGGAAAAATGTTTCAAAGCTGGAAAGGTAGAATTCACTAAAATATAGTTTTGCATTTAATACACAATTATAAAAGAGGATATGACTACTTTGTCCGAAAAAAAAAAAAGTTCATTCTTTCAGCTGGAATGAACTAATGATGTTGTTGCTACAGAATGATTCATATTCTGCTCTGACTTAACAGGAAGTAGTGATTACTGTAATCATTCTGCTTTTGTACCAGTGACGTCTCAGCCAGAATGAGATTTGGTTTGAAGGCAATAAGGGAAGATGCAAAAAACCAACAGTAATTCCAGAGGATGATGTCAGGGTTGATCAGATGTGATTTTTGTGGAAATAAGGTGTGTGTATTTAGAATACAAGAGAAAATTGAAGAGAAATCACACATATTTGGACTTTCTAACGTAGATCTGTGCTAGTTATGGAAGAAGGTGAATATTTGCTTATTTCAATTTTCTTGTTGTCCATAACTAGTAGAATAAGAGCAGTAAAATGTGAACTTGATTCCTGCAGAGAAGATTTAGACCTAATTGGGGCAACTGTTAAACAGACTACTTAGAGAGTTTGTGCAGTGTCTACATTGTCCTTAATGAAATCTCTAGTGAAACAAACCACTGCTGGAGGTGAGCTGGGTGCCCTTGGTTCCATCTCAGTGCTTTAAGCCAGGCTTAGAGGGCTGTGCTTCTGTGGTGGAAGAAGAAACAAAGAAGTCCTGGGAAGGCAGGCCTGGAGTAGGAAGCCAGAGGGAAGATAGTTCTGTATTGTGACATCTGGAGGGTTTCAAATGGGAAATTGCTACTTCTCTTCCCCAGAAATTCAGGGGAGAGCTGTAGTGGGTTCAGACAAAGTTGTGTGTGTTTGCTGAAGAGTCAGGGAGTCAGTGTTTGACTGGTTCATGGACAAAGGAGGATTAGTAAACTGCAGGGATGGAAATGAAAGCAGTGAAGGCAGATCAGGAGCTGGGTGCAGAGATGTACTTTGTAGCTGTGAGACTGCCTATAACAGCCTGCACATACTTGACTATGTTGATTTCATCTTTTAGCTGTGGCTGCTGCCCTTCTATCACTGTAGTGTGAAAGGGACATGAGGTTTAGTGAAAGAAGTTCTGGACTAAGTTTCCTGGCCTGAGAAGTAGCAGATTTTTCATTGGGGATATCATCCATGTCTGGCATGACAGCTGAATTGCAAGCTATTAATTGAAACTGCAAAGCACCTGATGATACCCTTTATCCCTGGAAAAAGTGGGATGTAGTTTTAAAAAAAAAAGATATGTTTGTTTTCTTTTGACTTGAAGACAACAGTGTGTAGAGTGGGAAAAGAGCTTTCCCAGAACTAGGCAGAGACTACATGAATAACTTAGGGGCAGATAATTTTCTGCTTAAGTTCATAAACTTTACAGGTATATGAAGTATGAAAGATTTTCTGTGCCATAATTAATACTGTTGGTGGTATTATTGAAGATTGTATTAATCATTGTTTATAGATGTTTTATTGGGGTTTGATTTTTAACAAATCATTGCTCTTAATTCATGCAATTTGTATGTTAATATTTTCTGACTTTCTCAAGGGACTGCTATAAAGAGTCTGTTCTGGAAAGAGCTACAGTGGCATAACATGGTGAACATTTAAAATGAGAAAATGTTTTGCTCCAGTTTTAAAACTTGTTCAAATATTTATTTCAAGAAAAGAAGCAAGTATTTTTTTCTGTTGGTAAAGGGAGCCACAGTGCCTTGTTTTGTGAAAGTAATCCTAATAGTCTTCCCATGGGAAAAGGCAGAAAGTGAGATGCTGCCATAGAAGATAATGTTGGAATCTTCTCCCTTGTCTATTTTTGACTTCTGAAAGCAAATGTTAGGGGTGTTAGTCTCCCATGCAGACTAATAATACTGTACGATGGAGAGCATCTTTCTGCTCTTATTTAAACCATATGTTGCTGTTGCTGAAGTTTTAATTCCCTCGCCCTCCCCAGGAACTCATCTGCTGGGCTTTTGGTACTATATTAACAGCAATATTTTTACTGCAGTGTCTTCCTAGAAGTTATAATTAAGATCAGGCCTTCATTGTGTCTGTAAGTTTGCACACAAAGAGAAGATAACTGCATCTTGAAAGTGACAGATGAACCAGCACGTGAAATTCAGCTTGAGGCAAACACAAGTGAGATGGAAACACACTAACATGAGACCAACTTGTGTGTACTCCTGCCTCAATTCCAATGGTGTCTGTAATTCAGCCTTCCCTCTCCTGTCTTCAGCAGAGGCTGAAAAATGGAAAAATCTTGGAAATGAATGGAGGCATGGTAGACAATCACAGGTCTTTATAAATAATAAAAAAAAATCAAGTATTTCTATATGTTCTCAGTGCCTCTTATGTTGTTCTACCTGTGTGGCATTGGACTTGAGGAGTGATGTGCTTTGAGGCCTATTCACATACAGCAGTTGTTTGTTTTTTTTTTTTTTCTCTAGTGGTCATCCTTTTCAAATGGCTGACACATTTTCTTTAATTTGTTGGATTTTTTTTCTGCTGTTCGGTCCAGGTCTGTTTGGAGTGTAATCTTTTCCTGCAGGGGATTTTAGCCTCCTGCCATGAGGAAACTTTCTGTGGTCTCAAGATTTGGTAGTGTTACATCTTGGGAGCTATAATTGCTGGTGTAGCAGGAAATAGCCATGAGGGTGCTACAGTCAAAGCTTTTACCAAAGTGAGAGACTATCATGACTCTGGCCAGGTTTTGAAGAATCCAAGAATACAGGTGACAACTGACTGAAGTCTGAAGTCTCCATGATCCAAACTTATCTAAGATGACATACTTAAGGAGAAGGAAATTTTTTTTTAAGTATTTCAGATTATAAAATGTGTGTCATTTTATCATTTTACCTGACTTTTTGGCATTTTTGCATCTGAAATTACAAGGCAGCTGAAAAGACAGTGAAGTGACTGTGATGTGCCAATTCTAACACCTGTAACAGTGCTGCAAAGTACACTCAGAGGCACTTGAAATGCTCATCTGGTAAACTCATGCTCTTTGAAAGAAAATTCATCTCAAAATGTTAAATTGCACTGTTTCCCATTCATAAACACCTTTCTAGGTACTGCTCAGTGGCTTCACTGAAGGTGACAGCTTTAACTGAATTATATACATCTGCAACATCACTGGAACAGGATGTTCAGGTCACATTATCAAGACCACTGATGATTCATCACCTGCATCAGAAGAGGGAAAAACAGCATTTCTCTTAAACACTTGTATTTCTGATAACACCAGTTATACTCAGAACCTGTAATGTAACTTCAGTTACTTGTATTAACCCTTTGCTTCTGCTATTCAGAACTGTGTAAATACAAGATTTCAAAAGTAATGTACCAGGAAAACATTGTAGGTATTCATTGTTATAATAATTATACTGTTTCAAATTAAGTGACTCTTCAGAAAAACAATAGTTAATGTTCTTTGAATCGAGTCCTTTCTGTTCCTTGATAGTGCACAAAGACAACCTTTAAAAATCTTGACTAAAAACTAAGAAACTGAAAACTGTCTTTTAGAAGCTGCTTTTATTGGTAGTTAGAAGAGTGCCATGGCAGGGTAGAAGTCTTTCATTTCTGCATTATATTTAGAAAGTTCCTTGATTCTTGGAATTGTTTTATATTCCCCAAGAAGCTTTATCAAGTTCAATGTCTTAATAGAATTTTAATTTCAATTGACAAAGTTGTACATTACAGCATGCTTCCATTAACAAGTTGATGAAAAGTTTCTTTTCAGGGGATAACTTAGAAACTAGATTGATACAGCTCGAATGTACATGTGAAAAATGGGGCTGTGAATATCACACTGAGTATTTTTTTTTATGAGGTTGTTTGCATACACGAAAAAGTCCCAACTAAAGTGTCAAGACCAAAATTTGTGAGGTAATTGGAAATTTCCTCTTTGTTAAAATTCCAAGTGCAGCTACAAGACTGCATCTTTTCCATGGGCATGACAGCAGTCATCTGATTAACATTGGTTCGTCTTCTACGGAATGAAGATGGCATTACAGACTTCTCAGCTTATCATGAAGGTGATAAATAGCCCATGACCTTTTTTACCTTTAAATACAAGCCAACTAGGGCAGGAGACTCTAAGCCATAATACACAAGCCACTTAGTGATACAGGGTCCAGCACGTAGCTGGGAGCTATTGTTGTCCCTGCTGGCATCTGTCACAATGCTCAAGGAGGAGGAACCTGGGATTTGTTTTCTTTTTTTATGAACATAGATCTGGGCTCAACACAATTTTTTGGCAGAAAGGGGTATCTTTTTTGCTGGGCACTTTTCTTCACCTGCTTGGTGTCAGTGGGCTGTCCTTTAAAGACTGGCTGTGTTTTGCTGTGGAGCTCATAAGAAAATCTGTGTAGAGCTTTCTGTTTGGTACTGTTGTTTTGATTGATGTGAAGTGCTTGCCCAAGTAAGATACAGCAGATATTATGTGTGCAGGGTTAGCATTTCTCATTGTTGGAGGCCATTTGCTTATAAATGTCTCTACAAGCCTGTTCCCTTGCTGGCTGCGGTAGGACTGGTACCAGTCTCAGCATGTTTGTGAGCCAGTGTTTTTATGTGTTAGCTAAAGGAGCTGCTTTTTATTAAAACTGAGTTTCAACTGAGGGCATTTGGCAAATTCTTATGAGCTTTACTCCTCAAAATGAGACACGTGTAAAGCTAATTGGAATAATCTATCTAACAACATGGGAAATAAAGCCTTTCCATGGTAAACCTCTTCTGTGTCATGTTGCTGCTTTGAGTAATAGAGCAGTGAAATCCAGTCTGATTAAAATCAGTAGGAGTCTTGTCAGGATTTTCGTCTTAAGGCTTCTAAGCTATACAAGTTAACCACCTTCTTAAATGAAATTAATATTAAACATCTTACTCTAATTCCCTATTTCCTGGGAATTACAGCAGCTATGGAATATATAAAAACAACTTCTTGTTCAGTTCAAGAAGTTAGAACAGAAGGGCTTTATTAGTGGGAAAAGGCATTGCCAGCTAAAAATGAGCTATGGAGAGGTACTTTGGTAATGTCGGCACTAAAATTCAATGTCTGTGTGTGTATATGTGCGCATCTATCTATATATCTGTCTATCTTTGTAATTAGGTGCCACACTTGATGGATTTTCAGTTCAGCTGCTGCTTGCTGAAAAGAACATTTTCAGGAAATGGTCCTACCTGAAATTGCTCTTAACTTTTATCAGAGGCATGAAAACATTTTTAGTTTTTTTCTTCCAAGTTCTTTGAACTCTGTTGAAAAATATTTCAGAGAGATGTCACAAACACCATGTGCTGCAGTGGCATACACATCACAACTTTTTATGATGTATTAGGTATATTGGAAGTATCTTTGCTGCATTGTTATACTTCCTTCTATTTCCCCCCCGTTTTCTGTTTTAATGAGCAGCCCAGACACAGCATTTGCTATTCTTCCCCTTCTATGCTCCCATTTCCTAGAGAGCTGCTTTTCAGAAGGAGTTTTGCTGGAGTTCCTTGTTAGCTGGAGATTGCATGAACTTGGGAGGTGTAGCTGGAGCTCTGTCAGCCTGGCTGCCTTCATCTCTCTGTGCTTGGAGAGCTTCTTGCCAAGCGAGAGGCAGGCACCAATCACCTGTACAAAGCAGCAAGGACCTTTAAAGATTAAGCTGGGGGAAACTATACCTACTTTGTCCTGCATGGTACTCAAAACACTTCCATGGTAAAATGTGATGAATGCGAACAGAAATCTGGATTTTCCTCAAATAGTGGCATTTTTATGGGACATAGGGAGGTGTGAAATTATTTTCTAGTAACATTAAATAGTGAAAGTTAATACAACTGTTTTGGTTTTAAATATTTTAATACTATGTAGTTATAGGTGTTCTTTGGTTTATAATCTATTTGAAATCTATAGCCATTTAATCAGAAGGGAAAGCAGTAACAGTTTATTAAGAAAATTCCTAACTTTTGTGATGCATCTGAATGTAGTGAATTTTTCTCTTTTTATTTGATTTATGCTTGGGTTTTCAGATTTTCTCAGTGTAGGATGAAGCAGTGGATGCTTGTTGAAGCTAAAGCAGAAAAGCTTTGTCAATTCTATTTAGTCCCTGACATGAGTACCTTTGTGCTTTTGGTGCCTCAGGTGGCTCTAAAGAAATTGGAAAAGTGCCTAAGCAGCAGTATAATTGAAATTCAAGAGGGGTTGCATGTCTAACCTGCTTAGGCATTCTGTAAATCCCATTTTCCTGCATCTGTAGGCAGTGGATACCTTTATAAATCTGCTTGATTATAATAAGTAAACAGAAAAAACCCAAACTCTGTATCAGAAACTGGCTTATTCTGCCAGGGCAGGCTGCTAGCTGGATTTGACACTTGCTCCTGAGGCTGGGAAGATGGGGAAGTTGTGAATGTAAATTTTAAGTCTTGAACAGGTGCAATAGAAAGGTCTCACATGCTGCCTTAATATCATATCAGTGTGATCTGCGTATCTGTAGGAAAATGTGGGGTTACATGGACTCAGTGGCCTCCAGCTGGACTGTTTGTGCTGGACCATTTGTCATGGAAATGAATTGCTGTGCCTCAGTTCTAGCCAATACCCAGAGTAGATATTGGGTTCAGTTGTTGCCTCGGGCACTGAGGAATTACTCAGGGCTGTTTCATGCAAATGCACAGATTTTCTGGGATTAATCAATGCACTTTCAGTGTTCAGGAAGTCAAACCCTCATTACATAGGAGGAGGGAACCTTGGAAAGAGAAAGAGTTGAGAATCATGAAATAAAATATTGAAGTTTCTTTTCAACTCTAGTTTTGCTTTCTGATATAGCTGGAAGCAGTTTAAGTTGTTTAATGAGAAGTTTTACTTTTTCAGCTCAGCTTTTATCCGCTTAAGCCTATTTGTTGTTCATAGGGGACATTAGAAAAGCTGTAATTCCTTAAAATTATTTGTTGCACATAATTAGATTATTGTAGTCTTCAAATGTCAACTAATTATTGAACAGACTAATATGTTTTCCACTGACCTTGCTAAATAACTCTTTATATAGAGAGGAGGGAAGTAAATTTGATGTTGTATCTGGAGTCTGACAGTTAAAATTTTCTGCTGTCAAATTTGTGCAGCCTGTTTTGCAAACACTTACCTGGGGAAATGTACTTATTTATTGAGTGTGTGGAGGAAGGAGGGGAAAGCCTTGTGGTATCCCTGCAACCTGTGTCTCTTCCATCCAAAAATCATCTTGGGGAAAAACAGCTACACTGAAAATGATAGATTCCGTGGAAAATAAGCCACCTGGGATTAACTGCTGTCAAGGCAACATGTCCAAAAGGTGAAGGTTTTGGGGAGAACACATTAGTGGTACTTCTGCTGAAGTTTCTTTGAGGAGCAAGTCCTTGAAAGCCAAGCAATCTTGCCAGCAGCTTCTGTTTCCAGTAAGGTGTGTGGATGCATGCATGAGGCCAGTATGTGCAGAGAATGTACTGGGGACCTCTGTAATGCTGTCAGGAATTGCCAAAAACCCCAACTGAGCCAAGGCTGGTGTGTCTAGAAGCAGGGTCAGCTCTCTTAATGTTGCCTGAAGTCCTCTCCACTTGCATTCTTTGTTCAAATTCCACAGCATTTGCTGAGGACTGATTTTTTTCTAGGTGAGATGCTAGCAGTTTCTTTTTTCCACATAGGCAGGGCTTGCAGTCAGAGGAGTGGGGGGAAAAGTACTGAAAAACCGCCACATTACTCATGTTTGTTTTGTACACTTTCACCCTCCCCACTATTGCTTCTTTTGAGAAACATCTCATTTTAGAACACATATTGTATATTCTGGAACTGTACTTTTTCCCCCTCCCCACTATTGCTTCTTTTGAGAAACATCTCATTTTAGAACACAGATTGTATATTCCGGAACTGTACTTTTCCCCCCTCCCTACTATTGCTTCTTTTGAGAAACATCTCATTTTAGAACACAGATTGTATATTCTGGAACTGTGCTGTGTATTGAAATTTGCTATTTGTGTGCTGCACTGTGCCTCTGTGTAGTGTGCAGAGCAATGATCTGATGTGGTGTGTTGTGCATCAGGCCAAACTTCATTGCACAGAAAAGGGACTATGCCTGCCCTTTTTACTGTTGCAAAACATGTTTACATAGGAAGGCTATCAGTGAGATTACAGAAGGTATCAAAACGCCATCCGTGTGTGCAGGCAGGACCAGTCCCAAATGGAGCAATTGGGTTTTCCTGTTTTACCCAACTGGTGGGGCTCCAGCAGCACTGCTGGGCTTTTGTTCACTGCCTGCAAAGGGAGAGGCTCCCCAGCAGCACATGGGAGAACAGTGTCCCTGCCACTTTGGCAGCATTTAGGTGTTTAAAGCTTCAGTGGCTTTTCTGATGAGGACCAAGCTACTTCACGTGGGTTCTCTTGCCTTTGCCCAGAGCTGCTGTGATTCTTGAGAAGGCTGTCTGCAGTTTGGTGTGTGTGGTGCTCTTGAGCTGCTTTGTGTGCCCTCCACACACCTTGTTTGGCTTCTCAAAAATCCCTTCTTGCAGAAGGGGTGCAGTGGCATTGGGGTTCCTGCCATAGCAAAATGAGTGGAACACTAGCCCAGAAAAAGGGTGCTCTCCAGTTTCCTCCTCGGCCTGGAAGTCTGGGTGGATGCTCAGTCTGGCTGCTGAGCCTTTCCTGAGTGAAGGCATTACTGAAGCACTGAAGAGTCACTAGACTGAGGGGATGATAGCAAGGAGAAACTTGGCTTGCTGCTGACTGAGGCCCCAATTTGTAATAGGAAAGTCAAGTTTTTCTGTTTCCAGTAGCATTTATACTTCTAATAAATAATCACTTGATTTGTGGTGCACAGTGAGTGCTTGGAGCAGAGATCTTGTTCTCATCTGATTGCATTTTAAAAGAGGGAATTATGTAGATGTCAAAATCCAGGCAAGGGCTGTGATTGTGAACCCTGATCATGGTGTGTGCCTTTCAGCAGGCAGGAGAAACACCAGTCCCTGCAGAAGGGCACCAACAAGGATGAAGCTGAGCTTGTCCCACTGTCGTTTTCTTTGGATTGCTTCAGTGAGCTTGTCAAAAATATGGATTGTCCTATGGTCCTGTCACCAAGCTTCAGTTACTGTGTTGTAGTTAGGGAATTTAGACCCCAGTAAGTTCTATTATGAAAGGCAAATACTGGGTGTTATTAGGCCAAAGTTCTTTGGAATCCTTGTTCTGAGCATTTATTAGGTTCACATGTGTTCATCTTGTTCTTTGTGAAGTTTTGAAGAGCTTCTACTTGGTCTGATCTGGTTTTTAATAATTGGACTTTTAATCTGGATTTTAGTAATTGCTGTTCAATTGGTATCAGTTTGGTGGGGTTTTATTTATTTATTTATTTATTTATTAAATCGGTGTACTTGTTAAACAAAGAGGGAAGAACAGATTTAAAGAGTAAAAAGGTTCATAATAAAACGCTCTGTTGATGAACTTGAAGAATATTTGAATATTTTTACTGTCAGAATTCTTGTCAACTGGTTCTGTTAGCCCAGTGTATCTAATATTCCTAAGTGCAACATGTTATTTGTCATATGTATGTCATTATGTAATAAATTATCTCCAAAGGGCAGCCAGGAGTCACAGCTGTCCTAATGTCCATCTTTCTGTTGGGTTTGGTTTCCTTCTGAAGAGGTGAAGAGAAAGCAAATATGTATTTAAAAGTTTTGTTCGTTTCTCGTTTCACAGTGACTGCCAAAGTGATGGCAAAGTATCCAGAAATAGATACTTTTAAGTATTCTATGCTCCTGTACCTGGCCCTTTAATCCCTTTTAAGAAATAGAATCTTGCCCTTCTGTGCCCAGTAGATGTTGCTGTTGATTCAGTAACACTGAAAGAGGACAAGTAGAAAAATGCTTTAGTAGCTCAGAAGGTTTATAAATATTTCAGTATCTAATTCTGAGAAAAGAGTCTACTTAAAAAAAATTTAATTTGTATATACTGGCCTTCCAATCTGTAGCATAAATGAGAAATAAGCATTGTGTGAGTTACTGGGGTAATGTCCTGCGGAAGAACTGCATTGAAAGTGGATTTTCTACTTTGAATCTCCAGTATGGTTTTACTAAGTATTTGTATCTGCAAGTACTAAGTATTAAGAAATATGAACCATATCAGTTATGGTGATATCTCTGTAGCAAGGTACAATTTTACAAATCTATGCTGTATGATCAGATGGGCATTCCTGTCGCCTGTCCCAAGTCAGCATTGTTTCTTGGAAGCTGGAGCCTTGCCAAGTTATTGGAGCACTTTTTTGGATGAAAACCCATTGCATGGGGTGGGTTTTGCACACTTGTTGAAGGAGACAAAGCAAGGGAGATAGGTCACTTTTGGAGAGGAAACGAGAGGAGAATAAAGAAGAAAACATTTAAAGGTGCTGTTTACTGTTCTGTAAGGTCATGTATAGGAGAAGCTTTTAAAAATTGTTAGAAGACCAGACTGCATTAAAAAATAGAGTTTGAGAAATAGTGTTAATGAGACCAAAAAACTGTGTGAATAAAATACTGAGCAGACAAGCTCGCTGCTGAATTTTCATTCCCTGGTGTATGGGAAAACACCTGCAGTTGCTGGTTTCCTTGGTAACAAGTTCGCTGCAAAATCTAAATGCACTGCACTAAGCCTGTCAATTGTACTGCATTTGAGGAGAGTTTAACATGCACACTTGGACCTCTTGATACATGAGTTTCTCAAATGCTGTGTCATTTACGCTGCTCCCACATAAAATACCTGATTAAAGGAGATGTGCGACATGCTTTGGATTTTGGACAGAACTCCAAAAAAGGTTGGTATTTACAAGTCTAAGCATTGGCTCTGTGTTTGTGTGTGTGTATGTGTGTGTGTAACTATTTCCTTTCAGCATCTTGTTGTCTGAACATTTACTTTCAAACTCTGGCCTTTTAAAGCTCAATGCTATTGTTTGCATATTGTTGCAGTCTTAACTGCTTTTTGGAGTTGGAGGTCAGAGAGCTGCTGAAAGGAATGACTAGTATATATGCCATATAATAGAATTTTGGCAGAACATTTGTTTTATTTGTCTAACTAATTCAATATGGGATCCATGTATATGTTCTCACAGTTGAGTATTTTTACTCTGACTGAAAGGAGTATGATTTCATATATTGCGTTAGAAGACTTTAGTGATGCTTATGATTAGCTTCAACTGTTTGAGCCAAAAAAAAAAAAATCTATGGAACCATGTGGCTGTGTAATTACATCAGAAAGCATTAATTTAAAACTTGTATTACTGTACTTCAAGAAAGATAAACTCTGTTAAGCAAGTACTGTTAAAGAGTTGGACTGTTTTTCAGCAAGTTTGTTTAGCATAGCTTGATGTGTGTACCTGGATCACAAGTACATGAAGTCATATTTGTGACTGCCTTTCTGCTTCTAAAGGGGTTTCCCATATAGATTGGGAAAATAGCATCTAGTACTGAGAAGACTAGGCAGTATAAAAAACCACAACACATGTTGACAAAACATTGTTTGTAGCTTGACAAATATTAAAGCCATCTGGCAGTGACTCTATGGTGGGATTGCTTTCTAAAATAGGTTTTAAAATGTTTCACAAGCTCCTTTTTCTTTCTAAAAGGAGGCAGCTGTTCACATGAAATTATGTATGAGTTTAGTTACTAGACCCTTTGCATTTGGGTCTTATTCATGTGGACTAAACAACTTCTGAATCTGAGATCTTACTGTGTTTCCCACACAGATAATATTGAAGGTTGTTGATGTGGTTTATCTTTTCAAAGAGCTCTCTCTGGAAAAGACTCGAAGTTTTCATGGCTTTCTTTTATTACTACTTGCTTTGAGTGCTCTAAGTTATTAATATTAATATTATTAATATTAGAAAGGTCCATTAGTTTTAAATACTCCTTTGCAAATGTCGGGGGAAAATAAAAGGGACAAAAGGAGAGTGAAAGAATTATTTGTACACTGCAGTTCATGTTCTGTCTTCTGAATCTCATCATACCTCTTCTTGCTGCCTTTACACTTTGGAAAATGTAGATATTTTCTATTGTAGAGCAAACAGTTGAGTTTCTTAAACAGTATGCTGCCTCATTCCGTGACAGCAATAAAAAATCGTCTACTTTTAAAAAATAAAAAACTACTCTGCTTTTGAGGGCTCTTTGCTTGCAGCCCACTGCACCACTCTACAAGATATCCCATTAGCATATACATGTGACAGTGAAGAGAAATCTGATACTTAGAAAGATTAAGTAGAATAACAGTTTATATAGGAAACTTTGTGCTGTAGAGAGCTTTTGGGTACTTAAAGAATCTCTGATTTCTGTATTTGGGGACATAATTTCAAACATCATTTATTGGGTTGTTTATGGTTATGCATTTCTTTGGTTTTACAAAATAGGGCCTTCCAGACAAAGTTTCTTTACGGTTTTTGCTTTTGTCACAGGGGATGCTAGCAGTGACAGATCCAACCATGCCAAGAGCTACAGATGCAAATGTAACTATGTCCTTAATGCCTGACCTGTTTCTCTCTAAAGGGTTGGTTGAGATCTTGAAGGAAGTAAATGGGTCCTAGGGGAATGCTAATGCAGATCAGTCTCTAGGGGCTGAAGAGACCCTTTCATGTGTGTTGGTCTTGGTACAGCTCAGGTTTCAAGTTGGGCCTCCCGTGGTATCCTTAAGCCTCTTCTTTATGCTGCCCTTCGGAATTCTGCTTTTAAATTACATTTCATAATTTCTACCTCCCTGTTCTCCCTGCTGCTTGTCTGTGATCTGCTCATGCAGTGACAGTAATTCAACCCTGAAAATGTTCTTCCTCTTGGGTGCACAAGTTGGAATGGTGAAGAGGATCAATGTTCTTCTCTGGGGATCCAAACTTTGCCATGGCACTGATGTCTTGAGGCTCTGGGAGAGAGCTGGCAGAAGGAGTAATGGGCTGAAGGAGTAACTTACAGCCCATTGAAACTGATCTTGTAAAGAGAAGAACGCTGAGAGCAAAATTTTGCAGAAACAGACTTGAAGCATTTGAGAAATGGTAGGAATACAAATCCCAAAATTTTGTGGAAATCTTGCGTCAAACTTTTAGATCTTATAAAATGTGGCATGACTCAGTGAAAACAGATACAGTGCAAAAGCAGCATGATTACAAAGCAACTGTTGAAAATACCAGTGTTGAAGGTACTTTTATTTCACTTCTTGGTGCATCCTGGAGATTAATTACCAATAACGTTCTGTAGCTGACCTGATAGCACCTGGGTAAGGGTTAGAAACAAATATCTCCTGAGCTGGAAAAGGAAATAGTGTACTGTACTCTGGGGATGAGTCTCTTTGGGAGCATGTCCCTCTGCACTAATCTTGTTGATTTACGGGCCAACTCTTGAACACGGTTGTGATTTTTTTAAAGTATCAAATAATTTTAAAGCTTAAATTACTTGAAAGTGAAGCCTGTGAAACCTCTTTTTTTTTTTTTTTCTCAAAAAGCACTTAATTTTACTGCATTTTAAGTAAGTAAAAAACCTGCAGCATAGTATTAAGTTTCTCACTACAGGAGAATCCTCGTTATGGATTGGAAATAATTCTGAAGAGTCAAAGAGGAAAAATAAGAAAAAGCAACAGTGGTATGTAATCAAAGAAATAAGGAAATGTATACATTCTGCTTATAATTTTGTTTTTCAAAGCAGTAACATTTCAGGACTGTGGTCATTCAAGAAAATTAATGATAGTACTTCCATAAGCCTATTGAACCAAAAATTCAGCCTTTCTGTTTCAAGAAAGCACGAATTGGTGATTTGGATATGGTTTACAATGTAAAGGAATCTCGATGACATTTTTCTTTCTGACAGTTTTACCATAATGCAGCAGAGTAACTATAAAACTGAAAAGCAGTCATTTCCCCTCATCTACTGAGGGTTTTGTGCAGACCATCTCCCAGGAAAGATCAATTTAATTTGGCTTGTATGAGAAGTACCATATTCCGTGAAGAATATTAAATGGAAAATAAAGGCCATATGAAAGTATTCAATATTGCCTATCTGAATCAAAAAAACCCAACACCACAAATCATTGTAAATTAGATATAGTAATTTTTGCTTGTTAAGAAAAGAAGAAGTTGCAATTATTTGCAAAACATTTTTAGAGGCATTTTTTATGCTACTTGGAATCTCCTGCCACTTTTGATGATACCTGCTCTAATAAGCATCTACCAACAAAAATAAGAAAATAATGCTACTTTATTTCTGAAGATTGTTTGCATTAAAATAGATAGGACAGTAGGTCTGTTAAAGAAACAGAAGTTTTCAAGCTCTGTTGTGAAGGACACAGCAGCACCATTGCAGGACCTGTGATGAGTGTGAGCATTCTGCAGCAAGACTGAGGTCTTGTTTGGGGTGTGGCCTCTTTGGCTGCAGATGAAATTTCATTGTGGTAGTTGGAAATTACTTTCCTATTTCTAGATGGTTTTTGAGATTTCTTAAATATTATTGTTTTGCATTAAGAGAAAAGCAAGTCCTTAAGGGTGCTTGAGGTGCATTCCAGGAGGGAGGCCAGCACCCAGTGAGGAATGGAAGCAGCCTTGGGAAGCACATCTGCCAGAGGTGGGCAGCTCACCAGACCAGCTACAAACTGAATTTCCCCATGTCCTCAGTGCATTCCCTGAGCACTGCACTACTTCCTTTTATAAAAAAGGAAAAGCTTTCTGTCACTCTAAAGCTCCACTGAATGATACTTTTTAAGATGTACAAGTGGAAAAGGGCAGTCAGATTTAAGATACATCCCATTCCATCCCTGGAGGTATTTAAAATCTGTGTAGATGTGGCACTTAGGGACACGGTTCAGCAGTGGACTTGGCAGTGCTGCCTTAATGGTTGGACTCAATGATCTTAAAGGTCCTTTCCAACCTAATGGTTCTGTGATTTTAAAAAAGTTCCAAATTAAAGCTGACATCCTTCTACTGTGTCCTTTATCTGTGTTAAAATTTGTCAGCCTGTTCCTCAGGGGTAAGCACTTCAGTTTTATTCTGTGTAATCAAACTGAATGGTCTTGGAAAAACCCTGCTTTTTTTTCCTGAATACTTTTTATATTGTTGATTGTACGTAAAATTAACGATTATATGTGGCAGTTAAATATCACTTTTTGTTACAGGGAAATTTCCTGAGTGTTTTAAATCAGTTCTGACTTGAATGGTAGACCTCCTGAACTTTTATGTGTTCAGCTCATTCTTTTGAAATAGGGATTTTTACAAAGTAGGGCATGTCAAAATTTAGACTTTTAATACTCAAAGTCTGGACACATATACAGAATTTGATTTAAAGCCTAATACTTTTAAGGAGACCTCAAATGTTTTGAGCTCTAAAAAAATGTTGGACAGACTCTTTTGGAGGAAAGGAATTAATTTTATAACCCCTCATCCACCCTAAAAAGAGAAGACAAAAGGTGTGTGTTTTCTGGATCCATTTAATTTCAGCATTTGCATACATAATACTAAGTCTGTGGAAGAACATGACTCTGGCATCTCTGCATCTATATTCTACCATCTATTTAACTATTGTGGTACCAGCAGCTGATCTTCTAAAACCAGAGCTCCCTGGCATCCACTATTTTATTTTTCTGCATTTAAAATACTGTGGTTTAATTTCTTTCAGGGTTGAAGTACTTTCCCTCATAAGGCCTTTCCTTTAGCTATACAATACATGTGGAAGTGCCCTAATGAAGGAAATAACAGTGATGCTTCATTTCTTTCCATATTATTCCTTTCTGCAGCAAGTTCATTCCCTGCTCACATTTATGCTTCCTGTTCCTGATCTTCCCAACTTCCTACACAAAATATTTCCTTCTTCTGTAAAGATATCTCAGTAAACGTAGACAGGAAGGGTCTTACTTGGCACTGCATTGGCAAAAGGCAACATTCGTTCATTCATTTATTGCCATGTCTGCTTTTAGAGGAGTGCAGCTGTGGGCACATCTGGATAGTTTAGCTCCTCAGACTGATGAAGAATAAAAGACTGGAACACTCCTCAGCTGGAGCAGGGGCAGCTGGAGGTGTTAAATGCAATAAACTCTTTCAAGGCTGTTGGCTCTGCAGTGATTACTTAATCCCATGTGGCAAAAAAGGACAAAGAAGAAATCTGAATGAAGCACGTACAAAAGAAACTTGGTACTCTTCAGAAACAGAGCAGACCAGTAGAAAAGATTCAAATAACATTTCATCCAAGCAAGGGAAGCGGGGGAAAAAGAAGACCCTGCCTGTTATGATGAGAAGTTTTGAAACCTAAGATCTGATCAATTGTTTTAAGTTAATTCAGGCTGAGGAGCCTTAGTACAAAACTCAACAGAAGTAGGAGGAAGTCTGCTCTAGTAGGAAGCTGAGGCACAGGTTATGAAAGAAACTAAATAGGGAAAATTAGTAACTAAATTAAGCTTTAAGAACTAATCTTGATGTATTTGTTTGTTGCTTTTTTACTTTTAAATTTTTAGATTGCAATTGGTAGGGGAGGAAGCAAGCTGTTAGGGGAAGTATGGGGGACTGGATTGTAGCAAAATTGGGCTAAACTGGAGAAGAGACAATCATATAAAGAGGAGTATGTTGCATTTCATCTGTCTTCTATTACTTCTCAGCCACGGGCCTTAGCAATAATGTAAAAGGAAGGGGAGGGTGAAGTTTTCCCCTACTGCAGAGATCTGGGTGTCACCTCAGCCTAGTCCCTATGTGGGGGTATCACACATCCCAGATGAAGGAACCTGGAGAACAGCTGCTACGACTTCTTCTGTAGGGCACCTTTTTCTCAAAGGAAAAGGAGGTTGAGGAGACACCGAGAACTTGATGGACATGTGGTAAATTAATATATTAGTTAAACAAGGCATAATTTTGATATAGTTATTCTGTTAACTGCTCTTGCACATCTGAAACCTTCTTTAGTCTGTGTTCCTGTATGAATGAACCTTGCCCATTCTCTGGCTTTTCATGAGTGTTTTGAGTGTCAAGTTTTTAAGAAGAAAAACTTTGATTTTTTTTTTTTTGTTGTTGTTGTTGTTTTTGTTTCCCCTGCTTCCTCCATATATTTGCTAAGTTCTCTGTATTCCTTGAGATTGTGAATCTAGGGACAATTTTCTCCTTGTGAAAGAGTGAGGTGTTGCCAAAACCAGAATACTGCCATCTCTGCTTATGAATCCCAGTTTCAAATCCCAGATGCTTTACATAATAAAGCCTTACTGGGCTGATTACCAAGAGAACTCAGTCATTCAGGGAAATAAAAGGGAAAAATCCCTTTTTTTCATGAAGGAAGAACTCATGCCAAGAGGAGGTTGAAATGTTAAAAATGCATTTTCTGTTTGGATCTTTCATATCAACTGTCCTGTTTCCCTTTTCTTTCCCTTTTATTTAAGGCTGGGGATCAGTATCACCCTTGTGCAGTGGGTGTATGAGGCAGTTTTTTGTAGGACCTGAGAGGACCTAAATTTGTGAAAACCACGTTCAATGGGTCTCTTCCCTCTCTGCAGGAACCAGCTTAGGTAAGTCTCTCTGGCTATGTTTGCAGTGTCTTTAGAGAGCAGTGGTGCCGTGAGTGCTGTAGGTTCACTGCTCACACAGAGTTTTGTGGCATGTCAGAGTTTTGTGGCATGTTAGGGCCATCCAGAAAAGACCTTGTGGGCTTGTCTGCCTGATGTTGCCCATGTGGAATCATTAGAAGGCTGTATGGGATGTCTGGCAGGGGATTCAGCTGCACAGGCACAACCATCCATATGCTCTGCCTGTTCTCTTTGCTGCAAGCGATGTGGCAGGGCCCGTGCAAAGCAGCAGCAGGCAAACCTCTGTGTTTTCATTTCTTGTAGTCCTACTTTAAAGCCAGTTCATAATTTTTCTTCTGCTTCAGCCAGTCTTGGGCTCACAGAGATACTAAACTCCTGTGGGCTAAATGGATTCTTCTTTTGGATTAGTAATTGACTGAAAAATAAGAAATAGAGAGTTGCTTTAGGTGGTCAGTTTTCCATGGGTGGAGGGGGAGTTACTGGTGAAGAAAAAGCAGGGATTTCTATAGGGGTTCCAGCTATTCAACATAATCCTAAATGAACTGGAAATAGAAAAAATGTGGAAAGAGAAAATTTGCAAATATGTGAAAATATTTATTCAAAATAGTAAAATTCAGTGCTGAGTGCAAACCATTGGAGGATAAATTGGTGGTGCTAAGTAAGTGATCGGTAGAGATTGTTTGTACGAGCAATACAGATGAGAAGAGAAAATGCTATTTTGTAAGCTAAGCTGTTACCCTCACTGAGAGACCTTGACTGGCTGTGGGTAGTTCCCTGAAAACAGCAGCAGCTCCCTTGGCATTCAGTGTTGGTCCGAAAGGCAAACAAAACATTACAAACCGCTGAGAAGGAAACTGAGAACAACAAAATCCTTATGTCAGTGAGTAATCTCTGCTGTGCCTGCTTCTGGAGTACCATGTCCAGTCTTGTCCCCTTTGTGAGAGCAGAATTAGTGTACGTGGAGGAACGGTGAAGGCGGTCAGAGGTACGGGGTTGCTTTTATACAAATAGGAACTAATTAGTGTAGGAAATTTTCTGTCTGGAAACAGGCAATTGGAGGAGACATAATATCACCTACAGTGGCAGTCTGTATAGTCATGAATGGCTGGGGGATGTGAAAAGAGAGTGTTTATTTCCTGTAGGTTTTTATTTGGTTGGTTTTTTTTCCCCACTGCTTCACAAAAGAGAAACTGGGGCACACAGAAAACTTTCAGAAAGGTAGTTTAAACAAAAACAGTTTTTCACACATCACACAATTAAATTTTGGTACTCACTGATGACTGATGTTACAGAGATCAGCATAAAGTTAGCAGAGAAATCTTTAAAATATTGTTGAGAGTATCTTTTGCTCTAGCAAAACTCATTACTTGATTATATGTTAATGGCTTAAGGTTACCAGTTTGCCCCCTCCCCAAGAGTGGATAGCTGTGTGTTACTTCTGGAACATTTTCAAAATAGCCACAATTTCTTGAAAAACTAGGTAATGCTCTTTGGGTGAAACTGTTTGGAAATAAAAGATGTGTGATGTTGCTGTGTTTGAACAGAATTTGCTGAAGACTGCAGCCAAAACCAGAGTAAAGTGGAGAACTGAAGCAAAAAATAATGTTGTTGAGGCTTTCAAATCTAATAGAAGTTTAGAAAAAAGTCAATACAAATCAGGTCAAATATTACACCCATGCAGCCATGAAAATCGATTGATTAAATTCTGTAATACATTTGTGTCTCTCTTATTATCTCTGCAGTTTCACTGAAAGAAA
Source organism: Petroica traversi (assembly GCA_025920805.1). Classification (NCBI taxonomy): domain Eukaryota; kingdom Metazoa; phylum Chordata; class Aves; order Passeriformes; family Petroicidae; genus Petroica; species Petroica traversi. Next base: position 1,590,359 of record JAHLSL010000057.1, on the reverse strand, counting down.
CAGGAGTGTAGACCATTTGACAAAAAAATGTTTCAGTGCATTTTAAACATGTAAGACAGAACCGAAAGGCTGTGTACTCCTCAAATTTCTTTATGAATTCTTCTGTTGCAGCAGGGGCTTGCCTGAGACTCGTGAAGATACTTTGCTGAAGGTAATACATAAGCAGAAGTTAAAAATCAGAACTCCAGGAGCAGCTTGAATTTTTAATTAAAAAATAATTTCAAATAATCATATTGCTGTCATTGAAAGATGACAACATTTCCTATTGTTTTTACAGGCTCTCAGTGCTAGAACTTGGCATCAGTCCTTGTACTATCAAAATTAGGCATGAGATGTGTGGGACTGAAATGGCATGTTTAATTCCATAACATGGTTGTCATGATGATCTGAAGGGGGTGTGAGGATCAAGTAAAAACTTCAGAAGAGTGAAAACTGCATTAGCTCTTCCCTAAGATAAAGCGATGATGGTATTTTCAGGACTGTTATGGTTCCTTAGGTAGCTCATGGTCAGAGATACTTGATTGCTTCATGCTGCAAGAAAGCTCAGTTGGGTCTTCATGTTAAGAGTTGATTTTAATTAGTTTAAGGTCTGTTTCTGTAGTCTGACTCAAGGTTGCTCATGAAACCATGGATGATCCTGTTTCAAACCTGCAGAGATAGTAATCCCACATTTGGTTAAGTATCTTGAAAATACTCTGTTTTTTTCAGTAGAGAAGCTGTGCCAAAGCTTCTTACTCAGGAAGACAAGGCTGCCTGAGTTCCATGGATGAACATGATTAAACAAGTACATGATTACAAATAACTCACTTTTAGGTAAACTAACTTTCAGCCCAGCTA
>JAHLSL010000057.1:1454701-1589122 GCA_025920805.1 Petroica traversi | reverse complement strand
CGGGCTGCTCCCGCGGGATGCAGCGCAGCCCTGCCCGGCGCCGGCCGCGCCTCGGCTCCGCAGCGCTCAGCATCACTCTCGGCATTTGAGGGCTCAGCATCACCTCCGGCGTTTGGGGGCTCCGGATCACTCTCGGCATTTGAGGGCTCCGCATCACTCCCGGCGTTTGGGGGCTCAGCATCACTCCCGGCATTTGGGGGCTCAGCATCACTGCCGGCCTTTGAGCGCTGCGCTGCGGGCGAGCCCACGCGGGCAGAGGGGAGAGAAGTTCCGAGCGTTCCTGCTGTCATTGACATTCCCGGCTCCGGCTGCCAGCAGGGACCGTGGGCTCTCTGCCTCCCTTTGTGCCGACGGGATCCGTGCCGAGCCATTGAAATGCAGGGCTGCGAAGCACTGCTGTAGTGGGCTGGTTTGGGGACTTTTTCCCCCCCTGCCTCCTTTAATCCTTGAGCAGGGGGAGCATGTTTGCTGTGGATTCTTTTTATTTTATCTGAGAATGAGATGCTGGCTGAAAATTGAAGAAATGGCCCTAGAAGAATTGATGCAAAGATTAAATGCCGTTTCCCAGTGCGCTGGTAGGAGGAGCTGCTGGTCTTAAATTATGTGTTGTGTGGATGCTGTTAGTGATTTTGTAGGATTTACAGAAAATCCTGGCAATCTGACTAGCTTTCTTAATGCATGCTCTCATTACTAGGAAAGAATACATTAAGAGCTTTTTTAGTAGGTTAAACTTTCATTGATATTAACACTAATTAACATTTTTTAGTGCTTACTTATTCCTCTAAAGCATGCTTTAGAGCATCATTTTGAGTAGTTTGGGGTAGCTGTTAGCTCAGTCATATACTCTGAATGGGTCTTGATTCCCTTTTTATCTGACTCAGCTGTGGCTAAGTTAGGGAAATTTCAGATTTGTCTAGCAAAACAGGTCTAATATGAAGCAGTGAAAAGCTCAGCTAACTGTAAGCATTGCAAGCCGGTATTTTGGGTGGATTTAAATTGCACTTTTATGAGAATGAAGAGTTGCATGAATTAATCATGGTAAATGTAGTTTTACATCTGTATGGATTAAAAATTAGAGCAGATCTGCTAAAATGGCTTTAGCACTGTAGAAAGATTATGGTAATTTCTGAGATTGTTTCATTTGTTCCAAATGTAAATGGTTGTGTGTTCAAAACTAGAACTGAGAACCCGTGCACGATAAGGTGATCTTTGATTAGATCTAGGAGTGCTATCCTGACTATTGCTCATTCAGAGATGCGAACATATTTCAGAATAAAAATTTACCTGGAAAGACAAGAGAGGTGGTTTTTGCATCCTTTGAAACTGATTTGTCCTTTATTCTTGGTTGACAGATTACAGAGGTCTTGCATCTTCTTGTCATAGGAGGCAAAAAAAGTGATTTGAAAATGCAGAGGGTATAAGATATTATTATTAATTGCAGTATCAAAACTTGGAACTTATCTTCCCATTTTCATAGTGCTCAGTTTCCTAAGGGTGGCTTTTTAATCTTTTTCAATTTCCATGTGGTGGAAGGAGATAATTAGCAAGATGGCTGATGCTGTAGTCTGATGAACACATAGATTAAATGACAAATATGGAATGAACAGATCAGCTACTTCTGCTTTCTTGGATAAGGAAAAAATGTATTTTATCTTCTTAATAACACTTTTTGGGGAGGAAGCAAGATTTGATCTGACAAGAGCAAGCCTTAAATTACAAGTAAAGGTCACATACACACTATTTTCTCCTTCCTTGTTTTTCCTATTGATTATCTTCCTATTTTCAAAACATGTCTTTTTTAAATGTCTGGATATTTGTTTCATTTCCTCTTTTGATTGTCTGAAGGCTTAAGAAGAAAGCCAGTCTGAAATTTGTTAGGGCATACTGTCTATTGCAGTTTATTTTAGTAATATCTACATTACTTTTTCCACTCCCATGAAAATGTTGATCTAGTTTTTTTGAGGCAAGATAAATTTTAAGAAGGTGTGGGGGGTTTGGTCGGGAATGTGGGAGCCTTTTCTTGGTGAATGGAAGGAGAGGGAGCCTCCAGAGTGGGAGGTTTGCCTGTGCCACCGCCTGTCTCTCAGCTGTGCAGCTGCAGGTACACTGTGACCTTCATGCAAGCCACCAGCAGCTCCAAATGCTGCTTTCATGCTTGCTGGCAGCTCTGACTGTGTGCTGGTATTTAGCTTGCTAAACTTGCATATTTAAAGAGGAAAAAAAAAAAAAGATAAAAGGCAGCCTTTACTTTACAGCCAATTTCATGTTCATGTGGATTAGCTGGTCCCTCTCCTCCCCCTTCTCTATTTCTTCCTCTCTGTTATAATCCCTGTGTGGGTATTCTCAGGTCAGAGGCAGTGCTTTTCTGCAGCCAGTGGTTGTATTTTTAGGTGACTGTTTCAGGTTTCCTTCTTCCTTCACCCCCCTCCCTCCTGTGTTGTCTCCCATTCTTCAGCTGTACCTTGGGTCAAATTATCCTCTGTCTGGCTTCACAGCAGTTCTGTTGGTTCAGAAACCTTTTGTAAGCAAAGATTTCCTTAACAGCCCAGGATCATGTTCAGACTTTTTCAAAAGCTCCCTGCTGAGGAGTAATTGAAATGCAGAGGTTCCCCCTATTACTGTTCACCTTCAGGCATCGAGGGATTTTCTCTTTTATAGGATTCTAGGTAAAAAAAAGCCCGAAAAACCCCTAAAAAAACCTGTTTTCTTTCCTTAATTTGTAGGTTTTTTTTTCTTTCTGAATTATACTGCTGGCAGGCTGAGATTTATCCCAGGTAGTTTTAAGCTTTTGAGGCAGAAGAGGAATTCTTCTAAAATCCTTGTGTGCTGAACAGAGAGAAGGGGACACTTAAGGAAAGTGCCCCCTTCCACCTTCTGAGGTGCCCTGGTCTTTCCTGTGACTGGGTCAGGAGTCCTGGAGTAGCTCAGCTCCCAACCTGGCATCTCCCAGTGCCCGAGGCTAGGAATGGTAGGTCTGGGTGTGTCTGTGATCTTTCACTGTTCTACCACAGCAGCCTTTGTGCCTCTGGCTGCTTTCCTGCTGGCAAGTCCCCTGTGTCAGTCTGGCACTCACACCACCTTTCTGGGCCACTCATCCCTCACTGCCACACAGTGCTTGCCTCAGTGGTCCTGCTCCCTTTGCTCTGACCAAATTCTGATTTACTCTCAGTCCCAGCCCCCAGGGTAAGTTACTGACCTCTCCTCTTTTACAAATGTGTGATCCTCTCACTGAATCCCTTGGGTGCCTTCCTCTGCTGCATAAATCTTGGCAGCTTTCTCTGGCAAAGCTTTGATGGGTTGTTTCTCATCCTTCTCACCTTCACTCTATCTTCCAACACCTTACAGATACAGGATCTTTGCTTCTGGACACACTTAGCTACCAAAATCGTGCTCCCTAGCTTAATATTATCATATGCTTCATATTCCAGCTCTGACTCCTGCTCCCCAATTCAAAATAACCTTGTGCCCTACCCTTTCCCAACAACTGTAATGGGGGTTCCCACGGCATCTTCTTTTATCTTTTCCCCATGTATTCTCCTCAGTCTTCCCAGCCACTTTCCTTCTATCAAATGGACACCTGGACTTGGATGACCAGACTAATTGCTTTTGCTGTTCTCATATAAATCCATAAAAGGTAGAAATTATTTAAAGAAATACTCTGGGTGGTTTTTAAATTTTATTTCCCATTAGAATTTTTGGGTTATTTCCGAAAGAAACCATGAGATTATTATAAATACTAAGAAACATAATCCTGTTTTTGTCCATGTTTATTGTTTTGATGGATAATGGCATAATTTCTGTTCATTTGGTCATAGTTTTTACTTTTCTTCTTCTTTTTCAGTTCCGTTGCTGTGTTAAATTCAACTCTCTTCCACAAATTTCTGTTTATGGGCAGGACTTCCCCTCCCCATGGAACAGTAGCTGAGAGGTTGAAGCCCACGATGATAAATAGTTCTGCCCTGGGACCTCATGCATTGCCCATGTCACTGACTGCCATGGGGGTTCTGCCCAGGACTCCCTTTGCTCTGACTGACACAGAAACACTTGTTAATTCCCCAGCTCTCAGTGTCAGTCACTACCCTACATTTGCATCATGTGGAAGCCTTGCAGTGACTGATTTGTGCAAACAGGCAATACAAATCTGAAATTCTCAGCATTAAGCTTGTGGAAGCTCCCCTGTAATGGTTTCCACCTTGGAAAAGTGCCACTGTTACAGCTACCATCTGTTTCCTCTCCTCAAACACAATTTTAATGCTCTGCAGAAAGATGAAACATCTGCAAACCAAAGAATGAAAATGTGATTCCTCTGTAAATGTGTATGCAGTGCTGGTATTTTAAGTACAGGTAGCATCCCATAGCCATTTCAGCCTCAGTCACTTTTCAGTAGCTCCAATCTTAGTCACAGTTTGGGCCCAAACTTTACATTAGATTTCCCTGGCTTTCTGTTCTCGACAGGCAGTCTGTTTAAGCTTTGAAGGCTGGGTCACCTGTCTTGACAATTTAGGCACAGATGTGGGAGGAAGGGACACAAACAGCATCTCCAAGTACCAGAATCACTGGGGTGAGCTGGATTATTGCAAGAACAAACAGGAACATCCTCAGGCATACTGAAGGGACCTTTTAAAGTTGTGGGCAGCTGGAAGGACCTGTTCTGTGTGTCCTCCACACTTCTACACTCTTCTGAGTTGCCTACTCTTCTTACCCTTGTGGCTTCTGTCCTTGGTTCTCTTGATTTTCACGTTTGGGAACCCAAAAGGTCTTTCTCCATGTGGCAGAGTGCTCTGTATGCTTCTGTTAATTTGGCAAGTAGGCAGATCTGAGCATGAATGCATTGATTTACTACTTGGCAGCTTTGTCAGCTTTGTATGGAGCTGATGGAGTTGGAGAGCTGTGTGTGAGAGCTCTGAAATCTGCAGGTTGTTGGCACATCCACCTCACCCAGGTGGCCTTTAGTGGTCATGGGGAATGCCTCTGCCTGGTATTAACTTGCTGGCCCTTCATTTCAGCTTTTCTGCTGAAAGCAGAAAAAGTAGGCTTGCCCTTCCTGGCATGAGGTTTAACATTTTAAAAGTAAGGGTGGGAGCTGCAGTTGAACAGACACAATTAAGCAGTTAGCAGTGGATTGCTCATATTTTCTATGAGGATGCACTGTCATGGCTCCTGGGTGCACCTGCTTGGCATTAATTTCTTAGCAAATTCTGCCCTAACTGAAACAGCTGAATCTAGTGAAACTAGTGGGAGAAAGGTTCAGAGATGGCAGCAGAACCATCCATACTGAAAGGAGCTAGCTCCCTTTTTGGCAATCTGTGGAAAAGTATTTTGATCAACATAAAGGTTGATTACATTTTATTTTTAACCAAGCTATTGTTGCTTAAAGATTGTGTCCCAAATCATTTTATCACGGTAAGGTTTCTTTTTTTCTTTACATACAACTCCCCTTCCCCCCCCCCCCAAAAAACCCCACTAACCACTTGACTTCATATTCATATCCATGTTCAATTTTTGGTACTGTCAGCAACCTCTCTTACGTGATTTTCATGGCAGTTACTGAACTACAGTAGGAAAATTGCAATCTGGGTGGTATCTTCCAACAGACTCGGGGCTAAATAGGTATTAAACAATAAATGATGGCACATTTAGAATGGCTGTTCCAGAGGATTGCAGGGTGCATATTTGTCAGTCTCCTATTCAGTTTATAGACTTTGGGTATATGTACTTAAAGCTTGCAGAGCCAGGAAAGCCCTGCTTGGATTTAAGTACTTAGTGATATGAAAGAAAAAAAAAAAAAGCCTGTTCCTTTGATGGGTTTTTATTATCATGGTGTCTCAGAATACTTTCTTGGCAAGAGTGCCTGGCACAGCTGCCTGCCACACTTCCAACCACAGAGAGCCAAGCTGCAAGATTACCTCATGCATATCAAATAACAGGGAACTTCTGCAGAAAAAGGAACAGCAGAGAGCAGGGATGGGGTGTCTGCATGTAACACAGGCTGTGCTGTCTTCAAGGTGTTTGCTCCAAAGTGATGTGTTGGCCAAAGTCTGGGAGCAAGAAGCATTTTGGTCACTCACTCTTTCATTTAATAAAGAAGCTCAAGCCACCTGCTTGAGATTATGTTGTATGTATGCCAGCTCCAACAACTTCTTAAGGTTTTCAGTATCTGAAACTGCATTTCAGCTGGAAGTTTGAGCCTGCTGTTTTACAGTGTCTGGCTTCCTTCCATTGTTTCTTTTGTCTTGTCCCATTAAATAGCAGCTCTCATTTCAGACAGAAAGAACAGTATCTTCAATATTTTTGTATGGATTAATCACTTGTTGGTCTCTTGAGTTAATCCTACAATACTGTGTTAGCTATTTTGACCTCTCTCTAGTTACTTATCCCCACAACTGCATAGCTCAAGCATGAGCCACTTGGCTCACCACACACAGGAATGCAGCTTTATGGTGATGCAAACTGTCTGGAAGTCCAGCCTTTAACATTGCCTTTAACAGCACCATGGGTGCAGCCTCCTCATGTCCCGTGGAACAGTCAGCCTAAGCACACAGTCATGGGTGCAGGTAGAGATGGAATCATCATCCTGCAGGTTGACTTCCTGCACAGTGTGGGCAGTTTTGGGCAATAGATCCCCTTACTTACAGCAGTCTTGGATGTTAGTTATATCCTCAGTCTATCTCTGCTCTTCTTTTTGTGGCTTTTGAGTTTTTGAGGTGCTATTTGAGTTGTGGTGTTCCAGGGGCATGGAGCTGACTGTCGGGCTTTCCTCACGGTTCCCTGGAGCAGCAGCAGGGAGTCGGACACAACGAAACCCATGCTGCAATGAAGAAATGTTAAATTTGCTCACACTAAAGGTGTATCTGGCTGTGAATTTCAGCATGGGTCAAAGATGAAATGGAGAAGCCTTGAGATAGCCATCCCTAAAGGTTTCTACCTTCATGTGAAGGTTGATGGTGTTTGAGCTTGGTGGAAGCCAGTGTGATGGTGCCTTAGGCAGTTAAATCCCTTTGAGGACACAGGGCAAGCCAGTTTCCTAGTAGAATGTGGGGAGCTGATAAAGCACAGTGCAGTGTGGTGCTGCCAGGTTTTGAAGATTTAGGTGTGTAATGCTACTTGGCAGCAGTCAGCCTTTTTAAAATTGATAATCTCGGTAAACAGGTATTTGGCAAGTTGAGAACTGCACTGCTGTGCAAAAAGTAAGCTCCTGTTTTTCACCTGTGCTGTTACTTCAGGGCTGTAAGTGCTTGAGACATTTACTAAGTGACAGTTTTACTAAAAGTCTTTCTGCCTTCAGCATTTCATGTGGCAGGCAGAAAATTTGCACTGAGAAGTGACTGTCCTAGTTCTTTTATAGTCTCAATTCTTGTTGAGCCAGAAATGTATCTTCCTTTTCTTTCAATTCCTGCCTATCATCTGATGAATTTAAAGGGAAGGTGGCTTTGCACATGAAACACCAAGATAATTTATATAAATAGAAAATGATGAAAATACACATAGCCGATTTAAAAATTTACTCTTAAGCCACAACCCTCATTGTTAAAAATATCAAATGATAAATTGCAGCCTTTCTGTAAATGGTCCTGTGTTTGGCTTCTGGGATGGACAAAGTCCTTTCCTTTGGTCGCTATTTTGTCCTGCTTTTCTCTCCAGGTAACCCCATGTTCCTTAGCTGGTCATTTTAGGTTACCTCATGTCACAAGCCAGTGTTTGAGCTTTATTCACCAGTTTTGGCCCATGAACCAAATGAACCAAATGAATCAGTTGCATGACTGATTTGTTTCCTCTCTCCACCTTTACCTTGTGTGTGTTCCTTCATGCACGGTGCCTTCTGTAGCAACTGCTGTGGAGAGGCCCCACCAAACTGAAATGTTCCTTATGGTTTTGTATCCTGCTGCTGTGGAATATTTGTAATGGAATAGGTGATTCTCTGTTTCCATTATCTTAACATTTGCAATTTTCAGATTTACTGCAGTGAAGAGATTAATTTGGTAATTTATGTGGTGAGGTGAAAGGTGAGTGGGTTTTTCTGATTCCCTGTCTGCCTCTGAGAAGTGCCTGAACTCCCAGGCAGGTGTCTGGGGTGTGGGAGGGTAAAATTTACCCATCTTGTATCCTCTTCCAGTACATACGTTAATTCCTCTGTCCAAACACTGGGTAATTTCTTCTGCTGGCTTTTATTTTCAGTTTCCAGCTGAGTCTGGAACTTGGTTGTTACTACCAAATGGATTTATAAAAGGAAGCTTGATGTTTTCTTACTTAGCATTTCACTTTTTTTGAGACACTTTACTCAGCCTTTTAGCATATTTGTAATGGCAAAGTACATTTATATAAAATTTATATAAAATACCCTATTCTTGTTATATTCCTTAAAAAAAATTATAGCTCCCACATAAACATTCAGTAAAACAAGGTAGATAAAAAAAACCATGTTTGTGTTTGAGGAAATAATTTTTCCAGCTTACTTTGAGGACTGTTGACAATGGAAGAAGGGGAAAGATGTGCTAAGGAAGCAAAAAGATCTGTTTGGTTATGCAGCTTGGACGAGAACTGAAAGCTGGCAGAAAAAAGGTGGTATAAAAAGGTTATCTGGATGTTTTGCTCATAGGTGGTCATGAAGTTGGGTCCCCGTAATACACTGTCTGAAAAATAATAGCTTTATACTCAATAGTTATGACCTACATTCACAGAATCATAAGAGTGATGAAAATTCATCATAATTACTTAATTCATGCTTGAGTACATGCCAGGCTCTAATTATGAGATAACTCCAGTCTGCTCAGGACCCAGTCATTTACTGTGATCCTGGCACAGGTGGTTTTGTTGAGAACAGCCACAGTCAAAAATTCCGTTTCTGGGTTCTGTGGAACTGCTGAGGCTGCAAGTGATGCAAGTAACCTGTGGGATGCTCATTGGAGTTCTGAGATTTGAAGGTAAAGAGAGGCAAAGAGCATCTGAGTGCACTGGAGGGATCAAAAGCAAGCCTACAAAGTTGTGGATGGTTTTCAAAATGCTGACCAACAGCAGACAGTAAAAAATAAAAAGGACCTTTCCACACCAGATAAATCACTTGTGAAGTAAAGTAAGAAAAAACCACAAGCCAACACATAACATTCTTAGCTTTCTAATTACAAATTTTCTTAGTCTCCTTCTGCTGAGTCTCTTCAGTGTTTCTTACTCTCAGCTCACACTTTACTTGCCTTTTAAGGACATTGCAGTCTGCATCTGACTTCAGTGTCATCCTTGTTTCAAAGTCAGTTCCTTTGAAAATTGTATACCTGAATTTCTTTGAGCCCACAAAGCCTGGAGTGCTAGAGGAATATTAATAGAAACAGCTTCTCTCTGTTGTTGCATGAATACAGAAGAGGAATTATTTCAGTGTGGCAGAGGGAGATGTTTCTCAAAGCAATTGTTTACATTTTTGAAGATCTAACAAGGAATTAAAAAGCTCTGGGTGGCACAGAGAGCTGCCATAATTTTGCACAAGGAGAGTAAAGGTGCACATTAAATACTATATTGCTAATTTTGCAAGGTGAAACACACATTCAACTTAAAGTAGTATTAACAGTTCCCATTCAGCCTTCAGAAAATCAGAAAGAAACTTTGCAACATTCTATCACATGACATTTAAAACACGGAAACAAAACAATAGTTCTGGGCTTTATTTGGTACTCTTTTTAAACACCCTCTAACCCCACAATAATTCTTCAGGATAGTGGTCTGCAACTGAATTCAGTAATGACTGCCTGACATTCATGTGATGCTGCAGAGAACTCTTATTGGAGCTGGTGGGAAGAGGCAGGATTTTAAGCTTTATCCCCAAAGGAGGGTGAGAGTTGAGAGAGAACCAAGAGTAGTTTGAAGGGAAATACAGGTATTTGAGAATTTGATGTGTGGCTGCCAAGGCAGGAAGGGATGTGGGTGTTACCGTTTGGCACTTGGATCGCAGAGAAGTCCCTCCTGTTCCTCCACATTCCCTCAGGAGTTTCTCTTCCATCCTTTCCCAGCAAGCAGCTCCTGACTTTCTGCACGTGGACATTCTCTGAGCTGCAGCGTGGCGGTGGTTCTTTGGTGTGCATCCTGCCTGAGAAGGACAGCAGGAGCAGGCAGTGCTACGAGACAGAGGAGCCTTCCCACTCACTTGGTATCACCAGCAGTCTTGCTGGTTTGACAGCCACTCTGCAAGTTTCCCTGACATGTGAGACATGTGATGCATGACTGGTACAAAGAGCTAGACCTGTGTCATTAAATAGCAACAAATGTAATTTATATTATTCAATTTTAAAGATGCATGTGGAAGAAAAGAAAGCAAGATGTGCACATCCACTCTCTTTCCTAACCTTTAACTCTGGCAGCAGATCAGCTGTGGGTTGGCATTACAGGGAGTTATTTTTGTTCATGAGGCTCTGTGGGGCTCTCACAAGAACCTGTGCTGCTCTTCTGTGCAGGGAGCAGGGCCACACTGGGTGCTGTGCTGGGAGTTTGCAGATTTTGCCTCTCCACAGATCCTGCCCTACAGCCTGCCCGGGACTGCAAGGGCCGACCTGTCTGTCAGGGACACTTCATCCCATTGAGATCAGAGTGCTTTGCAAGCAGCTGCTCTGGCTACAATTTACTGGAGTTGAAAAGTACTCAGAAAAAAGTTATTAGGAGTGCCAGGTTTCATTTTATAGCATCATTAATGCTGGAAACCTCAGACTTCAAAAAATACCAGTGCATTCGTAATTGCAGAGGGAAGAACTTTGTTTAACTATTTATGCCTTTAGAAAGGAATTTTGAGGGTCAAAACCTGATTTTTAAAGTGTGTTGCTAATAACACATTAGGCAATGAATTAGTAAGTTATTAAGCTGTGAATAAATGAAATTGTGTTTGCTTTAAAGGCCGGTCATTTGCTCTGCTCCATTTTTTTCTACACCCCGTCAAACCCTTTGCTGATGAGCTCTACTGCTCTCGACAGATCCCTGCCTCGAGTAACTTGTTATCTGTATTTGACACAGCAGAAAAGGAAACATCAGACAAGCGTGGTGGAATTGGTGAGGGAGGGAAGAACATTCCCAGCAGAAATAAGGTCAGGCACATCACTGCGCAGCACTGCCAGTAGGCTTCAAGTGGGTTTTCTCCTTTGGGAGAATAAGGGGTGTGTGCCCCATGGTGTCTCTTGGCAGGTCTGGTCCTCTGCTTGCAAAGGTGAGAGTCCTGTCGAGCTCCAGGCCAGCTCAGTCACCTGGGTTTGCTTTTCTAGAGGCGAGGTGGGATGGGAGGGAGCAGGGTGAGGCAGAGCTTGGCTCTTGTGCCTCTCCTCCCCGATAAAGTCAGGGCACAGCCAGGGTGGAAGCTCAGGGAAACAGCAACGCCCCTCTCATCCTGAGGTAGCCTGGGAGGCATCCAGCCAGTGATGACTCTGTGTAAACTTGCACATCCGGGCCTGTTACCTGCTCCTGTTCTTCACCTCAGCTGCTTCTGTCAGCAAGCAACCCAAAGTTACGTTATGAACAGTTAAGACGTGAAAGTTAAGACATTTTTGCTCCAATGATTTAGCTTCCATATTTGTAGGCTTTTTCCCCCCCCTAGTTTTTAAAAAATTGTTTGAAAAATGGCGTAAAAGATCACATTTCACCATACTTAATGCAGAATTGTGGGCTTATATGGTGTGGAGTCAACCCTGGGTGAGCTTATGAGTTCTGACTTTTAGATGTCCAGTCAACAGAACTGGAGTTTCCACAAACAGGTTTCTAATGTCATGCAGCAGTTTGACTGTTATTAATAAACCATGTTGCTGCTACCTGATATATGAGACCATTTAAAAAAACCCAAACAAACAAAAAACTCAAAAGCAACCATTTTAAATGATTTTTTAAAATTTTAAACTGAAAACAGTTGGTCTGAAACCACTTTCCAAGTACATCTCCTTTTTTCTCTCCCTTGCTTCTGGCTTCCCATGGTTTCTTTTGTATCAGGTGAGAGATGAGTACCTTGCAGTTGTTTGAACCATTAAACTGGTAGTTGATTAAACAGAAATTTCCCTTATTTTTTTTGAGGAGAGAAAAATGCGCTCACTGTCATATCTGTAGCCTGCCCTGCCTCATCTGGAGGTCATTTGAGCTGATACCAGGGTAAAAATGAGGACACATGGCCATGGCATTGGAGGAACAGAGATAGGGCATGACTGTTCCTTCACTAATGGTCTGCTGTTAATTAAGAGGAGAAAAGGTGAAACTCCTGTGATCATCTCCTGTAATTTGTTTTTCCTGGATAACTGAAGCAAGTACAATTATCTATTTGGAAGCTTACTGTCTTGGTTAACGTCAAATCTGAAATGGGCATTTTTTGGTGGAACATTTTGGCTGTTGGTTTGTTGACTGGCAAATCAGAGAGAAGCTGCTTGATCTGTTTGTTACCATACTGCGGGTACTTGATTTCTGCAGAGATCCACATAGATCCACTGCCCATTAAGCCCAGTTTCCCACTGAGTCTTTTCACTTTTTGATGCATTCTTCTGTCAAGATTTAATTTAATTTTGAGCTCACCAGTTATCCTATTTCAGTAGGTGTAGTATCAGGCTCCTAGTCTTCCACGTTGCATGGAATAGAAACATGTGGCATTTCTGTTCATTCTCTCCCCTGCCTGTAACTAAGGACTGCTGTATTTCAAGGTGTGATAGCTGCACAGTTTGTTTTCACAAAAGATTTTCTTTGATTACTGTGAAAAATAGAAATTGTTACATTTTATATGGTACCATTTATCCAAACTCTTAATTTTTTCACACCTCTTAAACAAATACATGAGGTGTTAAGCGATATTTTACTTCCAAGATCAAAACTGTATAGTTAGACATTACAGGGAAATTCAGTTTCTGGTATGTATAAACCAGTACCAGAATTTCTTCAAGTGCCATATTTTAAACTTACCTTATGAGTAAATAGGATGGAGGTACAACCAGTGATTGACTTCGCCTCTCTGTTTCCTTTTGCATCTTCACCTTGCACTTTGTCTAAAGAAACAAATGTGATGGGATGGTGATCTGGGAAGCTGAGTGTACATATTGAGTCTAAAAAGGGACATTTTGTTGTGACCTTCATTTATCTTTCTTTTTGTGGTTCAGTTTATCAGTTAACAGTTTTGCCTTAGCTGAGTCCAAAATCAGAGAAATAAGTTTGAAAAGCAGCATTGCTAAGCTAGAGACAAAATGTATGTTATATTAGTAACAACTTTGAAGTATGTGGAAGCAATCAACTGCAATGATAAGAAGAGCTAGAAGTATATTTTTTTTTAATGAGACACCTTTTATGATTTTTTCCAATCCATCTGTTGAGAGCTGTAAATATTGTTAAGATTTGCCATTTGTCCTGTGCTGTCCAAGAAAAAAACAATTTTGTGGCAGCTATTTGCTGTTTTGCTAGCCTTGATATGAAACATACTTATTAGATGGATGCCTTTTCATTTAGAAGTCTATATTCATAATAAACTTATTTTTCAGTGCTAAATTATTAATCTTAAATGTTTTCTGACAACATTTTGGCCACTTACCAGTTATTAACTTTCATTACTAATTTATAATACTTGAAAAGTTAATATGAGAGATACATATTTTTATTATTCGTGTCTACTATCAATTCTTGTGTTGCAGTTTGATAAGAATATATTCAAGATCTTGAATTTCTTCTTTCAGTTGGAAAAGTGCCTTAAATCGTGGAATTGAGGCATGAGATTTATTCTGAAAAGGGAGCTAGGTACATCTAGGTGTGTATGATTGCCCAGTGCTTGCTCCTTCAAGGCCTTGTGTTTTTTGCTCTGTCTGCTGATCTGTGAGATCATGAAAGAGTAGGTCTCTCACCCAAGGCATTGTGTTTTATCCTTTATTAAAAACTCTACCCCATAAATCATCAAAACTTATCAAAATAACCTCACACCACACCACCCCTCCCAATGCCTCCATCTCCTATGCCCTCACTGCTTTTCAGCTGGAGGAAGTAGATCCTGGGTCTCCACTGCCACTGAAGATTGCATCACCCAGCACCTAACAATAAAGGCTACTTTCGGAGGTCCTTTGTTGGTAGGGCCCCCTTCAGAAAAGAAAGGAGATCTTGTTCTGCCAACCCTTTAATGACTACATCTCTCTGTGTGCATTTGGGGGAAGGGGGGTTCAGATAGCCAGATGAATTTTAACAGAAGGGCTTTGTGTAAAATAAACGCATATTAAGAGAGAAATATATTTTAAATCAGTTATCAAGAAGAATGTGAATTTATGGTCGTGGGGGAAGCGTAGTGGCTTTTTGTTCTGTTTCGTAGATCCTTTGTAGAAAATACTCAGAGCATGGTACTTCAAAACTATTTCCATTTTTCAGTCCTATTTCTGGTTGAGTTTTATTTGGAGGAGGTGGTTCAGCTGTGTGTAGAAGGCAGTAAATACATTTAGAATTATGAGGAATTCTGTTTGCTGGACTTGTCTTTATCACGTGTAGAGGTTATTTGTAGTTGTATAAAAATTCAACAGTTTAATAGTTCTTTATTTCTTGAGCACTAAAATAAGAAGATGTAATCCTTTATTCAAGCAAACTAAATAGGGTTGGTAATTGGAAAGTTGAGGATTTAGTATCTGTCCATTGTTTTATAGCACTGTCCACCCATTGCAAATGAATTTGTAATTTATTCTCCCAGTCTGTGATAACCTAATCACCTGCCAACACTTGGCACTTCTGCACACTTGTAATTTATTCAACTTCATCTTTCTAAAACATGGAACAGGGTTTTAATTGCCTTTTGTGAAGAATTTGGCCAGCAGGGCAGTGGAGCCTCATTCTTTCATTTGCAGACAGCAACTGCTTGCTCTGGTAGCTCTGAAGTTTGTACAAACTTTGGATCTACCTTAAATACATTTGCATTAGTCCTTTTTTATGCCTAAAAAAATTAACGCAGACTTGAAGATTGCTTTTCTCTCCTTAGGCAAAGGACTTTGGCTCTCATGCTTATTGTTTCTATACTTTTTAACAACTCTTAAATATATGATGCACCATTTATCTGCCTGCATGTGTGTACAATGTGTAAATAATTTAATGTTTTACTTTACCACTTGCCCTCTTCACATAACTCTAAAATGAGGAAGACAAAATTCTGCTGAATTATTAATTCACTGGGAAATTGAAACAACCAACATAAATTAAGCACTGAAAATGGTTCCCTTTTCCTCTGTGGGAATCAAAGCAGTGAACACAACTGGATAATAGCAAAGGAGCTAAATGGACCAGATGATTATAGAATAATTTAGATTGGAAAGGGCTTCTGTGGGTATCATCTAGTGCACCACCTGCTCCAAGCCAATCTACTTATTAGAGACATGCTTGGTTGAGTCTTGAATGCCTCTAAGAGTGGGGATGATCCAGGATGGAGGTGTTCAGAAGTCTCCTGTGTCCATGGATACATAGACAGGGCACATCAGACCTGTTGCTTGGCTGGCTGGTGATTTTTGGTGGTAGTCTGCACAGTTAAAAGTTTTCCTGCAGGTTAAAACCTTTGCAGCAAGGTATACAGGTGCTCCAGTGCCACTGTGGCAGAGCAGAAAATTTTGCAGCTCATTCTAAATGGATCTTTAATATATTGAAGCACAGTGACTTTATGAAGGCTTCTAGGTCTTGCAACTTAAAATAATTTGTGTCAATTTTCCTGGTAGCCATTTGTTTCTTTTAGTTATTTACTGTGTGTTTTTTTGTTTTGCCATATTCATATAGTATATATTTTAGTAGTTGTCACAGATTATTTAAAGCATTTAAAGAGAATTAAATGTTTGCACATAGGGAAATAGGGTGAGATATTATTAGTATGCAGAACAGCAGCAAAGTCCATGCATGTAGCTGCAAAACAGAGCAGAGTATGATTAGTGGTTTAATAAAGAGCCTTATAAACTAAAGTTAAACCCATATTCTGCAAAATTTCTGCACTCAGTAACAGCCTTTTCTCTGATACTGCTTTGGTTTTGATCTGGCTTTATTTTGATTAGAGTGCAGCTTGGGTGTTCTTAAATATTTGAGTGTTGTATATATTTAACATAAGCTGCAGTATCCGTGCTTTTTTGTTTTGTTTTGCTACCTGCTTCTCACTCCTGGGATATATCTGGGAATCCCATACATTCTTCTGAAGGGGAGAGTCAGCTTGCATAATGCTTTGTGGACACCCTGATTGTATTTAAGGATACAAAATAAAAAACATCCTGTGCAGACCTGTATATAACTAATAGAGATACCTGGTGGCTTACACATCACAAATCTGAGCAAAGTTTGCTCCTATGACTAAGTCCCTGATTTATGTTGGATTGCACAAGGAGAGGATCAGTTCTCTAGATGATCCTGCCCTTGAGTTTTGCCTTCCACTACTGATGCTTGAACATCCTGCTCTGCTAACTAACAGGTGAAATGCTGGATGTTGCTTAGAAAGCAAATCACTTTTTCTGTGGGGAGGATGGGATGTGTGCACAGACTAAAATACACACAGTTTAAATGCACAGGGACAGTATGTATGGCATGGTGGATGGAGTAATTGTCACCTGGAAGAGATGCCAGCTTTCTGGAGCAGATCACCCTCCTAAAAGATCCCAACTGCTGTATTCCTGAGACCAAGTCCTCAGTATCAGCCTTTTAGTAGGAGCACTTGTGCCCCTCTTCCTGAATAGTCCCATCTTCGTCAAACAAACTGGGATTGATGAAATCAATTTGGTGATGAAGAGTGAAGCAACGAGATAATCTTTTTAGTGGTTAGACTTTTCAGACACACATCCTTAATGGACAGCAGAGCATGCCTCTGTATCACTTCTTCTGTATAAAAAAGGAACAGATAAAAACTGCTGTCACAGTGCTGTCTTTACTGACTGCATTTAGAATGTCTGGAAAAAATTAATCTGTGAGTCCAAGTGTAACAAATGAGATCAAAATCGGGAGGGAGAAAGGGACTATTACTTGGGATTCACCTTTGGTTTTATGACTCTACAGCTCACAATTAGTGCCCTTTGCAGGCTTCAGTCACATCAGAGAATATGCAGACTGAGGTATAGCCTATGAGTTTTTGATAATGTCTTGACTTTTTCTTCCTCAGTAGCCTACATACTAACAACATTACTCCCCCCGGTGTTTCTCTGCTGTATGACTATGTCAAGAGGAGCCATGATTTCATCATGGCCTATTTCTACTTCATATACTTAATTAAAAAAATCCTCAGTGTCCTTAACACATTTTCATATAATAATTTGTTTGGCAATTGTAACTTAAATTATGTATTTACCCATTGTGCCTTTATTTGGGTTTAAATGTAGAGCCATAAATAGTAATTATTTAGGCTACTAGTGCTATTTTATTAAATCATGTGAACATCTTGGCTGAAGGACCCAAACAGCATATTTTGCAGTACTGTTTTAGAAAATCTTCATTAAATAATACACCCAATCTGGAAATCAGTAGATACTCACAATTTCAGCAGCTTTCCACATGCACCTTTGTATACCATCTCATTTGACTTCTTCAACCAGGAGCCACATCATGTGTTTCAGCTCTTCTGTCTTACCTGGAATATATCCATTCATAATTCACTGTTAGGCTGTACAAATGCAAATGCCCACACAAAGGAAGCAAGAAGTTGCTGGGAGCAGGAATGCTCCTTTTGGCAGCAGTGTGGAGTCAGGTCACACAAAGTGTCTGTGTGATTGTGGCTGTATTCATTGGTGGTGCCTGTTGGTAAGATGCTATAGCTGCAATTACTTTCTCAGTCTTTTTAAAGACTTTTTAAGTGATAGCAAGTGCATATCATACAGAATTTATTTAAAGTTTTCAGAAGGAAATTGTTGATTCTTGGTTCTCAAAGACACTTTCACTACTCAGCTGAAGCACAGACTTTTCATAGTCCTTTGCAGGTCCAGATGCCATAAAGACCCTTGGTCTCTCTCTCTCACTGTATTTAGATATATTTGCTTGCATGGCTTTATTTATGACTGTGTAATTAAAATATGTCTGTTAAAACGGAATAGCTGATAAGCAGAATGAGGCAAACTAACTCTGAGCAAACTAAAATTTTGACAGTCTAGGAGAGTGTTGGGCATCCCACCAGAAATCGCTTTATCCCAGTTCAACTAAGCATGCTTTTCTGTACACAGGAAAAATACTGTTTTGCTAGAGGCTGACATGAGCATCATCAAAATCAGCAGTTAATGAATGTTCATTAATATTATGAAAATCTCATTCCTTCTACAAATGCTATGTGATTTATCTCTATAATCATTTCAGAAGACTGCAGGACACAACCTGCTGTGCCGCATCTTAACTGTAACCTGAGAAAAATTTTATGAGGTTCTTACAGCCTAAGGATTTTTGCAGCATTTTTGAAAGGTCCCTAAAAGGTATTACTTACAGCTGCATACAAGCTTTGTAAAGTATTAATAGCACTACTTCTTCTGTGCTGAGTGGATTACGGCCATATACATTTGTAATTGGTGTAACAGTGCGTGCAGAAGAATTTCAAAGCAGCCACTCATCCGAAAACTCTCTCGTTTTATTAATAGCCCATTCATGAAGAGACTAAGAGAGGATTGTGAAAAGTGTAGAAGAACTGAAGTCTGATAAGAGAAGTTGTGAGAACTGAGCACTGGATCCCTTGAGTCCAAAGCACATGGCAGCAGAAAATTTTTCAGAGGAAGGAAGGTAGCAGAGACTGAAGGTTGAGAGGGTGCTCCTGGCCTGTGGCAGCACAGCAAGACATCCTCTGTTTATGTAGGTGCTCAGCAGTGATTTTGCCTCTGTACACATTAGATTATTGAGAGTACCTGAAGCCAAGGCCCATCCCTGCTGGGAGCTGTCTGGATGCATTGATCCAGCAGTGGTCTATGCAGTATTTCATTTCATAGTTGTCAAAGGTATCATCTTCAGGAAATGACCTAATAAAAATCATGGGGTTTGCATTTTCCTGGCTCTCAGCAAAACCAGCCCTTCTTGAACAATTGAGAAACATGTACCCAGGTGCTCTGTCTTCTGTAGAGAAACTAAGGAAGTGCAGGTTTCATTAGTGATCTGCTTGCTAATCTCAAATGTGGCAGATCCAGCTGGGGAGAGCAGCAGTGTCTAGAGTGTAAATGCGTCCAAAAACCCCTTCTCCCTCTGCTTCTACCAGTCCTCAACCTGATGGGAAAGTAGTGTGTACATGCTCTAGTTGTTATAAGATACAACTTTTGAACTAGAATTCTATTCTATTATTGAGCATAATCAAAGATTCCAAAATGCCAGCCAGAATTTTCAAACATCAGATTTTGGTTCTGTGTTCCCCAGCTCATTCTGCACAGAGCTGTTTGCTGGAAGGTCAGTCAGTGTTGTTGACTGCATGTGTTATTAATTTCTATACATTCTTATGTGTTTGCATAGGCCTGTATATAGACATATATTAGATGCAGGTGATTTTTGAACAGACCTTTCACTAGCAATATAGTGAAACTCAATATGTAAAGTCAGCTACGTATGCTGAGTTTGACCATTAGCTGGTGCGTGATGGGAATGACCACTGTGCCTCAGGGTGGATATTCAGGGAATGGCTGATATGCCTGAAATGATAGTATCTTTATAGGACATTGTCAATAAAACTGTATTTGATATGCCATCTTAAGCCGCTTCTTTTTCCTGCCAGTTGTTTTATCTGATTTCCATCAGCAGCTTCCTCTTGCAGTGACTCCATTGTGTGCAGGCACAAAAGGTCTCCCATCACTTTCTTTCTCCTTCTCTTGCTGTGAAATTCCATTCTCTACAGGTCTGCTGTGGTCTCCTCTGTCCCCTACACTGGGCTCATAGAGCAGCAGCAGTCGGGTGCTGTGGTTGGGTGAAAGTGGGGATCCACATCAAACACAGGACTGAAAAAGTTCCCAGGAGCTTCCTATGGGAGCAGATTCTGCTTCTCATGCTTTCACTTCTGGCCAAAAAGGTAGACCTCAAACTGCTGACAGATTTGTTCAATCACAACCTGTAATTGTCACCTTCCAGGTCATTTTACCTGGTAGAATTTAAGTAAAGGAGTGAACTGGTGGTGGCAGTTGCATAATTAGCTTCAATTTCAAAATGGCACTTACCTGTTGCATTACCAATGGATGCTAATCAGGGTTTCCCCATGTTCTGACCTCCTGGTCTTGTCGGTATCTATGCAGTTTCCTTACTCTTTCCTAGAACATCTCTGAAGTTTTGAGACTGATTGCCTTCAAAAGTGAAAGGACTTGAATTAAAGGACAGAGTGGAAGTGTTAACTTGTCAGATGTTAACACTCACTTCGCATGGTTTACCATAAAGAGACATTATCCTCTAGTTATTTCTCTGATCCACTGTGATTTTCAGAGTATTTTCTATTGCTAATGAGGAAGGAACTTGTTCTTTTGGAGATGGGTCACATTTATTGCTAACCCTCAGGAAATTCAGACATGCAGTATAAGATTACCTAAATTAGAGGGACAGATGTTAACCTCTAAGAGCTTTTCATTTATCTTGATAGTTAAATGTTAACAATTCCAGAATATTGAAATCCTAATCTTATATATTGCAATTTTTTTGTTTATTTGTTACTGTACATTTAAATTACGAAACACTCTGAATTAGGTTTAGGATTTGTTTTAGTTTAATTTTTTTTTTTTGAGAGATCTTTCTGCTGTAAAGAAAACCTGGCAGAAGTGGCTCAGCAGCATAATGTGCAAGTATAAATAGAATGCAAGCTGTCCATTTATCTCAGCCCTGATCTACTTATATTCATCTGATGCTTATTACAATCGTGGTTTGTCTCTGAGCAGATACATCCAGTTAGGATTAAGCTTGGACAACTAACCTAATTCACTCTTGTAGCTCGCTCTTGTAACTTAATTCAGGGTTTCTGCCTAGATTTCTTGTGATACCGAATAGTTCTTTAAACTCCCAGCCCTTAATAAATCAACATCAAAATACTAAGAATACTTACCACAGTCCATGTTTTTAGTTTGTTTGCAGTAGCTTTTAGGTTTGCCCAGATGTATTTTCATTCATACCTGTTTGTGAGATTTTTTTCCCTCTCCAGCTTCTGCTGATATGTCAGTTTCAGATGACAGGTTCTCTAGAATACTTAATGGGACCCCTTCTTGAACTTTTTGGTAGACTCTTCTGCTAGAGTAGCCTGAAAGAGAAATACACCCGTCCAATTCTAACA
This sequence comes from Petroica traversi, assembly GCA_025920805.1. Classification (NCBI taxonomy): domain Eukaryota; kingdom Metazoa; phylum Chordata; class Aves; order Passeriformes; family Petroicidae; genus Petroica; species Petroica traversi. The sequence goes on along the minus strand of JAHLSL010000057.1, from coordinate 1,567,953 downwards.
AGCATAAAAATAACAAAGGCAAAAGATTGTACCTAAACTTTATATTAATCTTGTCCACATTGAAAATGGAAGATGCAGTCTTTTCTTGTATTTCAAGAACCTAGAATATCCATGGAATAATGGTTTATTTCTTGGATTTTCAGAAAGGTTTTCTCAACATTCTCACTCTACAAGAGCCCTGTGGGATTTGTAAAAATATCAAGTTTTGTATCTTTAACATCTCAGCTACACTTTCTTCTTCATTTCAAATCAGCCTCTAGTTGACTCTATTATTTTAGCCTACTGACTGGCCTCTGGCATGGATTAATCTTTGACAACTTGTTTTCATTTTTAAAAATCAACACAAGCAACTTGCTGTAATTCAACACTTATATAGGGTTATAAAAAAAGCTCGGGACTAAGCATAACAACAATCAGTGCTGTAATGGTATGTGGGCGTTCAGCTCTATAAAACAACTTACATTTCAGATTAGAAGTAACTTGTGTATTTTTAATGTGTGTAAAACAATCAGTTTCTACAATAATGTAACATGAGTCCAATTATCTTATTGTTTGAATGACTGTTCTCAACAAAATAAATACGTGTGCAGGACATAATTGATAAAACATGATTTAAAGAGAAAAATCTAACCAACACACTTTTCTTGCCCCTCATTTCATTTCCACTGTTACTGTGAGCATGCTGATGCTGGAAGATCCACATGACAAGATTTAGCTTATATGTGCCCTTATATTTGCTTTTAGAAACTGATCCAAGAAACAACCATTTCTGAGCTCTGAATATGTGTATTGTATTGTATATTCTCCATATAATTTTCAGAGACTTTTATATTAGTCATGTGAGATCAGTCCTGCAGCGCTTTGGTTTGTTTCTAGGGGTGTGAAGGCACTTCTGGTACTGGAGTTTCTCCTACCTGCCAGAACTCCAGGGAAAAAGAGTGGGTGAGCAGAAGATACAGATCACATAGGTGGACTCTTGTGCCCTGTGTGTGTGGTGAGATCTTGAAGTGCATGAGAGCTGCCGTGTTTCTTGTCTGTGGGATGTGCTCTTTTGCCTGAGAAACCAGGTCTGCAATAGGAGAAATAGCAGCACCAGTGGCAGTGACTTATCAGCAGATACGAAGAAGTGTGGAGAAATGGAATAAATATAGAGGAAGCTCTAGAGCAGTGATGATTCTGCTGAACAATTAGGAGGGATACAGGCTTCTTAATGTGAATCTTTCAGCATCACATCAAATGTGAGGATGCAAGGCAGGGCCAGTAAATAATTGTTAGAATTTGAAGGAAAAATCACAGTAGTGCATTCCAGATGTCCTGGACATGTAAGGCCCCTGTGCAAACAAAAAGGTCAAAATGAGCAGTAGGAACATTGGAGAAAGTGATGGCATCTTAATTTAGTGATTCCCAAGACAACTTGAAGTTACTGTTCTAAATTATTTTGAGAGTTCCTGGGAAAGGAGGAATCGGGGGGGAGTGTACAGCTGTAAGTCACTGGGGCTGTTCTGTTGTCAATGTGCAACACTCTGCCTGCAGTCACAAACAGACCTGGAAATGAAGCATGAGAAAAATAAGCCCTATTTCATTGCCACAGTTTTGTTGATTCCATCAGGCTGTCTGCAGTCATTTAAAGATAATTGGAGGGGTGTTACCCACTGAATGTTACAGTTTATGTGATGTGAAAAGAGAGCTAGGTGCAGTCTAGTTGGTTCTGCCAACTACTACTCAAAGAATATTGCTGTCTGTAAACTCTGGTGAAATTTGCTGATGCTGTACAGAGCAGAGAATATGTCCTTCAAATAGGGGCTTTTGTTACAGTAATGCCAACAGAAAGGGAAAATATTCAGATTATTTTCCTGGAGATGGAAGCTACTGCTGTTTGGAAAACAGTGCATTACACCATCTGTTTCCTTCTGATTGCGCACTACCACAGCCATTGTTGTGATTAATTTCTTTGCTTCTAGGCACAAATTTGAGTGCTTGAAAGAAGATTAAAAGCTTGTTTGTGGACAGGGATGTAGCTAATGGCTAGATTTCAGTCGGATTGTGTGTACTTACCAACTTTACAGTTTAAGTCATCAATCTTCTGCATGCATTTGGTATGTGAAGAAAGAAAGGAGAACATCCTTTTTCCTTGTAACCCTCTACATGAATTGCTGGTGAGGTTTTTTTTTTCACTATGTACCACTAGTGTCATCACACACTCAAAATACAGCTGGGACTAAGAGTCACTATTTATAAAATCATAGAGCCATTTAGGTTGGAAAAGGGCTTTAAGATCATCGAGTCCAACTATTAACCCAACACTGGCAGGTTCACAACTAAACCATGTCCCTAAAATGCCACACACGTCTTTTAAAATACTCTCTAAAGAGAGAGGGTGACTCAACCACTTCCTGGACAGCTTGATCCAGTGCCTGTCAAATGTTTTTGTGAAGAAATATTTTCTAGTATTCAATCTAAACCACCCTGAGGCCATTTTCTCTTACCCTATCTGCCTCATTTTCTAGAGAGGCTTGGCTGATGAAAGAAAATGTGTAGTTTCATCTTCATCCCGCTTGATTGTCAGAACAGGTCCTTAGGTCATGATGTGCCCCAAAAGCCCCAAACAAGTAGTTTTCCTGCCAGATAGGAGGGAAGCTCCAATGGGTGACAAACTGCCACAGGCATGCCCTGGTCACATTTAGTGCCTCCACTGGGAAACTCAGCAAGGAACAAGTTGCAGTGTTGTCTCTGCAGATAATGTTGTTGCACTTTACCTGGCCAGAACTGCTGCTCTGTGCCCCCGGTGACAAGCAGCACAGAAAATGCAGAATTTTGGCTAATATGGATGCTGTCTTACCTGAGTTCCTCTTTAGTTTGCACCCTGAGTATATAGTGAAGTGGCAGTGTGTATCATGGTGGTGTTCCACCACTAGGCTGTTCCCATCCTTCCTTCCTGAGAATTTCTGGGTGCTTAAATAAGCTTGGAAAGCCTTGGTTCCAGGATATGCAGTGGTCCATCTGCTTGATATAATTAATTTGGAAAACAAGTGATATTTGCATGAAACTCATCTGTTCTTAATTATTTTATATATATATATTTTTCTTGGTTGTCACATTTCAAGATTGTCATGTTTGTTCATGATTTCATGTCAAAAGTTGAACCTTTTCCAGCTAGGACTGTAACAATTCTCCTCTGTTAACGCATTGTATGCAAACTAATATTTTGTAATGAGATATTTAATATTTACCTCAATGCGAGTTAATTAAAGATTGTCTCTTTGAATTTACTTTCAGGGTAATAGATGACACATCGTATTTTAAAACACTCCTTCAGGGTGATGTGCATAATGTTATATATTTGGGTTGTGGCATATCTTGGCCATACAGGACATAAATTAAATAGATTTGAGAGGAAAAATTTGACTGCCAACTAAAGCAGCATTATCAATTTCCTCTCTCCTGCACTGAAAGAGACAGGGGGAGCAGACAGTGTAGGGTTTCCTGATATGTTTTAAGAAAGCCTGGGATTCATTTCCCCTCCCTTCCTTCCTATTAGCTGTTTGTTAACTCCCAGGAAGATCCAGGTTTTTCTCATAAGTCCTCCCTGCTCATGTATTCTGGAAACAGGCTCTGCCTTTGAGGGGCTCAATCCTCTGTGCAAATGCAGGGGGAGGAAGAGGAGTCACATCGATGATAGGAGTCTAACTTTGGGCAAATGAACTGAAGAGCAGTTTCTAATTGCCAGCATTGTATTCACAGTGGTATTTTATTTTAATTTGCTGGCACGAGCATAGCACTTGTCCCTAAAGGATACCAGGTGCTGGAGACAAAGCAGGAGATGCAGCAAGTGTCAGTGCAAGATTTCTGTCCTCGGAGCACCGAGCTGTGAACTTACAAGCAAAACTGAAAAGTTGAAAGAAAGACAATCGACTTGCCTTTCTTCAGGAGAAACCTTGCAAGTTCCTTTGCGACAGCTGAACACCCCTCGCATTAAGGAGAAGGATGTGAAGAAGGAGCAGCTTGGGATGAGCACTGGTCTTGGATCTCCCTGTGTGGCTGGAGTGCATTGACAACCTGGATGTTTTGTGGGGGCTTTCCTTCATCCTAAACAGCACAGAGCTGGTAATTTGGATATAGTTATTTTGGATAAAACACTAAGAAAGAGACAGTTTTGCACCTTTTTTTATTTTCTTAAAATGTCACTTGCTAGTCTGATCTGCTTATGAAAGAAGCTGTGACTTCTTTATTCATGCTGATCACACTGAAAGTAAACTGAAGTTGTGGTAAGATGTCCTGTCTGCTGGGAGCAGCTTCCTAGGAACTGAGAGGATACTGCAGCTTAATCCAGAAAGCATCTTGGTATTTTCAGTCCATTAAATGCAATCCATCTTTCTTTTTCCTTTCTAGTGGAACTAAGTATTGGTTCCTGAAGAAAAGTGCATACAGTACAAATAACTGCACTGCACCCTCTTCCAGGACTTTAAAACTGTGGCCTTTTTCATCATATTTTGGTATAATCTGAATTTGAAAAAGAAATTTCACACTCCATCAACATTAAAAAAAATCAGAATATCTTTCAGTGTGTTAGAAGAGAGTAGTTCTACGGAGGTGATCTTTCATTTACTTTGCTGAATAGCTTGGTGAAGATACACCCATGTCTCAACGCCGCCTTTTAAGAGAAGGACATGAAAGTCATTTTAGGATCCTACAAAGATTTTTCCAAGGCTCTCATGGCAGACGGCACTCAAGAAATAACCCACATCAAGTATGCTCTGGTGAGGTGAACGTGTACATGATCCTATAGTGTGGTGTGTGTTTACACTGAATGTTGCAACTAAATTGGAGCAGCAAGTGAGTTGAATATAAGTAGAAAGCAGCCTAGGATTTGTGTTACAGATTTTTTCCAGCTGATGACTCATGTAGGAACAAATGTTTTCTTGGTTTTTTTTTTTTTTTTCTGAAAGTGTACCCATGTAGGGATCCAGCAATTATTACAGTTAAAAAATACAAATCTTTATCAGTATTAGGTATTACTCATGATAGTAATTACTCACTATCACCAGTACCTGCTGGAGAAAAACTTTGTACCTTGTTTTTTCTTACATTTCCAGGTGTATGACAGTATCCAAAATAGATTTGAACGCTTTATGTCAGCCCTCCTTTTCTATTCTAGAAGAGTATTTGTCTCCTAAATTCTATTTACACAGAAGAAAATATATATAACTACTCCAAAAATCAAGAAGCCTCTGATCACATCTGTAATGTACTAAATTTAGGACTTGCCACCACTTAGTCTCAAAATCTGTTTCATAGAGTATGTGTTAGTGTGACTGCTAATTATATAATCTTTATGTTTAGTATAGCTACATTTTGTTTGTTTTTGTTTTTTTTTTTTCTCTGAAATAGGTTAATCTTGACTGGCTAAGATAAGCTGAAGTAGATTTTTCAGTAATTAATTAATTCAGTAATTAATTAATTCAGTAATTAATTTTTTTTATTCACAGTGACCTAATATGATCTTTTAAAAAAAATTATTTTTTTGATTCTTTTTAAATAATTTGGAAAACTACATCAACATAAACTAAGCTACCTTTGTTAATTTTCAAGGCTCTTCAGTATTCCTTTCTTTGATGTTGACATTTACTCTTAGAAAACAAAAATACAGAGAAAAATGCTTCTCTGGTGAATTGATTTTCTTACACCTTCATTTATACTGCATCTTTTGTTATCTATTGTGCTTGGAATTAAAACTAGAAAGTTTTTTAGTAAAAAATTTATTTTTATAGCTTCTGAAATGTAAAGATTTCACCTTTCCTGACTTACCAGTTCTGGGCATTTGTGAGGCCAAGGTTTGGTACTTTTAGGAGTGCTTACTAGGAAATTATCAAAATCTAACAGTTAATTCTACTCACCTGAGACTAGAAAAATTGCTATTAATAACAGTAAAGAAAAAACCAAGAAAAATTTGATAGTATTTTAACCATATGGGGTGCTATCTTGTAAAGCAAAACAAAACAAGGCCTCCTCAAATTTCGGTCTTCCTTTCATGTAGGATTTCATGTACTATCACTTTGTAGCACTCACATTGCAGTCAAGTCCATAGTGTAGCCATGAAAGCCACCACTTCCATCAAATATTTTATGTTTTTTATATTTTTATGAGTTTCAGGCACCTGCTGGCCATTCATTGATGGATTGGAGTTAATCCAAAGTATAGGCAAAGCATTGACTACATAAGAAAAAACCACAAATTCAATATATTGAACATATTCTAAGAGATAATATTACTATTTTTTGCCTATTTTCCTTTAGACCTAGATCCTTAATATAAATCATGTAATGCTATGCAACCGTGTCATACTGACATCTTCTTTTCTCTATTTAGAGGTGTGTGTGTATAGACAGAAAAATAGTATATTTCTGTAGGAAGCTGTCTGTTCTGTCTCCCACCCATCTTTATTATTATTCCAAACTCTTTTTGATCAAGTGGCAGCCTTTTCTGTTTGAAGTCTTCAAGTATGCAAAAATTCTGTTTCCTTTCCTTCCTGTTACCCATTTTATGTTGACAGTAGGAAAGCAATTATAGGCTTTTAATGTTAACCTTGTATATCTAGTAAGAATTACTCCATTGTTTTGGTCAAAGCTGGCTTATGGCCTTTTGGACTGATTGGAGTTTTCCTGCCTTCCTGGTAGCAAACCTCAGCTTTCAGTGGCACTTACAGACCAAGTGTTACACAGAAGTGAATCAAAGTTTTAGACTGTGGAAACAGAGAGGTATTCCAGCCTGGGAACATTTCTGTCCTGCAGCTACGTGGGTGCAATCTCAATTTTGGCAGAATGTATTTCCAAAGTAAATGTGCTCATGAGTCTGTGAATCCCATGATATGCACCTCTCTTCTCCCTGTGACAAAGCTGAGCTGCTCTGTCCTGTTGCCTCAAGTCTCACAAAGCTTTGTTCTCTCTTCATTAGCATCTCTGAAAATTGCTGAGAGTGTGTTTGCTTTGCTGTCACTTCATCCTTTCTCTGTATGTTAAAATATTTAATATAGGATATAGAAACCTTTAACTGTACAATTAATGTCCTAGTTCATATATTGATTTTACATTACCTTATTTACCTTAATAAGGGAAGTTGGGCTGGCTTCCAGAGTCATCATACTTCATCAAATCCATCTCTGTTTTATTTTCATTTTAACAAAGCAGACTTTATTTACTTACAGCTTGTTGGCAGTTGGGTCTGTCCTCCTCAGCCTAATCCTCATTGTGCTGTTCTCTGCAGGTGTCTTTTACTCAGGGCAGGCTGTGTTGCCTTTATCCACTCACCCTGGTTGAGCCCTGGCTCTGGTGACACTTGCTCTTTGGAATGCAGATGTTTGGGACCAGGTGCCACGTGGCCCCTCCTGCCTGGACAGGCATGGCCCAGGCTGGTATAGTGAGGGCTGTGAGACAGCATTGCATTTTCTGAATCCATCACTGACTGTATCTTCTGTGTGCTTCTTCATCTCTTGCTGCAAGCAGGAGGAGCAGCAGTTGTGGGTGGTGGAGGATTTCAGCCCTGGGAAGCTGTGGCTCTGAGCAGCTTTCTCTGGGGACAGCTGTCTGCCATCAGCAGGGGAGATTTTCAAGGTGCTGATGTGCTGTGGCCCTTTGTGATGGGCATCCCAGCGCAGTGCTCACAGACTTTGGGATTTCTCCCTCTTCTTGCTTTCTCTAAGCAAATGGGAACAGTAGGTCAGCTTGAACCAAGGGCTGTAGAACAAGTCTGGCAAGTGGAGACGCCAGAGACACCTGCCTTCAGTCTGTGCTGTGCCTGGTATGGATGGGGAGTATCTTTGGAGGCATCCTGTAGCCTGCATCTTTTCACTCTGGATTCAGGTTGGTATTCTGACAAAGATGGCTGAGGCTCTAGGACAGTTTGCTTTCGTGTGCAGTTCTAGGACTGTGATGGATGGGTGGCTGAGGAGATTGTGTCATAGGGTCCTTCTAATCCAAAGAAGTTCTGTGAAAAGGTACAGCGAGCAGCATTCTGTTGTGGGTGTCTTGTACTAAAAGATTTTTGTACTGAGTCAGACAGAGCTTGGTCAATCCATAACCTGAATAATCCACCACAAAGAATGAGGAATCTAGAGGAAGAGCACTTTTACATCATCTGTGTCAGCCAAGGGGGGTGCAGATGTGGTACATCTTTTCCTGAAGCTGTATGAGTATTTCTGCTGGATATTGGGCATTCTTGTAAGGGGAGAGAGAGTTAGCTTACGGGCAGGCTGACAAAATGTGTGGATGCAGAAAATGTCAGACTGAACACACAAAAATAGAAGAAATATTTAAGTACCTGAAGGCTTCAGTGTAGCCAAAGCCTGCCTGTAGCCTGTGCAAACACTGACATTTCAGGTGAGTGTTAAAGTCTGCCCCAACAGCTTTATTACTGTTAGTCCCAACACTAGATAGGTCCAGGGTGTGAGGCTGTGTTTACTGTTTGCTGCATTCACGCCTTTCTTTGCTGGCTGGATAAAGGTGTTGAAAAGGGATTCATTTAGGATTTGAGGGTTCTGTGCTGGAGACTGACTAACCTGTCCTGCTTGAAATGCTCTTGCACTTTTTCAGTCAGAAAGATGGAGAAGAGAGTTAAGTGTGAATCCATAGCAGAGGTGATAAACTGCACCTGTGAGAGAACAATTCAGTATGACTGGTTCCAGATAGCATTGTGAATATCTGCCTGAAAAACAGTTTTGCTTTGCCTTGTTAAAGCTGAACATGAAAGAAAATATGCTTAGGGCTCATGCTTATATATACTGTATTCCGACACTGAGTGTATCAGCAGTCTGTAAATATTCAGGGTGGGGTCATGAGGGGAGAACACTATAATTAAAGAGGTAATTACAAGAACAATGGCATTAGTTGAGGAAAATATATTTGTAAAGTCATCTTGTGCCACCTGTTGTATTTATGGAACAAAGTTCAGGTAATACAAAAGCACTTAGCTTCTTGGGGCAGTTTGTTCTGAGCAGGAGAAGGGAAAAGTGGACCTCTTTTGTCTCTGATGATGAATGAGAGAGGAATTTCACTAGCAGAAATGAAGAGTTATTATTTTTTCTCAGAATGGTGTTCATGGCTGGACTTTGTAGCGCAGGGTAAGTTGGCTTAACTTATAATTTATAACTCTTAGGTCTTGCAAATGTAAACAGACCTGTGTAGTTTGCCAAGTCAGGGGTGTGTAAGGTGTGTGCCTTGGGACTGTGCTCTTGTGAGGGTTTTAAACATGTTTTATACGTTCCAAAAAAACATTTCAGGAGTCTTAATATAAATTTTGCTGGCCCACTGATTCTTGAAAATGCACACTGTCCATAGAAAACACATCATTGGAGAGTCTGAGTGGTAAATGATACTATTTGGGTTTTATTTTAAAACCCTTTTCCCAAAGGTAGTAAAACATTAAGTATTTTAGGATTTAAATTTTCATATAAGATTTTTATAGGGTTTTTTTTTCAGATAGCATTCCCCAAACTTGTTGCCATTTAATATCTGTGATGTACTTAATTGATTTATTTGGCTCAAGCAAGTTACTTGCTGAAAAGTGAACACATCAGTAAAAGTCAGTCACAGCTGACATTCTTGTGAAGATAGAAAAGGTCCCAAGCAGTAGGTCCATCAAACATGAACTGTTTGTTCCCTGAAATAATTTTCAGAGCATCATCATACAATTTAATAGGAATTTGTTCAGTGTATGTTGTCTGATAAAGAGGTTCCTACTATTCAGATACCAATTCAGAAACTCTGGCAAATGTTTTTCTTCCATCACTTAGGTGTCTGTATTGACCTGTCCTATAAACCTGATAGATCTTCACTTCTTTTTTTTTGAAATGCTTTTTCTTCCTTTAAAAAAACTTCTAAACCTTTATTCTTTGTGTTAAAAAGTAACAGTGAAAGAAATGCATGATTTGAGAGGTGTATTTTACAATCATATCAAGATGCATGCTGTGATAGAAAGTAGAAATATCTGAACAGGATGACATTGTCAGCAGATTTGTGAGATTGGTACTATTCAAGATTCCTGAAATTGCTTATTATTCCCTATTTTTTGTGTTTTAAAAGTGATTTGAAAAAAATTAGAACATTCTGAATTTTGCTGTTGTAAAAGTTACTATTTCCAAATTTTCGGTGCCTTAATTTAGAGGAAAGAATGTTACTTCTCCAGCAGTGTGCTTAATAAGGAGGGAACACATTCTGGGATACTGCTATACAGACCACCACTTTTACGCTCCTGGATTATGATTATTCCAAGAAAACAAAGACTTTTAAGAGTCTCTCTAATGAGCAAGAGACACGCACACAGAATTAGGGACAATACAAGACTGTGCCTCTAGGCTCCTCTCCTGTAGATGCACACTGACTGAACTCCATGAGCCTTCTCCCTTGCCCCTTGGACTTCTTCAGCCTCTCTTTTTCCCTGTTTTCTAAGATTTAAGCTGTCTTTGAGTTTTCCTACAGGGAACAGACATCATGTTAAGGGTTACATGTGTGAATGGAAGAAAAAAAAAAAAGAAAAATATTCCATTACTTCAATACTTGTAAAATGAATCCTCAGAAAGCAAAATCTGCCTTTGAATCTTGAAATGAAGAAAAAATGTTTTCCTGACCGTTAGTGCTATTTGAAAAGCCCTTTTAATTAGAGGGAGTAGCTATATATGACATTATACCATAAGAGGCAGTGAGCTAGTAGGAATTTATATTTTTCTTGCTTTCATGGCCAGTGAAGAATATATGAAGAAAAAATAAAAAGCAATAATGAAAGAAAGAACTTAGAGTTGCCCTGATAATAATTTGTGAGACTTTGCTTCAATAATTTAGAGTAAAAACTGCTTACTTTTCTTATAGTCTTGCTTTTCCACGTGGAGAATTGTCAACAAGTAGATATTTACACTGTGGGCAGAACCAGTCCTGGAGCCAGGATGTAGCTTTATTTACTCCCTTTATCTTCATTGTTCTTCCAAGAAGTTGCCAATCTCATGTGCTGTTGCAATCTGTTTAGTTCTGCTGAAGTTGTGCTTCATAGGATGGTTTATGCTACTTCCTCTTACTGCATATGCTTACAGTGTTTAAAAAAATCCCACATGATCTTCAAATTAACCTCAGAGGTTAAGCCTACCTGAAAAGGTCAAACACACATGGCCTTGTGCTGAAGCAACCTAAGCCAAAAGGATCAAAGTTTGCTGTAAGATTTCCAGCACTTCCTGACTGAAACTAGCTCTTGTATTTATTTATTAATTTTATCTTATTTTGGAGCCACTGTGTCTTCTTCCAAAGCAGGAAGCAGAGATCAGTGCAACTTTTATGTGTTTCATTTCTTGCTCAGTGATCTAAAAAACACCCCAACAAAGATTCTATTTTAGGCAGGAGTTAATCCAACATCACACACAGCTTGTTTCTTGCACTTGGACTTGAGTATGGTGTGAAACCTTCTGAAGTCTTGTTGGTTGGTGGTTTTACCCTGAAAATAATAGCCAAGGGCTGCTGATAGCTCTGGTTTTCACATATACTTACTCTTCATTAGTATCTGTCAGCAGTCTTTGGTGTCACTGACTGTGAGTTTGTCAACTTGCACACAATTCAAGGTGAGAGACCAGGCTGTTGAGTAAGTTCATCTTTTCCTTTTGGAGTGAAGCCAAAGAACTAACTGAAGGACCTGTGAATCTTTTGTAGGGGCTGCTTCTTCTCCCTTCTTATCCTCCAGGTGGAAAAAATGTGAGATTTTTCCACTTAGACTCTTGACAGCATGCAGTGAATCTCAGCCTCATCTAATTATTAACAGCCTTACCCTTTGTAACTTCAAAGTTTCTAATCAACTCTGGAAGTTTTTTTAAATAGAGGTCACAAAAAAGTGAGTCTGAGGACCAAGTTAGATGACGATCCTGAAGGGCTCAGTGGAAATGGCTTGCAGTTGTCTTTTAGTATGGACTTTTGTCTACTTAACAAACGATGGAAGTTGGTGGAGCAGTTGGGAAGGAGTTAAGCTGTAATTTCAGGTATGAGCGGTTGGTCAAGGTTCACTTTTAAAAATCATGTCCAGTACAGTTCTCATGGCAATTTATCTTAGAGTTCTCCTGGATTACAATAGCTCTTGTGATGTGTGACTTACCTAGTAATCTAAATCTGGATAGGGCTATGTTCTGAGAACCATTAGGAGTTTCAGATGGACAAGCTTAACATAGTTGCTTAGTTGAGTAGTTCTCTGAATGATTCCCTCTCTTATTTCTCTGACAAATCACTTTTGAAGTATGTGACATAGTTTATAGGATTCTGTGGCAATTAATTTATCTGTGTCATCTGGCTTTTTACTTGCTTTCCAGGCTTTTATTTGAAGGAAAGATGCAATATATATTGCCTTAGTTTTCGTCTTCCAGGTGAAAGATTACATTTCATGAAACATGAGCAAATGGTTTCATACAGTCAGTCTGTGGAGCAGAATATTCTCTAATTCCTGATTCCTTCATGATTAAAAAATAAACCTTTTCTCTGCTTTAGCCAAACCTGAAATTCTTACCATCTTGGGTGGATTCCAAAGGTGTGTATGAGAAAGTGGATAGGAATCAAAACATCAGTTGTTTTTAAGGAGAGGTAGTATGAGAAATAAGGAATTCAATATGTTGCCTCTATCCTTTTACATTAGAGGAACTTCCCCTTTCTAACACTGTTTGTTATAGCTGCATTTTTGAAACAGAAACTTAAAACATGTCCTTCTGGAGAGAACAGAGCTCTCCTTCAAGTCTCCTTTCAAACTTTCTAGCTTCTATCATCTAAATCTCTAGTAGTATCTTCAGACTGTGCATGTGGGGCACAGGTAATAACTTGTGTTATTTACTGTGATGGCTTTCAAAGACTCTTTAAGGACTTCAGGTGGAAGTACAGGTGGTGTCTACTACTTTCAGTGTAAACTTTTCCCCTTTTGATTGATAGCATTTGACCTTGATTCCTTCTCTGATTTTTTTTCTGACTTCCAGCTATTGAAAATTATGTTCTTTGTCTGCAAGGTAAGTTGTAATAATAATTTTTGCAGATGTTGTCATTTGCCTTCAGAGAGATATTTTAGGGCTCAATTATTTGGAAAAAAAATTTCAAGATTACAAGTTTTTTTTGATGTGTTCTAAGCTGTTTACCATGCTCCCAAGTATGAGTGTTGTGCACCTCCACTTCAGCACAAAACCAGCCTCTGCTCCTACATTGACTGAAAGCATTCAAGGAGGTTTGCTGGTATCTACCTTTAATGTTAAAGCCTAAAAACATAAGAACTGTCTTAGTGGCTCCCAATAAAGCCTTTTCTTTGCCATTGCCAAAAGAAGGCCTCGGGGGTTTGACCCAGCCCTTGGAATTTCTTTCTATATTCAGTTGTCTAAATACAGATCAGACTGCATGCAGAGAACTTGAGTTGTGATAGAAGAATTCATAATGAACCTCTGGTTTTGAGGTGTCAGGAGATTTTTAAGGGGATCATGTGCTTGGACTCAGTTAATAACTTTCCCCCTGAAGGTGCCCAAGCCACCATTTGGCAGTGTTTAATCCCTAAACAACTGGAATTTGGTTGGGGGTTTGAGGATAACAGTCTTACAGTCACAAGTGTTATGGATCCTCCACCCAGTATTTTCCACTCTGGCACGCTTTCAGTGTAAAAAAGAGAAAAGGTATTCCCAAGCCGACCTTATCAGATGGGGTTTCAGCCATTTGCCCAGCTTCAGGTCACCTCAGTTTATCCCCTTCAGCATATTTTTTGGGAACAAGGAGTCATAAACAGAGTAATAACAACTGTTTTCCACATTAGTTTGCTTCCTTCTCTCGGTTACAAAACCCTATTATTATTATTGTTTACATTTAAACAATGAGAGTGCTCTGTCCCCTCTCCCTGTCCCAGCACATGCCAACCTTGAGCTCTTGTGGTCCACAGGATTTTTGTGGATGCTCTATAACACAGTCACGGTAGCGTGCTGCTGCCCTGAAGTCTCCTCTGCAAACAATGGGCTTGTTCACTCTTAAATAGTTTAAATTTTTTAAAACAATTTCCTCTATGTGACCATGTTTATTTTAGAAAGGAAAAAACAGAGGTTGCTCTTGTAACCTGCAAAAGGCATCGGAGCTTCAGGGAGAGATTACATGTTTTAGAGCACTATACTGACAGTTAAGCAAGTGAGGGGAGGCAATATGATATAGAACAATAATATAAAACCAGAGGAAACGTGACAATGTAGGCTTTGGGCTGAAGTTTGCCAAATTGTGGAGTACACTAGAAATGTACTGATTATCTGCCAATCTCTGCTCTTGCATGGGAGGCAGTTACTTCCGCTGTCACAGATAGGAACAGGCTTGCAATAGGTCTATTTCTCAGCATTTAGGCTTCAGGAGAAACTTTGATTGCTGGTTTATGGCAGGGTGTTTGATCTAAAGACCTCCTTGCAAGGGTGTTTGCACAAGCTCTTTATCAGCCAACTGCTGGTGGCTGCACCTGTGAACCTTTAATGCCCGTGAATTCACCCCAGCAGGGCTGGCTGAAGCTAAATATCACTCAGCTGCTAGGAGGGGTGTATGTTTTTGGACAAGTTCATGATAGAGCTGAGAGTCTTTTCCTTCCACCCAGGTACAATGAGAGCTGCTTTTTGCTTGCCTGAAGAAGAAAACATGAAATAAACTCAGTGAAGTAATGGATTTTTGTTGTTGGTTTGTGGAGACTAATATACTTATGTGCTGTTACCAGTTTGTAGCTGAGCTGCTGTTTCCTTCACTAGTTAATAAAATAGGATTATTAAAAATAACATTTGCATTGTTTTTTTCTGCCCTCAGGAATTACATGCAAGTAACAGCAGGGACTAGAATATGTTTTATGTGCAAGCTTTTTCAAATCTGTTCAAAGCACAGGAGAGGAAATGCCATTGAAGAAAAAACCCTGAGAACTGATGGACGTTTCCAGAGTCTCAGAATGGGGAAAACGGAAAATTTGAAGGCCTCTTATACCTTACTTCCCTAATGCTCTGAAGAAGTGTGTACAGGATATTTCCTAAAGAAAATTTCAATTTCTTGCCCTGAAACTATATCTAAAATATAGTTCAGCAAGTAAATTCTTGTTGGGAAGTGGGGGAGCTTTGAATACTCCTAATATTACTGTTTGTGTGAAGAGTATGTTTGGTTCTTTGCTGATCCTTTGAATTGGGTGGGTGTCTGCATTTGTTATCCTTGATATTGAGCATTTGGTGTCCTGGAAAGGGGTCGGTGAGTGTTCAGCATTGGCTGAGGATGAAAACAGCAGCAGTTTCAGATGTGCTGTGTTTAACTATGAGAGATGGAGGCTTTTGGCAACAGACGTAAAATCTGTCATGTTAAAAAGACACTGTTAAATACTGCAAAGATGGGCTGTAGGATGAGACCTGAACTGAAGAGGCCTCATTTGCTGCTACTGTTGTGCACGGAGCTACAAAGAGTGCCTCACCTTTGATCCACTTGCCTTGTGCTTTTTCTTTTAGTGCAAATACAGGGGTAAGAGCTCAGTTCAAATTATGTTGAACTAATTAGGTACGCACTTGGTAAGGCAGGAGCTGGTGGAAAATAAATGCATTTTTTTTTCAGAGTCAACAAGAGGAAGAGCAGAAAGAATGGCTGGGAGTTGTGTCTCTGTTGTCTCTTGTGAGATTCATGGACATTAGTTCAGCTGCTGCATGTGTCAGAACAGGTGGGATTTGCTCTTTGGCCTTTGTTTCATCTTTCTTTACATCTTCCTTCTCCTTATGGAAAGGAGAAGAAACACAAAACTGTTTCAAAGGCCTGTTGGGGTTGAGGCATTTTCCCAGAACTGCAGATGGGGGGGACCCCAGAAGCGTCACTTTCTGTTAATTATGACATCCTAATTGGTGGAGGTCAGGAGGTTGATGTGGTGGGCTGCCAAGCTTATGTAAGTTTGCATAATTACATCTCTTACATGGCTGGTGCATCTCCTTCTGCTGTTGCTCATCTCAAAGTGGTGTGAAGGCTTTTGAGGAGTGCTGATGAGAGGCTGACACTCCTGAGCCACCCCTGGCAGAGGCGGGGTTTTGTTGTTCCACGCCACAAGCCGGCCTGGGCTGTCACACCTGGGCCAAAAGTAAATACTGTAACAGGGCAGGCAGCAGGCTGAAATGTGGAAAATGACGGTAATGCTGCTGTTAAAAAGCTTGTCCTCCACACTGCTTTCCTGAACGGGCCAGGAAGCATCCCGGGAAACTGGAAAAGAAGGAGAATGTCTGTTGCTTAGATTGATTAAAATCGCAGGGACTGGCTGCTTTTGCAATCAGGTAAGGGCATAGGCTTCCTGTTTGCATCCTGGAGACTGGGAACAGGACATGGTTACAGCTGCTTGCTGCTGTTTTTGGATGTTACAACAGCTCTTTGCAGGGTTAGGTTTTTTAAAACTTATTTTATAGAAGTGGCTCATTAAAGGGATCACTGCCTTTTTAACAGATTAATGTTTTCCTTAAAATCCTTCATCTACAAAATAAAAAGGTCAGGTGTGATTTTATGTCATGTCTTTCCACAGAAAGCAACTCCTGTGAGCTTTCTCTCTTTTCCACTGACTAAATTTAAGCAAGAATATCATGCTGCTAAGTAAAAGGGATAAGGTACTTTTTTCTCTCATTGTGGTGAGGCTTTCTTTCTTTAAAGGAAGTGAATTTCTGTTGAGAACCTGAAGCAATTCTCCTGGTTGGCTCTCCAGAAGAAGCCAGTCTGTTTTCTGCTTATTTTCATTTTGATCAGTGGAAGATGATCTTGTCTTAAGCTGGTATTAAGTATCTTCTTGTCTTGAGGAAACTGCGAATCTTGTCGAAGCCCAGGAGGGTGAAAAAAGTGGCAGTGAGAGAAACTGAGATACTGTTTTGGAAACATTTAAGTGGGGGGAGTGGTGACCTTTGAGGATTGTTCAGTGCATTTACTTGCATCTTTTTCACACTTTTCCCATGTGTGGGGACTTCGTGGGTTGCACAGCCACAGACAGCTTGCTGCAGCGTGCATGCCTAGACCACAAAAATTCAAAATTGTCAGTGAAAATCAAAACTGTCTTGATAAGTAAGAAGACAGTGGCATTTTCATCCTATCAGTTATGCAGCTTTTACCATTTTCAAGTGTAATCTCACAGCAGTGTGGGGTCAGATTTATACAGTGTAAGAAGGACTTCTGGTTGATGGCCCATTCTGAAGAATTTTGCTTATATTTGCCAATCTAAGATGACAAGTAATGATATGAACTCATAACCAGATTTTTTTTTATTCTATTTGAAGCTATGAGTAATCCTTCAGTACTGAAATATCATAACTAACTTGTCCAAACCCACCCCAACTGATTATTTTAGAGATGTGATGGAATGAATATTTTTTTACCTCTTAATTTTGCCTCAGATCTAAGGCAGATCTCTCTTCTCTCTGTCTTGTTTGTTTTTTTATGGATTTTTGGGAATGATGATTTCTGCAATTTTCCTTTCCTTCCTTTGTAATAAATAGTTTTGTAACCTTTATCTGTGTTCATCAGTATTACAGGAGCATATGATATTTTTTTTGGAGCTGGTTCTCCCACAACTTTTGACCTGAAAGTTTTTCTGCTTCCTGAATATCTTGTTCATCTGGGGGGAAAAAAAAAAAGAAAGAAAGAAAAAAAAAAGATTGTTTCCTTCGGAGTCATTAAAAGGGTTTCTTATTGCTGACAAAGATTTATTTTATACTTTGGCTATAAATGTAGTTGCGATTGTGGCACAAAACTTCATCAGTTGTGATGGTCCCTGTTGGTTTTTCTTGCTTACTGAATTAATGTTCTTACTAATACATATGTTTCAGAATATGTAATAACCTGTTTTGCCTTTCCTAATTTTAATTCCTGTGCTGCTTTCATCACATGTTTCTGTTGTTATTACTTGCTGTTGAGTTCTCCTTTCTGTTGGCACTGAACTCCACATCCATTTTTGCATCGTCAGTGGGAAGAACAAGAGGGGGGAAAAGTGGATCTAATTTTTATATCTCTTCCAAATTTTAGTCCTACCTTCTGTCTAAGCTCAGCAGTGATTTGGTTTCCACCTTTAATTTCAGTTTTCATTTGTCATCAGACTGCAGTCTCCCACCTCTGAATTCTGAGCACCACTGCAGAAGCCTTGAGCCCCAAGCCAGAAGTCCTCTTCTCCTCACACCAGTGCAGTCTGAATAGCAGTATCTGTGTTCTGAGTACTGCTGCTGTTCCTGAAGTTAAAAAGGTCACATCCATTTCTTTGTTGGCTTTGCAACTGTGCACGGAGGGAACTGTCACTAAATACTGCAGGATAAAGTGCTTACTACTAACTCCTGTGTGATTAAATTAATCCTGAAGGAAAGTCCAGTTTTTGTGTCTCTCTGAAACAAGAAACCTTGGTAAACTCTGCAGCACAGCCAAGGAGAGGCCTATGAGCAGAGACTTGTGGGGGAGCTTGTTTAGAAAGGACATGTAAATATGAAAGTGTAAAGTGATTAAAATTCAGTTCACGGAACACCAGAAAGATATAATTTTTAAATTAGAAATTGAAACGGATGTGTGACAACTACATTCTGTGGCCAGGCTTCTGTCATGATTTTGGGGAAAGCCCCTAAGAATATTCATGAGCCAGAGAAGTGCCATCCATGATAGAGTGTCACTCTGCCTTAAAAATTACTGACATGTTCTTTTGCCTTTTGTTTTAGTTTTTTGGTACCTGGTGTGAGTGATGTGCAATCTTCAACACTTTGAAGTTTGTTATTTCTCACTGAAGTATGCAGTTTCTCAGCAGCTTTCCTTGTATTTTTTTCCAGGCATTATCCTTTTGAAAGATAGTACAGGGTTCAGCCTTTCAATTGAACAGCGTACTTTTCTTTTAAGTGCTCCACCAACTACTTGTATATACCAGCATGCTTGTTTTCAATGGAAAGAGTATATTTCTTCATGGATGGAAGTTTTATTTGGTTTTTTAAATTGTTATTTCCTGACCATGATTTTTGATTGGTTATAGTTGCTTAAATTTTATTTTAGATATCATGCAGGGACCTTTTTTGATGACTTCACATCCAAGCTGAAAATTGCCAAAGCAGTTTCAAAATGGATTAGTTTTGTTGCTGTGTGAATATTTAACAAGCTGCTTAGTATAATAGATTTATACGAACATGTATCTTTGTGTGAGTGTATAATAGGTATATAAACTAATTTTAATCCTTGGAATCTTTTGATGTAAACCAGACAGAATTGTAAATTTTGAGTGCTTGATGACTTCAAAAAGAATGAAACCTCTTTTGCATCCATTCTTTGAAAAAAACATCAAGAAGGATTAGAAGAAGAAAAGGAATGGAGCTTTTAAATAGTCTAGTATGCTAAACTAAAAGCCATCAGATTATGCATCAAATTGCTCCATGTCTTCAAAACTCCACAACTTTATAAATTCTGCAGTTACAGATGTGAGTTAGGTGTATTTTACTAGGAGGTTTTTTGAGAAAGTATACATTTGTGTTATGCTAAGGATGATCCTATAAGGTAGCTTTTGTTATGCTGAGTGCCACAAAGTGCCACATCACTTTTTTGGTGTGTTTTTTTGCTAAGTACAGCACCCCTGAAGGAAAAAATATGTTTAATAATTTTATTTTAATGTTGAACTTGCCAGACTTTAATATCCTTTACCACAAACATTGCCACCCTCATGATGCACTCTTGCACATGCCTTATAAAGCAGTATCTTGTATATTTAAGCCACAGTCATAGCTTTCTTCTCTGGGTTTCATAAAACTAGGATAACACAGTCTTTAACCTCAGTTGACTTTGAATCCATCCTTTAACAGCTTCTCCCACAGTGTTTTCCTCTGTTCTGCAGGCTGGAGCCTGTCACTCAAATCCCATGCTGAGGTGGGAGGGAGAACTCAACCTGAGTGCAGAGCCTGAGTGGAGTTGAAATTAATTTCTTTGCATTTATAAATACATACGCCTGTGCCTACCAAGATTTTCTCAGGAGAGCTCTTGCTTTGTGTTTAAATAGAGCTTAAATTTGCCCTGAAGTCTTCTTGCATGCATGCCCACATAGCACAGTTTTCCTCTCTGGTTCTATTTTAAGCTGGATCATGAAGGCCAGGGAAAGATTTTGTGCTTCAGTGCTTTTGCTCTTTCTTTCTGCTCTTCTCTGAAATGCACAGCAAGAAATTCAGGTATTGTACCATGGAGCAAACATTTCTCCTACACACACTGTCTAAAATAGAGTGCTAATTCAAAAAGCCATTTGATTACTGGCTGGAACCCTCTTGTACCAGAAGACTCTTTCCCAGGAGCCCATCAGCCCAGCTTTCTGTGCAGAATGGAACTGCTAGGGAGCAAATCACCTTTGCCTGAACACCTTTTAACCAGACATCTGAGACCAAGTTCCACAGAGACTCTCTGTGGGCTTCTGTCCCTCCAGTACAGTGGGAGCAGGTTCCAAGGCTCCTCGAGCAAAAGCTGAGCTCTCTTTTTCTTTACCTGTATTTCTAAGTCTAAAGACACTGGTCCCTGAAAGTGGGAGGTGAAGGTGTGCCTAGATGGTCAAGATTGAAGGATTACAGGGTTGAAACATACAGTGCTTTATTTTGGTCCTCTTAGCCACAGACATTATTACATCTTGATTGATCTGGAAAAAGACTCATCTTTGGAAGTGTTCAGGGCCAGGTTGGATGGAGCTCTGAACAACCTACTTGAAAAGTGTCCCATGGCACAGGGATTGGAACTAGATCTTTTAGGTCCCTTCTAACCCAGGCCATTCCATGATTCTAAAATACATGTAACTTGTGCGTTTGGAGATTTAAGGCTAAGAGGGAGTATTCTCAGTGGGAGCCTGGAGGATGACTGTTCCATGTATCTATTGTGCTAATCCAAGAAATTAAATTGGTTTTAAACTAGTACTAGGTTTACACCTGAATGACTGGTTTCACCATTTTCTCTGCTGTGAAGTCTGAAGGCCTGTTAAAATGTGGCTGTCCACATTGCATACAACATGAAGGGGCCCTGGAGCAGTCATTGTTGATTAATACAAGGATTTATAGTTCCTCTGTGTCTTGTCAATGAGAACAAGCACAGAAAACATGTTACAAGTCATTATTCTTCCTCTTTTACATGTGTGGGTGGTTTTTTGGTTGTTTTTCTTTTTTCTTAAGGAAGTAGCCAGCTTGCCAAAGTATCAGGTTCCTGGATCTTATTGTGTGGAACTAGGTGGGAGTAATACCTATGTCGAGAAGGGTGTAGCTCCTCTTTTGCTTGGTTTTAATCTCTGAAGGAAGGCTGTAAAACTTCCTCTCTGCGGATGTTTGTAAAGTGTTCCGTGTCTGCTTTATCATCATTTATTATCAATCACATAATAAAGCTTATATTTCCTACATCCTGTGCTGCAGGTGACACCAAGCCCATGCCACTACTAACAGAAGTTAGCCAAGCATATTGCAGTGGACTCTCTGCCCACTGTTTGATACCAGCTTGGTGGTTCAGTAAGAAGTTAATATCAGTGTGTACTTGCATAAGGTATCTGAGACTCTTCTTCCCAGAGCCGTGCTGTAGTGCAAGAGACAGAAATAAAAATGCTGTGAATTGTGATCTTTGTCTGAGGAGTACAAGTCATGATACTGATCTAGGAGCACACTCCACCCAGCGGGTCAGGTGGCAGTCCTGGAAAAGAGGGAGTCTGGGCTTAGAGCCGAGACATAGATCCTGTGTCTGACAGGGCAACAGATGCTGTTACCTGATCTGAGAGAGGTCACCTGCTCCATCTCAGCTTTCACATGTGAGAGTATTTACATGACTCGTGGGAGTGGTGTGAAGACTCATTCACTAATTCTTAACTCTCTGCACAACCCAATATGCTAATGACTCAAAATACAGAGCATTTAAGTCAAATATTTCTAAGGAGTGTAACTTCTTTTAAATCTACCTTTATTTTAAAACATCTGGTATTGCTTAGAAAACTCTTGTGTTTCACGTACTACAAAATATAATGACCTCCAAAATGAAATAGCAGAATGGAAAATAAATTGCCGTGATTATATTCCTCAGGTCACATATTAATGTCGTGCACTGAATAAAGCTGCTTATATGGATGGTAGATTTATTAGAATACATCTGACTGGTGTGGGATTATCAACAGTTCCTGCTCCATGGCAGATGAGTGGTGGGAACACAGATGTGGGGTGCTTCAGAAAATAACCTCTAGTGTGGTCTGTGAGTGACCTGGGTTTGTTTTGGTTTGCTTTTATGGGATTGGTTGATGGCTGGGAGTGCTGAAGCAGAAATGGAGCTTTTTTTCCATCTGCAAATGGGATTTTGTGAACAGATGTAACCATCAATTCAAGCTTTTTATCCTCGCCGTCCTCTTTCCTTGACCTCCCTTGTTGGGAGAGGACTCTTATAACTCTGTGAAGTGAAGAAAAACAATCCATTTGTTTTCATATGGCTGTTGCTGTCACTCGTGCTCCTTGGCTCACTCTTTGTTTTAGTGAGTCTGAATGGCTGATAAGTAATCTTAAGTGTATTAATTAACAGGTAGTCTGTCACTGGGCAATTACCTTAAAGGATCAGGTAAAGCTCAGCATTCATGTCTGAAAGATCATGTGGAATACTTGTTCTGTTCTAGTTTATTTTGTCATTTGTTGCCTTATTTTACACTGTCTTATTCATAAGATTTCAATGTATTTCCACTTGCAAAGTCACATTAACCTCTGTCACCTCCTGCTGCTTTGGGTAGGCTCCCACATAGGGAACAGGTGTTTGATGGGTTTCCCACCAAAGAAAACACCCCAGATCGGTTCCTCCAAAGACATGTAGGTGAGAATTCCCTTGCAAACAGGAAAAGCTGACTGTATTTCTGGGGAGCTTTCTAGCCAAAGGTTGGTTGGAAAAAGGGCATTTGCCCCTTGGGCAGTTAATTTCCGTGTGTGGAGTGAGGGTGGGTGGTAGAAAAATATGATAATGCTAGATTTACTGTACCATTGTTTGTTAAAACTAGAGCTTTTAAAGGGAGGGGTTTTTGACAAGGCACACTTAGGATTAATTTTTTAATGCATTCTTACTCTGACAGTGCATGTGTTCACATTTAAAGCAAACAGCTCGCATCTAATGCGTGCCAGCACTTTCTGCAGGAAGACAAGAAGTGGTAGCCAGCAGCCAGCAAGCCCTTTGGAGGACTCTGAGCCTGCTGACAGGCACACTTACTCTGCATGTAATTTGAAGAAAGGCATTGTGCCGCCAGTGGCTTGGCTTTGAGTGAAAGATGGAGTTTTGTGCTCTCGTTTTGCACTGAGGACGAGCTCACAGATAAATAGGTCACTGTCCATGGAACTATTTTGCTCTAAATCTATTAGAAGCAACATGACCTTAAGCCTGATCTCCTTGCTCTACAGAGATATTGCTGAATTATGGCTGCTTCTGAAGAAATGCACAGGTGTGTCTAGTATTTCGAATTTTCTTAGTTGCTTGATTGCAGGTCAGGCAGGAACTTTGCCAGATAACATCCTGCTGAGGAAAATGGGATGCGTTTTAGTAAGAAGGCAAAAGTTGTATTCTGCTTGTGTGTGTTCATGTATAAATATAATTTATTGGTGTGTGTGTATGTTTTGTCCTTGTGCAAATTTGCAGTGTATCATTTTGTTTGCAGATGTATCTCTCAGTGCAACAGATGTATCCACAAAATGTATTCCTGTATTTTACATGGAAGATACTTTGCTCAGGATTCATTCATGCAGTGATTATGGTGATCGGAACAGCTGCTAAAGCTTGCAAGGAGAATTTTCTGTTGCAGAGAGCTGTCCTGCTGTTTCTGGTTTACAGTGTGTTTTAATTTTCAATTCACTGCATTTTGTATGAATGTCAGATACATAATTTCCCTGATCCCTATTGGAGGTAGAGAAAAAGCAACGTTTCTTTCACAGGATCCAATTTGGCATCCCCTAGTTGTTATTATAGGCGGGTTAATCTAAAATGATTTCTTTAATTCCTTCAGTCAGAGCTTTCTATAGAAATGTTGTTTCTGTTCAGATATAATGAAATAGTAGAGATATTATTTGCTGTTAATAGGGCAGCCACAGTCCACTGCAAAATGAAAGCATGTTTTGTGGAACAGGGACAAGCAAAAATTGCGTCCTTATTCTGGTGCCTGAATCTACATTCCCAGTTCTGTTTTCTGCTTTTGGTATGCGTGACTATTGCAGAGGAGACAGAGAGCACCAAGCCCATGGTGTCCAGCCTTCCGATATTGTTGCCTTTGAAATGTCATATTTAAATAAAACAGGTATGTAAAGGGTGGGTCTTCTAACTAAAGGGTGGATCTTCTTACTAATCTTTAATTTGTATTACTCATTATCAACACGTGAGTCTGAGTGCTCTGCTTCTCAAGCAGTGCTTGATGCTCCCAGGGGTAATGCTGGAAGGCATGCTGCTAAGGAGGAATGAATGAAAGGTTTAACAAAGATGAGGATAACCAGATGGAAAGGGTGGAGGGATTAATCAGCCTGAGTAACTTCTGTTCTTTATGTGCGTCCTCATCTGCATCCCTGAGAGGGGAGGGGTGGATTTAGGAAACTACTGATTACTGTAGGAGACACTGAATGTAGAACCACGGAGTGTTTTGTGTCAAATCATGGTGGTGCATACATAACATGCCAGGACTACTTGTGTAAATGGCCAAGTTTAAAATAGGGTGTTTTCATCTGTATTTGATTTCTGAGAAATAAGTGAGCAAGGCTTTTGTTAGCAACTGCCAAGACTTGATTCTCATCTGTTGACTGACACCACTCCTTGTGGGCATGTTCAGTGTGCCAGACATGGCTCGTTTCTGGAGAGCTGTTGGAACATTCTGCTCAAAGTGGGCAGAAGAGTTGTCCCATTCCCTGGCACTGTTCTTTCCTTTTTCTCCGTAGCTTTGTATGGAATATTTTTTCTGCTTACAGTCAGGAGAGGGGAGAAAATGTAAGGGAAGGAGAGGTCTCAGCAAGGCTGACTGTAATGCACTAAACCATTCTGTAGCTGCCTATGGGAGATACTGAACTGTGTCCATGTCCTGCCTCTGGACTACCTGAAGTAGTTCATATTCACAGTGCTTTAGAGAGGCCTGTGGATTTCATTTTTTTCTTGGCATTAGACAGCAAGGCACAGTGCTTCAAGAGCTCTTCATTAACAACTCTGTCATCTTTCTGGTAAGGTGGGGCAGCCAGTTGGGTTATGAATTAAGCAACCTCTTCTTTATAAGTAATCTCTAGACAGAGTCCCAAATACTGGGAAGTTTACAAGCAACTGCCAGTAAACGTTTTAGCTGAAAACTAGTACTCAGCAATAAATAAACCTCTTAGTGAACACTTAGCCCTTCTTTCTGTCTCACACTCACACACATTCCCTTTCAAAACATTATAGATGTATATAGATGAAAAACTGTACTTGTGTAACAGTACCATAAAATAATATATTGCCTCTTGGAAATTATTCTCACCATCCTCCATGTAGTTGAAATTATAAAAGTCAGGAAAGACCTTACTTCCAGGGCCTGCAGTGACAGGACAAGGAGCACTAGTTTTCAGTTGAAAGAGGATAAGCTTGGATTGGGCATACAGAATAAATTATTTTTTTTTTTACAATGAGGATGGTAAGACACTTCAACAGATTGCCCAGAGAAATTGTGGATGCCCACACTTGAAGCGTTCAAGGCCAGGTTGGATGGGGCCTTGAGCAACCTGGTGCATTAGAGGGTGTCCCTGCCTACAGCAGTGTGGTTGGAACCAGATCATCTTTGAAGATCTCTTCCAACCCAACCCATTCTGTGCAACCTCACAATTGCTCTAATTTATCTCCAGAACAGATGTGTACAACAAGCAATTATATTTTGCCACTTTGCTGCTTTATAAAAGTGTTTGGTTTTTGGTTTTTGAACAGAGTAAAATCACTCATTATTTAAAATCTTACCTTGCTTCCAAAATAACACAGAAAAATAGCATTCTGTGTAGTAGAATTGTCATACAGCTGGTTGACTTTTCAGTTAAAGCTTTGAGGCCTGCTTTGAGATACATATTTTTTCTGAAGAGGAGGAATAGAAAGCAGATGGTTTCGGTGGAGACAAATCTTTAGATTCTTTCTCTGAAACATGTCCACTTCAGCTTATGTGTTTAAACTGAGTGGTTACATCATTAGTTTTTAAGGCTCACTGAAAATGAGTCCTTTAGCTTGCTCGTGGCTCTTCTGTTCAGAATTGATCTTTCCATTTTCTCTATTTGGAAGACTTCTGCTTCTTTGCAAAACTTTAGTATTTAGAAAGCAGAGTTCCTGTAATAATTTTCTC
Organism: Petroica traversi; assembly: GCA_025920805.1. NCBI lineage: Eukaryota > Metazoa > Chordata > Aves > Passeriformes > Petroicidae > Petroica > Petroica traversi. The sequence continues at coordinate 1,541,649 of JAHLSL010000057.1, read as the reverse complement.
AGAGCATTAAATCTTACTAAAATGCAGTTGGCAAAATCTAATGTTTTTGTTATTCCATAGAGGCTTGCTTGATAAAGTACCAAGTGAGCCACATCTGGGTCACTTCCCTTCTTAGCACTTGAGTCCTGGCTAGGGGAACATTCTCTGCTGCTAAGTCTTTATCTACTGTTTCTCCATTAAAAAAAAAAAATCTTTGCTTTTTGCAAAATCTGCTGCTTGTGGGTGACTAAGTTAATACTTCAGAAGTATTTTTATTCTGTACACTCAGCATGATTTGCAGTATTAGGGAGTAATAAAGCTGCAGTTTTGGCAATATTTAAGTGTGGTTCCTAGCAGTCAGAAACTACCCTGCAAGAAAAGAAAAGGATTTACCAACAGGCTTGGCTTCCTTCAGGACATCCTGGAAAGAAGAGAGCAATATTGTTGCAATCGTAAGAGCATGCCATACTCATGAGGTTAATGCATACATTGGGCAGTAGCTACACCTGACGCTGTTGCTGCTTTATTTCTAAGCTCTTTTTTTGCTTAGTACAAATTTAGGCTATAGTATGGCTATGTGGCATGATTCTGAGCTCCCCTTACTTCTCAGTTTGGAAAGAGAGTAATTTTTATGACTTGAAGTAGCACAAAGAATGTGTCTTTGTCACTAAAACAGTCTAGGTCCACTTGAGCATGTATGCAGCAAAGGCATGGTAAAACAGATCAGCTGCTGTAATTGGTAACATTTAGAGATTTCTTGCAAAATTGCAATGCACACCCCCCTCACCTTTTGTCTTATTTTAGATTTTCTTTGAGAGCAGAGAAACCCTAGATTTTGGGTTTGATCCCTAGATTGATTTTCTAATTATTACACCGTTTTCTTCTGGTTACAGATCAGCTGGTGCTCATTCTCTCTTGCAAGCCATATCCAAACTTAAAGGTGATCCCTGACAAGCTGTGGACTACAGACTAGTGTGTCAAGGAGGTTGGACTGAAGGAGCAGAGGAGGAAGAAGCTGTAGTATTTAGCACTCATAGTATCCTGTGAATGCATGTATTTTACATGAAAGGGAGGGGATTGTATTTCCTCTCATGTTTGTGCTTTGAGGAGATGTTATTTTGGCAAAATAAGACGAAGAACTTTGTTGCCTTTTACAAAAGGGGAGGTGGAAGAAGAAAGAGAAAAACATACTTTGGCATGTATATTAAGCTATCAAATCCAATAATATTAGAGTTTAAAAGAAACCAAAATCTTGGTTGTCCTTCAAAGAGTGATTTTGAGCAGATATTTAATAAGTTGATTCCAGAAAATGGGAACTGTTACACCTCCTGCCATTTTGTGCCAAGCCAAAGCGTTGTATTTGCTCTGTACCTTGAAACTTCTTTTTTTAAAGGGAGGATCAGTGTTTCATCTTCCTAACTGAAACCAAACCAGCATCCTTATGGTTTTTTTAGGTAGTCTTGTGCAAAATCTCAAACTCTGTGATCTCGAAGAAAAAACAGGTGGATTTTTTTTTCTTTAATTGTGATTGCAGAAAGCAGAAATTACCTGAGTAAAGTAGGGGGTTCAGTAGGTTTCTGTACAGAGATGTTGGGTTTTATTGTTTGCTCTTTAACCCATGACAAGTTCCTGCCTCTCATATTTAAATTCTGTAATTTTAGCCTTTGGGAATTTATTTGTGTGTCTTGTAAGTAGTTGTGGTGTTCTTCAGCTTTGATCAACAAAGCAGAATTATAAAGTTTCATTTCAGTGAAATAATTTAAATATTACCAAAATTTAGGAAATATGAGCAGTGCTGCAGAACTATAATTTCTGGACTTTGTGAAGGATCTATCATGTTCTGATGCACTAGACATTTAAAACATCAACCAAACAATAAGTGCCTGTGTCTGCTGTGCCTGGGCTTATAAAACAGGGATATTATTCCTATGATTTTATATTTTCTTTCACTACTTCCAAGTCTTGACTCATCTAGATCCTTACTTAAAACAGAAGATGCATGGGATTCCATCCTAGGCTGTTGGAGCATTGGGTGTATAGTAGTGCATTATTCTGCATATTGTGACAATAGGCCAGATATTCTTAGAAAATTTACTGATGTTAGTAGTGCTGCAGAAGTGGAACTTGCGTAAAGTTTGATTCTCTTAAAAGAAAAGGTATCTCAGGTTAAGGATCTGCATTATGTACAGGGCTTTTGAGAAGAAATAGTCTTTCTGAGTAGGAGAGGAAATGGGAGATAGAGCTTAGCTATAGTCTGTAAAGCTCTTACAAGTAAAATTCTTATGAACTATATAATTTAAAATGTTTATTGGACACTCAATGCCATATGAAGCTGTTTGGAGTACTAGGTTGTTTTATATATCTTTGTGCCAGCAATTGGGGTGCTGGTAGAGGCAAAGAACTTGCATTTTCTGCTTGCTTAGGATATTTTAGCTCACCAGAAAAAAAAAAACCAAACCAAAACCAACAAGTTGAAAAAGGACTGTTTTGCCTGGGTGATAGTTTCCTTCCCAGCTACACTTTAACCAGGATCTGTGTTTTGCATTAAAATTTATTCAGTCACTTTTCCTGGTCCATCATTTTGATGATGGTCTAGCCAAATGAAATTGGAATGAACCCTTCCTAAGGGTATTTTGAGCTGGTGAGGTTTTAAATCTTAGTTTGTGAACACTTGCATAAATTCCTGTCCTCAGCCTGGTGTGGCTACAAATAGCATGAGGACCTGAGGAGCCTCATCTGCAGCTGTTGTGCCTGAGCATACAGAGCACAGAGCTTGCAGGCATTGTCACTAATCAGAACTGTTTTTAAAAATTCAGTTTTAAAGCTGGAAAGCTCACTTGGCATCTTGAGCAACTCATTAGTTTTAGGTGGCTTAGAGCAGAAGAGGGCTTCTCTGCACCAGCTGTGCTGCTCTGGCTCTTCCTGCTCGTGAGGGCTTCACAAAGGAGCTGACTGTGGGTAGTGGTGGTCGGGGGGGGTGAAGATGAGGAGGGAAGAATGAGGAAATGAAAGATTTGCCTTGGGGCTGAGAGAGATGAAGGGATTGCTCTGAAAGTCATTATCTTGCATTTATAATTACCAGATGAGAGGGTGGTTTAATGATGAGATTTTTCAAATGAAGACCCCCTTCATAAAAGGCATTCAACTCTTTGAGTGAGCAAGCTGTTCCAGAGGAGAAGCAAAACAAAATTGGATAAGAAAAACAGAATATTTCTTCAGTTCAAGGCATGAATTTCGTTGAGAAGCCATAGAAAAGTTTTCATTAAAATTTTGCAGACTCAGCAAGAAAGAGGAGGGAGAAAAATTATTTGTCATTTGATTTCTGATGTTGCTGCTGGGGTCTGTGGTGAAAGGCATGACTGTGTCCGGATGTGTTCAAATAGGATGGCTTTCAAGTTGGTATAAAGTAATGGCCATAGTATTTCCTGCAGAACTACTCAAAGGGTGGTGTAATTCCAGCTGGCTTGCTGGGAATTTTATTAAACCCATTACAGGAAGCTCACAAATCATGTTGGGAGGCTTCCTTGTGTGTAATGTGGGTGCAGTCAGTCCAGAGTCCACTCCAGTGTTGTCTTCTGTGAGAATGGGTTTGCTTCAGTCTGTCAGACAAACTACAAACGATGATGAGTTTTGGTTTGATCAGAAAAGAAAAAGGAGCTTTTTATCAATAGGTGAGGTTCTTGACTGCAGTGACATTGATTGTTTTCTCAGATCCCAGTTCTTCAGGGCTTGCTGGCACCAGGTAATTCAAGCACAAGTTATCTTTGTGCCCTCATGCTTAAATCTGTCATCCTGCTTCATCTGAAATGCAGTCAGGTGCTTCTGATGGGATGGGGTCAGGTACCTCTAAGCCATCATCCTTTATCACTGAGACAGGACTATCAAAGCAAGATTTAAATTGAATTAGAAGATGATATATCTGTAAGATTGTGGTTCACATTTTTAGTGAGAAAGGCTTTTTTTTTGTAATAAGAACCATATATTTAACTGATTCCTTTATGTTAGTAAGATGACACTTCTGCCCTCTCTTATGCTCATAATTTGAGTACTGGATAGTGTGGGGATTTTTTTAAAGAACCTCTAGTTGTCGGCTTAGAAAAAAGTCTTTGTATATTCCCAGCTATTTTATGTGCTGGGGTTTAAAAAAAATAGTAATAAAAAAGCATTCCTAACTTTAGAGAACCTTATTTTACTGTTCCTTATCACCTACAATACCAGATGCACTATAATTCCCAGGGGCTTTCTTTAAAACTTTCTTTAATGAGCTCCTCAAGAAAGACAGGATTTTCAAGGATGTTTTGATATGAGCAACTTTTTTCAGCAATGAATTTTGGGTAGAGTAAACAGTCAGATTTTTAGGTCCCTGCACTGAAAATACTGTGTAAAGCAGAAAAGGTAGAACAGGGAAAATAATGTGCAGTGTGAATCTTAATCTATTCAAGTACATGTGGAATGTGATCCTATAAAAATTCCTTACAAATCAGTGAGCAGATTTTCAGTAATTTTGTATTTTAATGTGCACTTAATTAGCTTTACAAAAACTGGAAATTATCCCAAAAGTATGTAGCAGGTGGCAGGTTTTCTATTTACAGACTATTTCCAAGAAAATATTTTCCCCAAAGGCTATGAGAGTAAGAAATGAGTGCTCTCACAGTCTATTTAGCATATGTACCTTTTGTTGCCTTATCCTTTTAAAGAAATAGCATCATATTCAAGTTAGGATGGACAACTTTGAAGGGAAATCAGATTGAACCCCAAACAAACTTTGATGAACTCTCTTCTCCAAAGGGGTGCAATTGTATCTCCTCTGAAAGAAAACAAGATATTGAAGAGAGATTTCTGGCTAAATATGTGGGGTGGTAATACTGGGTTCAAGTGTCTCCTGTGGAGCTGCTGGATGTGACCTGTTTGGCAATTCCTAGAGTTGCATTTCCTTGCGCTTTTTTTGTGCTGCTATTTTTTATCAATTGTTTCAAATTATTGAAGATCAGCTCTGATCTTAGTGCATACTTGGTTTTTAGAAGTATGTCTTGAAACCGAATCAGCAGGAGCAAGATGAGATGTGCTGGGTGGAGGGGAGTGCAGCAGGAAGAGCAGTTTGGTGTCTGTCAGTGGACACATTGTGCTGCTCCTCCATTTGCAAACAGATGGGCTCTCAAATTTGAGTTAAAACTGAATTTAAAACCAGAGGGAGGGAGAGACTATCTTTTCAGTGAAGCATGTTTGACCAGTATTGTGGGGCTGACCTGTACAGGTGGCAAAAGCTGCTGCTCCTATCAGAGGGAACACTGGAGCAATCAAACCTAGATTGGGTATTCACGGTGGCACATACCCAAATGTCAGTGGGATTGATCACAGGGATACATGGAGAAATAATGATCCTTGTCTAATGGAACATAAAGGGTTTCTCTTCCCTGGGAATGTCCTGCCTCCTTCAGTGTAGTGTGTCATGTATTTACTTATATCTGCAAAATTCAACTATTTTTCTACGTGCTTAGGGTGCAATGCTATGCAGTAATGAAAATTATGTCTGCCTGTGACTTTAGTCAGGATGGCATTTTATAGTCTGATGATGTTATTTTCTGTTTTCCCATCTCCCACCAAAAAATAGGCATTGATACTGTAAGAGTATCATTCAGGTTAATGGGTCCACCTGCAGGTATTGGTTTTCAGAATCAGGGCTGTTCAGTTTTTGAAACACTGCTGCAGGAGGGCTTCTTGTGTTATAAGGCACAGACAGCAAAAATAAACTCGAAAATCCTTTTTCCTTTGGGGAAGTGGGGTATTCCTCTTCTGGAAATTACTTGGCCATCTGCAGTTGGAGTTTTAAAAGATCTGTGTTCAGTGTTCTGTTGAAAACATTGAGATGGTGACATAGCTGAACGTCTGGGTGAAATATGACTTGACAGTTAAAAGTATCCACTTATGAATTTGACAGCATGGTATGCAGGGGTCTTCTGATCAGGCAGCAGTTCGCCGGATGCAGGAAAATAGCTCTGATCAGTGTGTGACCTTGAAAGTGGTCATGGGTCTTCCTCTGCCCAACGGGACAACAGGGAACAGAGAAGTTCTGTTTCACAGTATAAGTTCATGCTTATCTGGAAGAAGTGGCTTTTTTTGCTATTCTGAAATAATTGCAGTTCTCAGAATTTTACATATGTGACAATTGCTCATAGAAGCAAGTGTCTGTCTGCTCATGATCTAGCATGTGAAAAACCTCAGTGACAGCAAGTCCTTGAGGACCAGAGCTCTACTTCAACTTGTATTTCAGTGCAGGTGACACTTATCCTTACATCAGTTTTAGGTTTTTACTTACTTTTCTTGAGCTCATTCACAGCTCTGAGTGTCAAAACTTATCTTAATGGCATTTCAATTACATTAAAACCCAAAACTTCAATGTCAGTCAAATGTCAGATTAAAAGAAATGTTCATAAAAAAAAAAAAAGAAAAAGCAATGTTTTCTCTATGTTTCAATGAGGCTAATATGTGGAATAATTACTTTTTAGGAACTGAAAAAGAGCAAAACTTCTTGCTTCCTTGTAAAAAATGAGGTCATAGTTGATGAATGAAGCAACTCTGTCATGCAGTCTTTGCCCCAATCAGTGAAACTCAGGTTTCTACTTGACCTCTGGAAGTGTGCTGTGGGAAACGCCTCTGCTGAAACACTGGGACAGAAAACCAAGGCATGGGAAAGCAGTGTGCTTGTCACTGAGCTGTACTGAAAGGGCTGAGATAAAAGATTAAGCATTGCTTTTCAGTCTGGAGGTAGAGTGAGTCTGTGTATGTGTGTGTGCTTTCAAGGGGAGGATGTACTTTCAAACCAGTTCTATCTATCTTATTTAATGCTGTTTTCTTGGGGTATTTGAGTCTAGATGAAAGGCTTGAGAAATCATAAGTTTTTTGGTTTTGTTTGATTGAGAAAATTTTAATAAAAATTGAATTTAATATTCACTAAAATCCCACTGTTTAACATCATTCCTGAGGAATATTAGTTCTACAGTGTTTTGTTCAGTGACAGTTCCGTACTGCTTCTAAACGTCAGTAAATGTAAATTCCTCTTTTATTAGTGTGCTATTCAAAGAAAAGTTTGCCCTTGGCAAACGCTTGAAAGACTCCAAAGATTTTAACATATTTTTCAAAAGTTAGACAGTTTTCTGAGTGTTTGTGTTCTAGGGATTTTTTTTTGTGTCTGCTGTGAAATTTTACATAAAATGACTTTGCAATGCAATTGTTTTTTTCTCTTCACAGATGAAATCATGCATCAGGATATCATTCCCCTCTATGCTGCAGATATTCAGGACCAATTAAAGAAACAATTTGCTTATCTGTCAGGTAAGACTATGGTGTTCCCTCCTATACACGTTGCTTAGAGGCATGGTTCAGCCTGCTGTCCTTTCACAGTATCTGAGAACTCTTCTTTGAGAAATCAATGAGTAACTCAAAATGCAGGCTACCAAGACCTGTTGGTTAAGCATTTATTAAAAGTGGGGTTTTTTTAAAGTATAATAGAAATTTTAAAATTACAGGTAATTTTCCAGTTAACTGGAGATTGCAGCATGGATGCTCTGGTTGTTGCTTTGGTCTTGCAGTCCTCAGCTCACAGCCTCAGCTGCCACGGGCTCTTTTATTGTGTTTGATACTGAAGCCCAAGCTGACACCTTGGTGCTGACCAAAGTGAGGGAGCAAGCACCATGGTGCTGTGTCAGTGCTGGGGTCACACAAGTGTAGCATGCAGTTCTGGACAGGATTTTTGGCTTGGTGTCACCAACTGCCTTCTGCAAAGGAGCCTCCTCATCTCCAAAAGCAGCACAGCCACTTTGACACAGCACAGAGAGTCTCTGCCCCTGGGTCACCTGTGCCAGGAGGGTGATGGAGGCTGGTGTTTGTGCCATAGAAGTGTTGGCTGCGGAGCTTGGTCCATTTGCATGCTGAGCCCATGCCTGGCTGATAATGGGCAAAGGGAGATGGTGCCTTTGCTCACTGCTCAGGCTGTGTGGGGAAAGGTGTCTGCTAAGCTTCTGGGTTTGTTCTCCTGTCTCTGCCTGTAAAAGCTCTTGCAGGTGTGCAGCAGTGAACTTGCTGGAGTTATGGCCCTGTCCTGCCCTCCCTCCAATGCACAGAAAGGGAGAGCATCAGAAAGTGGCTTTGTAGAGCTGCCCTGCTTCCTTCAGCATAAAGGAAATTTACCTGTCACAGAACTCTGTGACTATTCCCTCTCGCCCTGAATCCCATCCTGCATCTGACCCAGAGACACAGGGGCATGAAACAATGTACTGCTTTACTTGGCAGCAGCTCACTGAATCTTGTTGTACTCATAATTAACTATTAATTATGATTTATTTCTGCCACACAAACCAAACTATGGATCTGCAGTAGTGACCGTGTTTTCTGTGCAGTGGTGGTAGCACTTGGAAAATAAGACTTTTTTTTATAAAGTTGGCTGTTCTTGCTTCATTTGAGATGATAATGTTTAAGCTACAATTCTTCTCTGGAAGTTTATTTTTTTGACTTTCCAAGCTCATTCTTATCCGTGGGCAGAAAATGTCTCCTAAGAGTGTTATGCAAGAATCAGCCTATCTGTGAAACTGTAAGTAGGGTTATATTTTGCCCCTGTGAAGTGAGGGGAAAATTGGTGACTGTGGTAGATGTGATGTTGAGTTCACAAATCCACAAGTGCCTTCAGCACTCAATAAACCCACCTGGCAGTGGAGCTTAGTAAGAGCAGCCATTCCTCATTCTATTTTCTTCTATCTAGTCACGCTCATGTCAATTAGAATTTTGTTTTATTTGCCTCAAGTAATAGGTCAGCTGCTTTACTGTCACTAGATTTTTGTATTTTATTATTCATGGGAAACTTGAGTGTTAGGCTTTTTCATTTCACTTTGGAGTTCAGGTTTTTTGTCCTAATGTTCTCCTGCAGGATGTTGATGGTTAATTCTCTGTGATATGCAAAATAGTGGTGTTACAGGTTCTGTGAATGAAGGAACAGAGCCAATGTTTTGATACTTGATATATGCACAATTCATTTGTTGTTCCAGTTGAGCTTAAGAAGGGCTTTGCTCTAAGGCCACTTAAGACATTCCCAGTGTGTGTGAATAGGACTTATTTACTTTGCTTATTACTTAAGTTGCTTTATAAATAGAATGTAAGAACATGGCATAAAACTCACTGAAATGAAAGTCCATACAAAGCCATTACTAATGCCTTTGGTAAAGTGGAATATTTGCAGGTATTGCTGAATGCCTTAGATGTATTTCTGATTTTAGTATTTGGCTTTTTAACAGAAAGTCAACATGCACTTGAGAATTACTTTAATTTCTCTAATAGGATGTATCTAGGTCTCATGGGACACTTGCTTGAATATGGAATGAAATGGCTGAAGTCGGCCTTTCCCGAGCTGCCTTCTGTGTTTTGGTCTAAATCAGGGTCACTTCTCACTCGTGTCCCTCATTGTGCTAGATTGTAATGAAAATGCTACAGGAACATCCAAATTAGACTTGAACTGAAACAAAATGAGGTGAAAACTTTCACTTATGCTTCAGTTTGTCAGTTAATATATCAAAGTGCAATGAAATCAAGGTGCTCACTATTATTAAAGAATGTGTCTTGCTCAGCAGCAAGTGTGCAGTCGTGTTCAGCTTAAATCTAATGCTGGGGCAAGCTGTGGATGAGGTTTGTAATTAGTCATTCACACAGAAAGTTTATAAACCCCAAAGTTAATATTTTACTTCAGGCACTGTTGTTTACTTTTTGCCTTGGAGTTTTTTCTTCCTGTGGACCAAGGTCCTTATCTGGGCTAAAATTGTTACTCTTTTGTTGTTGCTAGGCTATACTGAGTGCCGTGTCTACATGGTTCAGTGTTTCACCTCTTTTACCTTTGCTTTCTTTAGTTAGTGCAACCACTTTTCCTTCTGCACTGAAAAGGGTCTTCTGCCTTTTTTTTTTTTTATCCTGTTTTTGCTTTTTATCCCATGAAGGACAGTGTAAGGTCCAAAAAAGTCTCTAGCAAACCTATTCCTTATGTATTCCTCACAGTCTTTCGTTCATGTTTTATATTTTCTTTCCTAAGTATCTTCTCTTCCCATGATTGCTGTATGACTTTCATGCCCATCCAGCCTTGTGTCTCTCTGCCATCGCAGTGTGCAGGTGTCTTAAAATAAATGTAGGTGAAGAAGAGCATACAGGCACCTGTGTATGTTGGTATGCATCTTAAATCATTCAACCTATGTGATGTGCAAATGAGTTTCTTGGCCACCATGAGTACTGAACCAGTTATTTCACTTCCTTTCCCTTGAATGCCTATTTATGCACTGAATAACTTCAAAGTGTTTCCATTAAAGGAAATACAAATATGAGTTCATGCTATTTGCATTTTTGTCTATTGATTTCTAGTTGTTTTTCCTGCCATCGAAAAATTTGACAATGGTATTAGCTTTCAAAATGCTTATACCTTTTATTTATAAATATAACGTATTTGCTTATACCTTTATAATTGTAAATAGTAAGTTTCTCATGTGGTCTAATATTATTTACTTGGATGTGCTCTTGCTCTCCTCTGTGGAAATGACCCGACAACTCCTCACTGGTAAAACTGTTCCCATTGAAGTAGCTCTGGCTGCTGAGTCTGTAAAACTATGTTTGAGAATTTCTGCATGGATCCTGTACCACATACATTGCAACAGTTAGTTAAAAATATCAGCATGGTTTTTGTTGCTGATATAATATAGGCAGTATCCATGTTGTGTACGGAAGGTGGAAGAGGTATTGATTAACTGTCTTTGCCTTGCACTGGTATAAGCTTAACTATTGTTTTTTATTTACTGTGCTAAATCTACTGTGTGTAGAGATTAAAAAAAAACAAAAACAAAAACAAAAAAAAAACCAACAACAAAAAAAAACCAAAAAAAAATAACCCCAAACCAAAAATGTAGTAAAGAAAAAGAGAGTGGGGAAAAGTGAATCCTTGCCTAAGAGTTTTCTAGTTCAGTTATTTCAATCCAGTTTTTAAGTCAGTATATTTGCTGCTGATTAGCCTGGGCAAAACTCAGCCTGTGAAGTTATGCAAGTAAAACTTCTCTCTCATTTCAAAAAAAGAACATTTTAATAAATTTCTCTTCACTCTGTTTTTCTTTGCAAAGGATATATGGTGAAGCTTTTATCCACTCCCTCATTGAAGTCTATGTGTAATTTCAAATACTGTTAGTATATTATGCAAGCAGAAAGGAGGAAGTCCTTATCAGAAATGCATGAGCATAATAGCCGAACCACTGCAATATTAAAAAAATCTTTAGTAAGCCCTTCTCTGTCACGTGAGGACTTCACTTTTGATGTGACTGCAAACAAGATTACTTTTAAGCAGGGTCTTTTGACTAAAGTTGTAGATCTGAGCCATTCAACAAGGATCATGCTCTTGGATCTTGTATGTGCACCTTGATCAACAATGAGATCATATTTTTTCTTACAGAAAAAAATACTTTTTCATTTGCATTATAGAATCAGGCCAGAAGACTCTTTGCATCTGATTATATCCAGCTACTTAATTCCTTTTTGTGGGCGTGGTCGGAGTACTTTTGAGAATATCTTTTTTATGGAAACAGGAGCAGACTAGTTAGGGAAACATTACAAAATAATCTCTTACTCCTCTTCCTTCCTGGAAGTAAGTCTAAGCAATTTCTTTGCTGCTGCCAAACTTTGCTGTCCCTGCAAAACCCCAAACAACATGTCTTTTACAGGGGTCTGGGGAATTACTCTTTTCTCTGTTTGTGTGTGCCTGTGCACTTGTGTGTGTGGTTTTTAGCAGGTATACAATTTGCAAATTTTGTAATTCTCCCTGTCCACACTTTTTTAAAATTAAAAAGAATACTAATTATGTCTCATTTGAGATTGTTTTTAGATACCAGGTCACTAACACACCTCTTGATTAGAATTTCTGAAAATCCTGTGCAATTTCCTTGGGTCAGCACTTCTCTATTACCCAAAATACTTAATTAAAAAAAAAAAAAAAGAAAACAAAAAAAAGAAAACAAATGCAGAAGAATTAGCAATTGTGCAAAGTTAGATGTGGCAGAATATAAAGAATAAATGCTAAAGCACCTGAACTTACGGGAAATTTTGCCAGTCTTGTCTCACCAAAGCACAGCTTCTTTCCCATGGTTATTTTTTTCTGCTGTGTTCATCCACAGGACCATGATGCTCTGGGTACACGTAATTTTAGCAGTTGGTGCTGTCGCTGATGTTAATTATGTTCTAAAGTTGGAAGCATGAAGTGTTATTTCCTAAGCACAATTAAGTCACTTTGCTGCCTCACCTGTGGAGCTGGTACAATTCAATGTTTTTAAAATGTGTGTTTCTCCAAAACACAGGGCTGTCACTGCTGTAAAAACTGACCTCAGACCAAGGCTTGTAGATCTGTTTAGAAGAGCTCCACCTAACAGGGCTTTGCTAGACTTATCAAGGTTTTTCCACTGAAAATTTTCCCTTTCATGGAGGCAATTTGTGTTTTGTTTGATACTAAATCTGTTAAAGAAGTTTCATATGAATAGACTGCCAAAGTCATGTATAAGTCAGTTAATAACAAAGTTTTCCATTAATGAATGCTCACAGAAGTAGAGTGGAAGCAGATCTGCTTAACTGAAAGTGGTGTGGTGTTTTTATTTTATCTAACTGCTGAAATAAGCTTCTGTCCTCTTTACTCCTATGGTGTTTCCATTTATAGCCTAGAAAGTAATAATCCTCTCACTTGCAGAGTGTTTCTTACAGCTGATGTCACAAGCATCAAGGAACTCTTGGAAATTGTTTCAGGTTAAATGGCTGCAGACTGATTGCACCCACTTAAGAACTGATGCATTCTCTCTTGGTCTTTGCAATAAACAAAAATTAAAGCTGGTACTCAAGTGGCATTTGTTTAATATTTCATAGCGAAATGATGCTGAATGTATTTCAGAATTTTCGAATCACAGAATGGGTTGGGTTGGCAGGAATCTTTAAAGATCATCTAGGCTATCCCTACCCTGCCATGGGTAAAGGCATATTTCACTAGATCCATTCAATCATCAGAACAAAATTTTTAAACAAAAAAAAAGAATTTGTTTTACTTCCAGAAATTTATATTTAAAAAACCCAAAAAATCTTAAGATTAGACTAAGAAAACACTCTCAATGCTCTCAGGTACTTGTTTGTCTTAAAAACACATAAAACTATTAAATTCCATTGTGTAGTAGATTCCAGCTGTCGCTGGAATTTCAGGACTCTGAGCTAGACGGGAATGTGAAAGAGGTGATTTTCCAGGGGTTGGGACTGAGGTAGTTAAATACAGTCACTGTACCAACTGACCTGAATTTATTAAAATAGTGCTGTTAAATTACTGATTTTTTCTATGATGAATAAAATTGCAGTAACTAATTTTAAAAATTACTCTATACATATTTAATTATTTTCATCAGTTGTACCACTCACAAACTCATCTGTGTCTCTTTTTTTGTAATCAGGTTTATATAATTCTGAGGTGGTGGAAGGTTATTATATGAATTAGTTTTAATAATGTATTTGAATTTTTTTGCCTTAAACCTGTGTTTCAAAAAGGATAAGAGAAGTGAAGTTGTTCAGTACTTGTCACTTGAATGCTTTCCCTCTCACTACAACCAAAATCAATGACAATAAAGCCCCTCTTATCTTCCTAAACTTTTTATCTCATCCTCCTAAGTTATGTGGCTTGATTTACTTCTGGGTGAAGAGAAGAAAGTCACATTTTACACAACTAATTTTATGAACTGTATAATGCTGCTTTTGCAGGGGTGAAGAAAAATGAGGAAGAATTATTCTGAATAAGGGAAAAATAATTTCCTGCTGCATCAGGTTCATCAAACAAGGGACACTTTAAAAAGTGAACTTGCTTACTTTTGTTTATTATTATTTAATATAAACACAATTAATATGTAGGATTTTTACTTTGCTTTATTTCCCGTGCCAGTTTTGCAAGTTTCTCTGACAAATGCCTCTTAAAGCAGTGACTGCTTTGGCTGGAGTGACTTGTCTTCCCTTGATGGCTGTGTATTTAAAGTTGCAATATAGAGAGCAGCTTCTGTAAGTCAGTATTGTTAAAGCTGAAATTTACAGAACTTCTTATGTGTGGCATTTCAGGTCACTCTGCCCTAAACTCTTTTGAGCTGCTGGGTTCTGATAAGGAAAAGCAGTTGGGGAGCATTGCAAGGTTTATGGTCTGCCCAGCAGGGAAACACTAAAGAAAAAGATAATCAGTGGAGGAAAACCTTCTAAGAGCTCAGGTCAGGGCAGAGTCATCTCCACCCAAGATAACCGCAGATGACTGTACTAGAAACTGAAAATGAGTAGGAGTGTCCAGGCAGGATGGCTCTATTTGCCCTTGACAATTGGTGGTGGTCTGGGAACTTCCTGAAGATCACAGTCCAGGCTTCTGCTTTTAGGACATGTCCTGCAAGTCTATTGTTGTTGTTCTTTTGTTTCATGTGTCCTATTTATAGAAATTAAATAGAATAAAATAAGTAACCAGTGTAGACACTACAAATAATGTACGATTGTACCTAAAAATAGTTACTCTAGAGAGAGCAGAACATCTCATAAGCAGCAGAAATAATCATTATCATGCTTTTAACAAGAGAGGAAAATGCTTTGGTCGAGAGAGCTTGGGTGGAACAAAAGCCAAAAGAATCAAAATTGGACTTAACTTATATTTGTGTGGTGAATATTTGTATAGCTAAAATTAGCGCTCTTGACTCAGTGTTGCCATGTTTAGATGTGTCATAAAGGTCATGTTTGCAAATTTGTGATATTTGCATGATAGTTAACATTTTTGTTTAAATACATCCAGAGCACATTTTTTTTTCAGGTATTTTGATTTCAAGAGCTTCACAGTGACAGCACCATGCCATCTGTAAGCTGGTAAATGGAAATCAGATTCACCACAAATTAACATCAAGATTTGAGCTCTTCTAATTACATGTGGTTTGGAGGGAATTTGTGTTTTCTTTTGTCAAATGAATCTGAGGTCAAATATTTCTCTTCTGTTTCTGATGAGGTTAGATGCAAAGGCACTGGAAGTGGGTAATAATCTTCACAAATCACTGTTGCCCTCATAATTGGTCTTATTAATACTGTTTAGTGCTGATTTCTGCACAGTTACCAGAGTTCAAGGCTGGAAAAAATACCCTTATTACTTTGCAACAGTAATTTGTTCTTCTCTTTTTGAACAATGAAGCAAAGAAAACTTCCCAGCAGTGGGTTCCTGCCACCCTGAACAGTTAATTTCATGCAGTTGCTAGGGCTCAGCAAGCCCCTTGTCCTACCTTTCTTTATGAAAATATACTTGCTAAAGATATGAAACATTTATAATACCTTTAAAAAGAAATAATTACATTTTCCGTGTAAGAATGTGCATGAAGTGCATGAAGAAGCACTGTGTCTGTGAGTTCTAGCCAGTGTTGCAAATGCCAGATAAGATACATATGATGCATATACATATAATGGTATCTAGTTTATCAGCAGCTCTGCTGTAGTTTAGGTGTTCAGCTCTGCTTTACCTTCTCTACGTGATCTGGGAAATCTCGTTCAAAACACCTACACCCATTTATTTTAATGTTCTGCTCCTTCTGTTTCACCAACCTGGAAGCAAAGCAGCCAGCTGAGCAGGGTAGGGGGCGTTGCATGAACGAGTTCAAACTGATAAGAGGGTTGAGTTCAGTTCAAGATGGAGATTTGCCTACTTAATTCTGAATCAATTTTCTTGTGTCTGAATTGAGTCTTGATTTCTTTCTCCCAATTGGTTCTACTTACATGGAGTTGACATTTATCAGCAGAAAGATGCACTGCCATCTGGTGTTGGAACTGCTCACAGGAGCCAAGGCGTTTGTCCAGAAAAAATCTAATGTGGTGAATGAGGTGTAACAAATACTTTCTATAAAACTTCCTAAGCAGTGAAGAAGAGAGAGACTGTTCATAATAAACTGTCCACACATGAGCCCTCCAAAGGGAAAAAAAAAAACCAACAGAAAACAGTTGTTTCATTACCGGGAAATTTCAGTCTAGGTAAAGAGATTTGCATGTAAACATGTTTGCTGCTTCTTTTGTAGGTGGAAGAGGGGGAGATGGCTGCCCTGTTATCACCTTTCCAGACTATCCAGCTTTTAGTGAGATCCCTGAAAAAGAGTTTCAGAATGTCCTGACCTACCTGACAAGCATTCCGAGGTGAGCACCTATCTAGAAGAAAATAACCTTTTATCTGCTACAGGATTTTTCACATTTGATCCCTTACATGTGCTGTAAAAGTCAAGCTTGGTGTTTAATTAAAGAAACAGAAAATTAAGCTTATAGTGCAGTGTCAGTAAGTGTTGGTTAATGAGAGCTGTCTAAGGTAGTTGTTAGATGAATTATGTACTGCTATTTCTATTTCATCAGAAAGTTACTTCCTGGTATGTATGGATACAGGTTCCATGATGGACATTGCCCTCTTGTGTCTTCACTGTATCTTAGAATGCAATATTTAGTGTTTTAATTGAACACATGTATAGTTTTGGCAGAACATGCTAATTCCTGGATTCTACTCAGGATATTACTCTGTATCTACGTACGGAGGATTGTCCTCACCACTTGAGCTGTTTCTCTGGCTTAGCTGGATGTATAGTGAGACTTTCAGAGCTTTGACTGGGGGTGCGAAGCAGGCCCAGGGATGAATTCTGACTCTCTTAGACTCTCTTAGAGGGCACAGTGGTGTTATCAATGGGCTGCTCAATAAACATCATGATTTTTGTTGACAGTCTGCTAAGGAATGAAATAGCGGGCTCAAAATCCTGATGGAGGTGAGGAAGGCAAGTAGCAGAATAAAGTACATACCCTAGACTCCAAGAGAGCAGATTTTTGGCTTATTCAAGGCAGGTGGGATACAAAGGAAGGCAGTTCTGAAGAGTAAATCTGCTGTGGAAAGCTGCCAAGTTTTGAAGGACAGCATTCTCCAAGTACAAGAAGGGTTCGTCCTGTGATGTGAAGAGACGTAAGAGGAGACTGACCCCACTGTCTGAAAGCCAACTTGTGACTGGGCTGAGCTACAAAGGCAACGTACAGGAGGTGAAAGCAGGGACAGGCTACGAAGGAAGAATGTGGATACATTGTCCAAACACACAGGGATGGCGTCAGAAAAGTCAAAGCACACCTGGAGCTGAGGGACAAGAAAAGAGGGACATCAAGGACTGCTCAAGAAACTTCCGGTGCTTTAACAATACAGGAATAAACAAGGAAAACGTGGACCTGTGCTGAATGGACTGGGGTAATGACTAGCAGCCAATACAGATGAGGCTGAAACGCCTGAGTTCTTCACTTCAGTTGTCTCCCAGGTCTATGTATTCAGATCAGAGAGAGAGTTCAAGGAGGAGAATGACAAGCAATGGCTGAGGACAAAATCAAGCATCTCTTGAGAAATCTTGACCCAGATCTAGTGTTTGGGATGAGCTGCTTTGAGAGTAATGAGGACACTGACCAGTGTCATTGTAAGGTTGCTCTCTATAATCTTTGAAAAAATTTTGAGATGAGAGTTAAAGCATGATGACCAAAGAAAGGTAAATATTGCATTAGTGTTCAGAATGGATAAGAATAGTGATCTGAAGCACTACAGGTTAGTCAACCTCACTTTGATGTGCTAGAAAATTCTGGAGTGTGTCCTCTTAAAACACACTTTTGGGCACATAAAAGAAGAAGGTGATGGGGAGTAGCCAACATGTATTAAACAACAGTAATTGTGCTTGTCCAGTCTGCTTCTGTGATGATGATACTGGATGCATCAACGAGGCAAAGCTGTGCATGTCTTTCACCTCCCCCTAAGCAAGACTTTCAACTCAGTCTTCCCCAGCGC
This sequence comes from Petroica traversi, assembly GCA_025920805.1. Classification (NCBI taxonomy): domain Eukaryota; kingdom Metazoa; phylum Chordata; class Aves; order Passeriformes; family Petroicidae; genus Petroica; species Petroica traversi. The sequence goes on along the minus strand of JAHLSL010000057.1, from coordinate 1,523,795 downwards.
TCTTCTATCCACTTAGACTTGTTACTTTTTTGCAGGTAGGCTGCTGGGTGGGTAAGAAAGTGCTCGGATTATTTGGCTCAAAGGGAGGTGTTTATTGGCTGATGTTTAATCTGGAGACAGACTTCCTGAGGGACTGTATGTATCCATGCTGTCTGATGTCCTTGGCAAAGATCTGCAGTACAAGATGCAGTGCACCCTCATCAAGTTGTACTTGATGTAACCAGCCTCTCCTGATTGTACTTCTTAATCCCTAGTTTCTCAGGGAATGAAACTCTGAAGCTCAAAGCCAGCTTTTGCATTTTCTTTGTTTATCCTCATGATGGTTGAACTGCATGGTGCGAAGCATCCCTTGATCGTATCTTGGGTAATGTTTCTGCAAATAATTATATTCTAAATTCACATCTGCTTCTCCTTTTGAAAGTCCTTGGTGGTGCACTTCATGGTGGCCTGTTGAACTTCTGCACAGAGTGGGGTTCATGTGAGAAATTCTGATCAGAGCAAACAGCATCTGGTACAGTGGGGGAGCAGTGAGAGCAACCCAACACACCACTTTGGTAGGAGCAGATTTTCTGGAGGTTTTTCTGTCATTTACTCCTACCTGACAACAATTATTCTGTGAGTATTGAGCCAAAAGTAATAATTTCTTAAGTCTGGCTTTTCTAGGATTTTCTTGTTTCTTTAATTTGTAAGCATTTAGAAAGAAAGGACTGTTCTTTGTAAACAAAGGAGATAGCCCAGCTGTCTAGGTGTTAAGAGTAAGGTATCACTATTGTGATTACAACAGTTCTCCAGGTTTGAAGTGATGACAATTCAATTTCAAATCTTGTAAAAATAATGCTGTTAAGATACTGATAAATGTGCAACCTTTTTGTGTCTGAGAACCGATAGAATCTCAGAGGGCTTACAACATTCCTGATATCTTTGCTAGCAGTGTCAGAAGCTTGCTGTGTCCAATTGTGTTTGTGAGGCTTTGTGCAGGTTTATAGGAATAAAAAAATCCACAGAAATGACACTAGCCGGATGCCAGTGTACATCCCCTTATGAAGGATGTTTTGCTGTTGATATGCTACATATATTGATACATGTATAACTCTAAGAGATGCAGTGCTGCAGTTGTTCTTGAATCGGGAAATTTCTAGTGCTCTTAAAGGTGTTGGAAAGTAGGATTTTTCCTGCTGTCTTAGTGTTCAGATAATGGTTTAGGTGCTTTGGAAGCTGCTTTTGAGGGAAGTGGAGGCAGATAGTTTTTTAGTTTGTAAATTGGTTAAAGAGGTGGAAGGGGTACAGATTTACAGAAGGGCTGGAAATGCAGCCCACAGCTCTTATGCATGGACTGCTCTCCCAGGTTATTGTCATTTAGTTTATCAGATATGTAACTCTGGTTATTCTGACAGATAAGGGGAAATGGACTTTTCCAAGAGCACAGACTGTAGAGCACAGACACATCTGGAGCCACCCCAGTTCCTCAGAAAACTGCTTGTTCTACTTGGCCCTGTGCAAGATCTCAGCAAGGGGTTGGCAGCAGTAACTCAAACCTCATTGTCTGACTGCCTGGAGTCACATGTTAAGGGAAATTATATTTCATGGGAGTGACAGTAAGGAGCTACTAAGAGCCTCATAAGAAAGGACCTTTCTGTGCTCTGCAGTAGAGTTCACCCAGTATATTTACTGGTATAATAAAGCTTAGAAATTACTTCAAGTTTTCAAGATCTCTTCCCAAGTAAAAGAAGGCTAGCTTAGGACTTTGTTGAAAGAGGAAAAACTTAAACTTCTCAACCTACCTTTTTATTCCTTCTAATTTTACAGATAAACATGACCTTGTCACCCCTTACTGTGTCCTTGTTCTGTATTACCTGAACACTGGGTTTCACAAGTTTTTTCTGTGTGAACTTTTCTCTTGTCTTTTTCACAGTAAACTTTGACCATAAAACATTAATATCTCGTGGGGCACCTTGCATTTAGGAATAGAAGTATTAAAGGTAGGATGCTATCAACTTAGGTGATCATGGAGTAGAATAGTGTAAATAGTAGAGCTCTTAGCATGTGCTTAGATGTGTAAATGAGGATGTTAAGAAAGGACACAGTGGAAAGGGAATACCTCATCTCAGTTTAAAGATACTCAGTTAACCTTGGTGCAACTGAATATCATTAAGCAGAGAGCTGAACCATATTCTTCAGGTGAGTGTTGTTAATGTTGCAAGGTAAATTAGTGTTCTGTGGATGCCTGGATAAAATACGATGTTTAGCATACGGTTTGTAGTAATCTGAAAATATTTGGTACAGAATATTGTTGACATAATGTGTAACAACAGTCATGTATCACGTGTACTGAAAGATCGCTGCTTTGTCAGGAAAAAACAATGGATTAAGGATCAGTACAACAGAGAGGGGAAGATTGCAGCTAATGCTTTTATAACTTCTGTTTTGGTAGTGAAATATATGTTGTAAAGGTATTTGTGTAATGCTTCTGTAGCAGACTTTTCCTTTTAGCAGATAATATTTTTTTAAATTATTCTTGAAATATGTGATAAAGTTTTATTAAAAAGTTGAGAATTGTCTTAGAAAGATACATAGGCTACCCAAGTAGGAGAATTCATGGCAGTGTGTAAGACAATACTTTCTAGGAAAAACAGTTTAGCTGAAATGCTGAATTGGTACAAATTTTTAACATGTAAATATTGGTCCACATAAATTAACATTTCTTGTTAATCTTGTTACTGTAGAATACAGTAATATCTCTAGATAAACTGGCCGTGAGAGGTGACAACTTTAAATTCAACTGGGTTTCAGTAGAGGACAGACAGCCATGTCTTGCAGCCATTTGGGATACTTTGAGATTTTTATAATGTCCATGTAGCTGGTCTGATTCTCTTCCTGCAGAGAATGTCTCCTGTTACTTCACTCTGGAGTCCTTTAGGGGTGACTGCTGAGCTCGGTAGGAAAAAAAGGCCATGCAGATCAAAGTTGTCTTATCTCTTAGCTGAGTAAAAACACGACAACCTCCCAACACCAACATTCTTACTGCACAGTGGGAGAGGCAGCTGTACAATGTACCTTTTACATCACGCCTTTACTGAGGCTGAAGGAAGAATATTACATTTCTTGGCATTCAGTGTTATGAAAGCATTTTTTTCATTTTTCTATTGATCCTAGTAAATAGGCTTCTAAGATTTGCAGTGTACCTTGAAGGCAGGTGTTATTCAAATTTAATTTCTCTCCATTGCAGCTGTTTCTTGAAATGTATTTTATTAGCTTAAGAGTGTACACATTGTTGGAATATGAATTTACCAAATATGGGTGGTAGCATGAGAATGTGCTCAAAAAAAAATTTATAGATAATTGCTGTGGTTAAAAAAACATATGGTTTTAGTTCTGGTTAATTAACAGTTTCTACTGCAATTAGAAAACAATATGCTGTTTATGAGAACAAAAGAATATAGTTTTAATGCTTTTCTTTGCTGCTCATATAGGCTCATCTTTGAACAAAGAAAGCAAGCTAAAATTCTTGTGGTCACAAGAGACTTCAAAGCTAATATTTTAAAGGTGTAAAGCTGAGTCTTAAACATAAAATCCCTTTCAGGAGAAATAAGTAGTGTAGATTAGAAAATTCAGAACGGTTTTTGATGGCCTGTTTGAGTCCCATATTGCTCATTAAACATGATACGTGGGCCCTTTTTGCTTGTATTCTGCCAGAGCCTGTGTAGCTTCTCATTGTAATGCCCTTCTGTCCTACTGCATGGTCTTGAGCATAACTCAGGTTAACTTGGCATGTTCAGCAGTTTCCTGTTTTGAAAGGCGTCCATCAGTTTCTTGGCTGGGAGAGCATTGCCTTCTTTAAATTCCTAGAGGTTTACAAATGCTTGAACATCACATGGCCTTCTAAAAGATCCTGTTGGTTTTGGTACTCTCTGCTACAGGAAACTAGGGAGCCATCCTGTCCAAGGAATGGAACAGAACGAGATGACCTCGGAAAGTGTTGATGTCCAGTGGTTCAAAAGCTCGGTTCTTAGGGTTTGCTAAGCTTCTGGTAGATCCCTCCTTGTTTGCTATAGCAGCTCCCCATCATTTGGGATAATACTGGAAAACTGAAAGAGAAAAGTGTGTGCTAAGCCTTTCAGTGTGTTCAGATCTGTGTGGGCTCAGCAGAGTGTGATGAGCTGGGTTTAGGTAGGACCAGAAGGACATGGAGCAGCATGGCCTGGGTGTTGCTGGAGCTAGCAAACCTCAGTGCCAGGGACACAGGAGAGCACAGGGCTCACTCAGCTTGGGCCTGGCCAGTCTCCTTGGCACAGAACCACCACTGTGCTCTGAAACCAGAGGCAGCAGTGCTGGTAATGCTGTCTTTTGAGCCTGTAAGTCCATCAGGGCTCAGAAACACTGCCTGTGTTTCCTCATTTATCTGCAAACTGAATGGGCAGCCCACCATGGGCAGCCCACCATCAGCTAAGAATTAAGCACTTTTGTTTCATAGAGTGCCAGGGTTGAACATCACCACGTAATGGAAAAGAAGTGCCAAAAAACAGATGCCCTGATGGTTCATACTGACGTGCTGAGCAACAGCTTTGCAGCTTCAGAGTTTATTTCTGTCAGCTGAGCTTAATTTCCCTACTCTCCTCATTGTTGAATTACAATCCAGGCTGAAGATATGGAACCTGTACCCTGCTGTTACCTTGGCAGCCCCTCAAATTTGTCAGTGAGAATATCCCAGGACTTCCAGCAAAATCTGTCATGCTGTGTGTACCCTTCCTTTCTCAGAGCACAGCTGCCAAACAGTTGTAAATACCATATGCTGCTGTAAGCAGACAGGAAATGTAAGGTCTTAGGTTTGAAGTAAGAGCATTGTATCTTAAATTTAAGTGGTAGTGCAAAGCTTTTGTGACAGATACTTACCCTCACAAGATTAAGGTCAAAGTCCAAATCGTTACTTAGAGTCTGAAATTTTACTGGGTTTAGAAACAATTTACAGTTGTTTCAGTGTCCACATTGTAGGTGCCTTAAACTTCTTTTAAAGCTCAGCCCTGTACAGGTAAAGCCATTCCAGGCTTTAAATCCCATTTACACCTCTAGGGTTTAGAGGATTTGGGCAATATGTATGACACACACCTTCCGGTGGTAAATTTAGTCTACTAATAAGACAAAGTAAATTAAGCACTGTAAAATTGTGAGAGTTAATTACTAAAATTCTGGACTGTCACACAGGGGTTTTTATTAGTCCAATATTAAATTCAGAGAGTTTACCACTCTATTTAAGTGTAATGGCAGAGTTCTAAAATAAATTATGCAGCATTCCATGTAGGGTTATTCCAATACTTTGTGCAGTGGCATTAATGGTTGTTGCAGTGTCCTGGAAATATGTATGATTCTAATATCACAGTTCTGAATAGGTGTAAAAATGCTTTTATGGAGTTGGGCTCAGCAGTTCTAAAATGAGGGTCACCCAGTCTTTCTGTTACTCAATTTACTTAAGCTTAAACCAACATGGAGCCCTTTTGCCTTTATTGACCTATTTATCCTTAATTGTCCCTCCAGGATATCGTGACCTACTTCAGCCATCTGTAGTTAAGTCTAAATGAGCCCTCAAAGTTGTTGTCTTTTTTCAAACAGTCCTCCTAAAAGCAGCTCTTCATGACCTGAAGAAATCACACTGTGTTTTCCACTTAGAAAATTATAACCCTTCCTTAAAAACCCTTATTTTACTTAATTTCATGTATTAAAAGAGGATCTCTTAATCTCTTAATTATTTGTTAAATTAATTTTTCTTTTACCTGCAAAAATGCATTAAGGTCACTCTGATTTTAGTTCCTTGGTGGGATAAAGCTTGTGGAGTTCTGGGCAGTTAGACCTAGATGATCTTTAAGGTCCTTTTCAACCCAGGTCATTCTGTGAATTGATGAAGTTACCATAAAAAAAGGCTGATGGGTACCATGGAAAGGCAGTAAGTGCATGTGGTACAAGCAGATGTCCAGGCCCAGGCAGATGATGAAGCCTGGACAGTTTGGTTGTTATTTTTAACCCTGGCTAGATTCCCTCAGCTTCCCCCCCCAACAGCATAAGCTTTTTGGAGCAGAAAGGAAGTCAGCATATACGATGGAATATAGCCAGCATTACTGTCTTCCAATCAGTCGTGCCTAAGGAGGAATTGCTGGAAGTGGAAAAGAGGCTGATTTGAGGACCTAAAGGAGCACAGGAGTTAAAGAGGAGATACAGGACCAATCAAGGAAGATACTGATGCCCTTATCTCTGAATCTGAGTGGGGAGATAAAAGAAAAGACTTGCATGTTACCTAAATTGGTATAAATGTTTCAAAATAAATAAGCCATGTACCAATACTGTCCGTTTGGCTGAGGAACACAAGCAGTGCTTGAGACAGAATTCCCTTAAGTAAATATGTTTGGATTTGTATCTCACAATTTCAAGAGACCTACTTCTGTGCAGGATAAAGACCTCTGGTTGCTTTTTGGACCAAGGCTGGAGGGCAGCTCTCCTGTTTGTCAGTGGGTTGGCATTTGCCTCGTTGGCAGAATGTCTCTGATAGTGGCCCATGTTCCTTGTGGGTTCCTGGTCTGCTGCTAGTGCAGTGAGCTGTTGTTGTCACAGTCCTGTGAGCTGCTGTTGTCACAGTCCTGTGGTGACTGAGGAATTTTCAGATCAGGCACAGGGCTACACATAACCACTTGTGGTAGTCTGGCCTACAATCATTGGGAAGTTTGGATGAGACTTCCAAAGTTTTGAATTGTTAATAATCCCTCAGACAAAGCTCTTTGAAGCTGCTGTCATTATTTTTTCTCCTGTTTATCTGGCTTTTAAGTTCTCCAGTCACTGACACATCATGTGTAATTATTCTTGCCTATGCTTATAGAGTGGCAAAAGGCATTTATTTTCATGGTGTCACTCTGCCAGGCTGTGTGATTCTGCTCATCTCTTCTGCTTCCGGAGCAAATTATAACCACTTGACAATGATTTTTATCTATGCTGCCTCACAAACCCAACATTCATCTAAATTCTTTGCCCGCTTGCTGAGAGATCCTAAAATGCAATTTTGGTTATCTGATGGTTCCCCAACCCTGAGAAAATTGCAATACAGTGTGTTTTTAGACATGCTTGGGGCGTGAACTAATAACAGCTGAGACCAAAAGTAAGCATAATAGGAAAGGAAAGAGAGAAGGTTTTCATCAGTGGTAGACTAGATAAGATTTTGGTAGAGTTAACTGGAATGAGGAAAAATAATAATAATAAAAAAAGATGCATAGCTGAGACAGGGAAATGCATCAAATTTCTTATCTGATCCTTGCCTAATGATGAAGCTTTAACAGGTTCAGCTCCAACAGAGAAGCTCAGATTTTCTTAATTTCCTGTGCAGCTTCATCTATTTCTATGAAGGGAAGGAAGGCAGTAACTATCAAAACCAAAATAAAGAGGTCTAAATGCTTTGGGTTTTTAATGTGCATTTAAAAATATATCTATTCACAGAATTTCAGTATAGAATTAATTACACTGTAGAATAGTATGCATGTTGTTTTTTGGGGGCTGGGGGGTTAGGGGAAGTAGTTTTTATTTTCAAAATCAGATTTGAAGCATAAGCAACAATAAGAAATGGTGCATCCTTGCTTACAGGTTGTGTTGCTGCTGTGGAGTGTCACAGCATCAGCTGTGTTGAGTGAAATGCAGCTGTTAGTGCCAAGAGCTGAAAACATAATAATTTTTACTTGGCATTCAGTGATTTTGGACAGACCACTAGAGGCTGCACTTGTATAACAGCACTTCTGGCTGTCTTATTTTAAATTCCTTCTGCTGGAGTTCCTTCTGTTTCCTTTGTGTCTTTATGAACAGTGACCAGCCTTAGTTTGAGCTGGGTAGGTTTTTGCCTTCTGCAGTTACAGTTCATTGAGCTGGCTATGACAGGGCCCAGTAATCAAATAGAAAAAATTCTTCTAAATCAAGAGCCTTCTTTCATGTTGAAGCACAGTACAGGTTGCTCACTAGTTAAACACAGTAAGGAGGAGATGGAAAGCTTTTTCCCTGACTCCAGAGATGAGGATATGGAGAGAAAGGTGCAGTGCAGTGACTTCCACATCAGCAGGCATGAGCTTTAAATTCAGCACCTCAGGAAGTTTTGGGTTCTGCTCTGGATGATTTTTCAATCAAGGACATGTCCTTCCAGCACTTCTGCACTAGCTGACTTCTTTAGTGTTTTCAGCTGAAGAGATAGAAGTTACAAAATCTGAAATCAAAACTGTATTAATTCTGTCTGAAATGACAGAATTAATGTATGAATTTTTAATCATTGCATTCCCATTTTTGCGCCATATGCAATGCTGTACCCTAAATAGAGTGCAGCTGTAATTTCTTGTTTTTCTCATAAATATTGCTGGAATAAGAACTGATTAATGATAGATTGCTTACACACCTCAGCTGAAAGTGATTTTTGTAGGAATCTGAACTGAGCTGTCACAAAGGAGAATCACCACAAGATGTCAGGTCCACTGTTTGGGTGGGAGCCAAAATGTCATGCCAGCTTGTTTTGGTGGGTCAGGAGGTCTGCTAGGTAGCCAAAGAGCTTCTTCTGGGTGTTCATGAATGCCACCTTTGTTAGGGACAATTCTGACCTCAGATTTGTTCAGTATCCTTGACCTCAGTAAGTCATCTCCATCTGAGGTCGAATTTGGCACCAAGTTTTTTTCTGTCTAAGTGACTTAATGCTAGGACTGCAATATGCAGTTGTATATGCAGCCATCTTTTGGAAATACTTTTCCATTATATTTATTTTCTTGGCAGATAGTTTCTTTGCCACTGATATCTCAATTACAATGCAAATATCAAATCTTCTGTTGTAAAAATAGAAAATATAATTCTAAAGTTTGCTAATTTAGAACAAGTGTAATTAATGGGAAGGTATTCCTGTCCAGCTTTCAGAACACTTCCAGCTTGTTTTAGGGGTATAATCACTTAATGATTACATATAATTTCATGAGTATCAAAAAGGATAAATTGCAAGTTCAGAATATAATTTGTATCATTATGTAACTTTATAAAATGTTACAATTGTAACACTTTATAAAGGATTATTATATTTTTTTATTCGCCAGGCTGTTCCTCAGTTAAATGCTTTTAAGTAATAATTTAAGTGCAGGTTTTTAGAAACTCATTAAGTAAGATTTGTAATAGCAGCAGCATTACAAAGGAGTGTTCGGCTTAGATACTGTGTTAAAACCTACAGGCTCACCTTGCAATTGAAATGAAGAAGTTCAATGTAAGAGCTCATATATCTGGTTGATAGTCTTTTTTCAGTTCCTGCTCTCTCTAAATTGTTTTTATCAGGAACCTTCTACGGTGAGGCTGGATACTTTGGGCTGTAAAAGCCTGCAATATCTGAAACTGGAGCTTTGTGGAGTGTGATATATAAGCCTGCTTTCATCATTTACTCAAGAAAGTCTGCTTTTCTTTTTCTTAGAGATGGTCGCTTAAAATGTAAAGTCCTTGATTTTAGTTTTGGATTGGGAGAAAGAAGCTGTCATAAGATAAAAATATTTAAAGACCAAATGAGTGCAAGGCATTTTAAAATCATTAAACTTTTTTAAATTAGGGGTACATGCCAAATACAATATTTTTATGCCTTTTTAAAATACCCAGCGGGTGGATTAATTGGCCAGTTCTAAAACAAAGGGGGCTTTACAATAACGAGCAATCAAGAATTGTAAGAAAATGAAACTGCTCTAGATCTAATTACTGTTTAGTGACTGGGTACTAGATTTTGTGTAATGTTACAGCTGAGTTTTCCTTATTTTTTCTTTTTTTTCTATTGTGTTGAGTGCATTACCCATTACATTTTTCTGCCCTAGGAAAAACTGCATCCTCTAGGATGGTAGCTATAGATCAGATTGGAGTAGTTTGGCTTGTCCTGCATAAGGGACAGGAGGAGAGATATGCAGCAAGGCTATGGCAGGTGAATTGCTCCTGCCCTTTTCCTTGCTGGGTAATCAACATAGAACTAGTAACGTGAAATGTCACCACAGGGCTTAGCTGGACTTTTTTTCTTTTCTAGTTGCTGCACTGGAGATTTTTATCTTGATTTGTTAATTCCATTAATATCACATTCTTCACTATATTATTTGGTTGTCTTCTAGAGCTTATAAAGGCCACTAAGGAGGTGGGTCTTCTCTGCTTCCATTAATTGCCAGGGCATTCGTGGTTTCATTTTTTAATGTATGAAACACTGATAATTAAGAAAGAATTCTTGTCTCCCCTTCACTCCCCAAGAAATCATTCCCAACAGCAGTGGGAGAAGTGGTCTTTGACATGGCTCAGGTTCAGTCAGCTGAAGTGTCTGTGCAAAGGTAGAATGCAAAATTTCTCTTGGGAGACAGTAACCTTGCTCATCAAGTGTCTGATTTCCAATGGCCTGTTCCTAAGCTAAGTGACCAATGATGAGTGGGTGAGCCAATTCCAAGTCCTTCCTACAGAGGTTTACAGTTGCATGCCAAAAAACAATCAGGATTTATGAGGTGCCCCAGACCTCACATCCTTTGGAGCAGTGTTTGTGTCACTGAGGTGTATTGCTGATCAGGGACAAGTTGCTTTGGGTGAGGAAGCTTTCCGATAGGGTGGTACCAGGGTTCTGCTTATGATACGGATTGCTGCAGACATTGCCTTGGTGCTCTGCTCAATGCAGTAATTCTTCATGGAATGTTACTGAAACCCTACTATGGAAATGGCTGTTCAGCCCTTGAGAACAAGACTTTCTAGTCCATTTGTATGCCGAGGTAGTTGAGGTAGGGAACAGTCCTGAGTGTAATGTAGGCCAACTGCTTAATAATAAAGCTCTAAGACTGAAATTCAGTTCTAAACAATTGGACTTATGTAACCTAAAATGCTGTACAGGATTTGAAATGTGCAAAGGTTTGGTGCTTTCAAGTCTCTGGATGAACCCACAGATGTGCTTCATTTCATTTGTGGCAGAGATCAGTGCATACTGACTGCTTTCATACAGCATGTAGAAGCAATAGGAAATGATTTGTGTAGCAGTTGCCACCACCCATACCTTGGAGAAATGCAAGGATCTTTCAGAGGATGTTTATGTAATTGCTTCCACATACCCCAGAGGGAAGTTTCTTTCCAGTCTTATGTACTATAAGCTTTTCCACCCTTTCCCCCAAGTGCATGAGCTAATAATTCTTGCAAACAAGACAAAGAGGGGATGTCCCCATAATCTAAAGTTGAGGAGTCACTGAGTGGAAAATTCAGTTCCTGCACTACAATCTGCATGGAAAACTGGCTGCTTGTTGGGCAGGTATTTCAGCCTCACTGTCACCTCCTCCAAATGGTTTTACACTGGCTCCCCAAGACAGAGGGATGGGACTGAGAAGAAAGTCTACCCTCTGCTGTATTTTCTCCTGTCCTCTGTGGCCCTTTTCTACCTTTCTAACCTGCCCTTCGTGTGTTTGCTGGACACATTTCCTGCAGAGCAAGGATGGTTTCTCTGCCTTTCTAAAGATGTTCTGTTCTTTGTTCTGGTGAGTAAACAGAAGAACAGTGCTTATCCCATGATGTTCTGAGTTTTTTTGTTTTGGCTTGAGGGGTTTTTTGTGCATGGATTAGGAGGGAAACAAAGGAAGGAAATACTAAATTTGAATTAAAAGCTTATATAAATTATGTTTCAGAAAGTACACCGGATACAAGTTAATATATTAAGGACAACAAAGGTTGTAAGGGAAATGTTAAGAGGCCTGAATAGACAAGCACTTCTGCTAGGGTTTTCTAATATTTCTCACTATAAGGTTTGTTTTGTAGTCATTTACAATTCTGCCAAATATTCTTTCCATTTGTGAGGTACTACCTGATTTCTGGTGTAAAGTTCAGCCAAAATAGGTGAGTAGTTCCTAAGATGCCAGGGAACAAATCCACCTTGCTTTTCAAACATTGAACAGCTGTTTTTTGAGAAGTTCGAGTGTCTACTTCCTTTGTTCTAGGACTTAGACTTGACACTCAGAAGAATGATGGCCTTTGTGTCAAGAAAGAACCTTGAGAAAAATCTGCCTAAATCCCAGGCCACAGATTCTCAGTAACTACTCAAACCTGTTGCCAAAATGTCCTGTTTCATCCTGGGGCTGAGCAGAGGCTCCTCGGTGGGTGCAGGATGAGCTGCCCTAGAGCCAGGACTGCTCCCAGGGCTGAGAGCAGGAAGGCTGTGGCATGGGATGTGAGTGCCACCTGTTGTCCTGCAGGCAGGGCAGACAAGCTGCTGGAATCCACAGGGAGGATCACAGCTAAGGGAAGAGTCCACCCAAGGGAAGATACTGGGAGATTGAGTTGGACATAGGGGAAGGGAAACTTAGGTTGGAGGATGAAGGGACTCAGGAAGGAGTGAGAATGTCATTTGTCCTGACAGTCTAAAATTAAAAAGAAAAAAAAAAAACTTTTTGAACTGTTCTTGGGACAAGGAGTGATGACTGGGAGACAAATATCAGTGGTGGATCCGAGTTTATTGGAGAGTGATACAGAGGGAAGATGTCAGCGGAGCTGATGAGTACAATGCAGCTGGACCAAGGCAGGGAAAAAAGCTTGATGAGCATGACAGGCTATGCCTATCAGAGCATGCTTCTGCTGAGACACAGAGCACAAACCAAAATACATTCCTCTCAAGCACTTGGGGGGGTAGGGGAAAATCAGTATCAGGATAAAATGTAATAAATATGGCTGAGGGAAAGAAGGACAGCTGGCACTCATAGTTAAATCAGGAGCCAAAGGAAAACTGAGTATGTGCTTGTTTCCAAAGCTCTGTTCATCCTATGCCCTAGAAGAAAGGAGGACATTGCAAGGTGTCTTGCAGCTCCATAGGCAGGTGCGTGTCTGGCAGCAAAGAGAGGTCAGTAGAGCAAGGGTACATTGCCAAACAGACCTGTTTTCAATATTTTCTTTTCTTGAATACATGACTTTGTTCTCTTTGTAATGTTCTCAACTTTGTTGTACACAATGTCTTAGTTTGGTTTGTTGCTTCCTGCCTGTGACTTGCTGGAGCTGGATCCCAGGCTCCAGAGCCAGGCCTTTGCAACAAGGCACTGTTGTCAAGATAACAAATACTTTTCCCACCCTGATTGATTTGGAACAGGGCATTTAATTGTTTTTCCCACCGGTCTATATTAATGGAACGTTAACAGTTTGAAGTCAGATGCTCAAGACTTTGCCACCAGGTCTCTTCTAGGCAGCAGTGGGGAATCCTGGCTTTTATGTCTGAGCTTGCTGATTCATGCAAGCACACAACATATTTGATCCTTCTATTTGATCCAGTGGAAAAAGAAGGTTGGCTGAAGACATCTTTTGGGCTCTCTTAGAGATGTGCTTTTCTTTGTTAATTCTTCCACTTAAGTAAGCCTTGTCTTTTTTATTTTTCTAGGATAATGATATTAAGCTCTGCTTATTGTGGGTGTTGAGGCAGCTGATTAACTGTGTGGAGCTGCCATGTAGATAATTTCTGGGATTCCAGCTGAGCCTGTATTTTCCTGTGCTCCTAGAGAGAAATCCTGTTGATGCTCTTTCAGAGACTTTAATTGTATTCATGTTGCACTGAAATATCAGTATTTTCTTGAAATATTACACAGATATTGGATTTAGGTATTCTGAAATTATGCTTCCTCTGAGGAAGTAGGGGGAAATTTCAGGGCTCCTGGGAACTTCTACTGAGCAGGGAAAATAGCACTTTGCAAATCTTAATACACTCCAAAATCCACACTGACTCCTGTGGAAACAGCTGTAGCACCTTTTTGACTCCATTCATCCACATTGTGTACCAAGGAGTTTGTTTTGCTATCTGATTGTTGGGGCACATGGTTGCTAATATATTTTGCTCAGTCACTAAAGGTTAAAATTGTGAAAACTCTAAATGGGGAATAGGAAGAGGCTAAAATCAGTCTCCTCCCATTGTCCTTTAAGTAAAGAAAAAGAAGAGGGGAAACTTTAGTAAATCATGGAAATTTACTGTCGTGTGAAGCATATTGCTAATATAAAGCCCTGTTTGTCTGCAAGGGTTGTCAGGCTTGCAAGGCGAGTGCTCAGATGTTGTTTATCAGTGTTGTCCTAACCCAGAGGCAAGAGTTAAGTAATGTGCACTGAATGTGGGCAGTGACAATTGTTTCCAATAATCTGCTCTGCTGAAAGGACTGCTTAGCTTCTTCTGAAAGAAAGCAAGGGTTCCTTTGCATTTTTGATGATTATTCATGTTTCCCACTAAATAGTATGTCTGTAAATTTGGGAGATATTGCATTAGTTCTGTAAATTTGGGAGATACTACATTTCATAAAAGAGAAGAAATAAACTGTGAGTCATATTTAAATTGGTGATTTTGAAGAGTAGCTTAAGATGACACATCTGGGTACCTGTGTTCTTCATCCTCCTAAACATCCTCTTTTCATTATGCTACTGACATAATCTTATAAAGCAAAGCTGGTCTTTCCATGATTCAGCAATCTTGAATAAAGAATCCTGACATTCTGTTGTGTTTTTACTTTTTCTTTTAAGATATTACCTTAAGAAATTGATGCACAATATTTCTAAACGGTACACAGTGCTACCATGCAATAAATTACCAGGACTAAAAATGTGACACATACACTGAAAAAGGAGCAAATATATGAGAAAACAATAAATCCGAGCCTGTCTGCCTTGTGTTTGCCTGCTGTTTCCATTTTGATTGCGATTGGCTGGCAAGGGCTGCTGCTGGCATTGCACAATTGGCTTAGATGGGGAATTACAAAACAGGAGCACATCCCTTGGTCAGGGCTCGGTAGCACATGCAGCTGAGCACGGGCAGAAGAGAAAGGTCACCCGTACAGCAGGATTTGAGCGGGATCTCTCTCACAGATGTTCCCATTCCAGAGAGGCGCCTTGGAGCTCGTCCTTCTCCTCCGTGGTTTGCAGAGTTTCAGTGCTGTGAGGTCCTTTTGTTTCAGTGAATGGGAAAATGCACCTGGGAAGGAGTTTACAACCTGGAGGCATTTGAGAATTTCAGATGCGTGGAGCATCATGAAGGGATCAGAAGGTTCTGTGTTTTGAAGGAGTCTTAAATATCAGTGAGGAGGAAGACAATTCGAACAGAAGGTTAAAAGCAGATGCAAAAGGAAAACAACTTTATTTAGAGACTGAAATTATACTGACAACATCATGAGGAAGGGATTATATCAGCACCAAACAACGGAAAATCAGTTGGTCTTATTTTCTTCTGAAATATGCCCTGTGCAAGAAATGTAAATACTATCTTTTCTAAAAAAGAAGAAGTCATTATTTGAATACAGTTTGAAACTCTGTGAAACACATATGGGACTGCTGCATCTTTGCAATGATGTATAGTGTATCTTAAATAAAGATACTTATATGAAGAAGATTCTGCACAAAAAGGTCAATCTACTTTCTTTTTTTTTTTTCTTTTTTACTATTTTTGACCTGCTTTTCTGTGTGAAGGAACCAGGAGTTACATTTGTGTTTTTTAACTAAACTTTTCTGTTTTTCTTCTTTCCTCCTCCAAACTTAGTTTACGAGATGCTGGAATTGGATTTATTCTTGTCATAGATCGCAGACAGGACAAATGGACCTCTGTGAAAGCTTCCATACTGCGGATAGCAGTGAGTACTGTTTTAAATTACTCCTTAGAAAGAACTGTCTGTGTTGAATCATCCTCTTACAAGTGGAAAAAAAATTTTTTTGGTTTTATTCTTCAACAATATGTCAGTTAGTAGATGATACAGAAGGCATCCAGCAGGTCTTTTGTATCCCAGCTGACTGGACAGAGCATCCTGTGTCTATGATGTGTTTTTAATGCAGTCTGCAGCTCAGGACTTCTTCCTGAGGATGCACTTGGAGAGAGAGCATGAGTGTGAATGTGGATGTGTGAGCCTGCAGCTCTCCCAGGTGGGAGCTAATGTTTGGATGGACACCCATGGGTCCCATACAGTTTGGGTCCACTTTGCATTATTCCAGTGAGCTTCCCTTTTATGAAGAGATGAGGGTGCGGGTCCTGGCTGAGTTTACCACTTGTGAAAGGAGTTCACATGGAAAAACTGTTCTTGTGATGTTTGATTGAAAGCAAGGGTTTACTTGTAAGCAAGGAAATCTTGCCTTCTGTGGTCAATCAACAGTACATGCTCTTAATTTTCAGTCTCCCAGTCTCCATTCAGTTAATAGTTAAAGAAGCTTATTAGAGGCTTGCTCTTTTTTTTTTTTCTCTCAGAAGTAGGGAAGGGCAGATTCGTGTTTATCATGTGCTTATTCTAAAGTTGGTTTGCTTGGTTTTTTTGGTTGGTTGGTTGCCTTTTTTTGCTTTCTTGTTATCCTTGATTGAACTGTTAGTGTCAATAGTCTTTCCAGTAAGGGCTGAAAAACAAAGCTATAAGTGTATTTTAATTTTTAATGGCTGAAAAGTTTTGACTCTGTAAGGTAAAAGTCAAATCAAAACAGTAAATGTCATTCTCATGTAGCCTGATTATGGCTAAAGAATTTTTTGTTTATTTAAAGTTAAAAGGTATTTCTTTAAAGGTACTACTATGTGATGTTTTGTGAATGAATAAATAATGATACTCAATGCAACTTTTTACGCAATAATAATGGTAGGGATGTTAAAACACTCAAAATATATTGAAGTATCAACAAAATTTTCTTCTGCAGCTCATCTTGAAATTTTGAGACAGAGCACTGAACAGATTCCAGTAGTGAAAACTGAGAGCAGCATAATTTAGGATGACTGAAGAGAAAGAACTCTATCTGGAGGTTTTGAATCTCTTTCAAAAGTCACTGCTGTAGTTTCTGTTCAAGGACAGATAAGTGTTGCACAGATCATGGTCCTTTTATGTGCATAATTGGGGCTGTAAGGGTTAGGGAATAACTACAGACGAGTTGCTTATAGCCATGGTGGTGACATTTATGGTAATGTTCCTCCAGTGTGTGTTACTTTGCTTTGAAGCACAGTGATCAGAACTGAGAAACTATTCCCCATTACAAGGGATCTGTCACTGTCCTGATGGTGTTGGTGCCTAAGGGATTTGCCCAGAGAGGGGTGTTAAGTGAACAAGCACTGCACAGTTGCAGTACTGCTGGTGATGGGTTATTTTGCTTTTTTAATCTGTTTTCATTCTTCTGTGAGTTTTGTTGTTTGTTTTTTTTTGAAAGGAGAATCATACTTCTTAGCTGAAGTGTAGTCTGTTAAAGGCATGATTTTTTAGATTTGCTTCTCTTGTTGAACTGCAACAGTGCTGGCTTTGAATTGTATCCATGCACATATATTTATACAGTCCTCATCTTGGGCTTCAGCAATAGTCACATCAGCCCAGAACACTTGAAAATTTTGTGTTCCTATTCCAAAATAAGTTGTAGTGACAATTTCTTTGCTCTTGGCCATCACATCTTTGCTGTAGTATTTGATATAAATGAAATACAATGCATTTCAGCTGTCGGTTGTTTAACAAAAAAACAAAGCCAAATAAACAAGATCTGTATATTGTGCCAAATTGGTGAGGTCCTATTGGTAGACAAAGATTTCTTTTGAATGGCTCAAGGGTATCTAGAGATTTCCACTTATGTTTGTTTTTCCTAACAGTCAGAGTTGTCTTTTGGTGGTTATGAAGCATCTGAGTGTTATTTGGTCTATCCAGACTGTACTCAATATCTGAAAGTCTGATAGCTCTGGCAGTTTCAATCATAAAATCACAGAATGGTTTGGATTGGAAAGGACCTTAAAGATCATCTGATTCCAATCTCCCTTCCATGGGTAGGGACACATTTCACTAGACCAGGTGTCTCAAAGCCCCATCCTGACTGGCCTTGAACACTTCCAGGGATAGGAAATTCCCAGCTTCTCTTGAGTAACCTGTTCTAGTGCCTTGCCATCCCTACAACAAAGAATTTCTTCCTAATGTCTCATCTAAACCTACCTCCTTTCAATTTGAAGCCATTCCTCCTCACCTAACCCTAACCCTGCCCTTGTAAGAAGCCCCTGCTCAGTGCTGCTTTTTTTTATTATTTATTTTTTATTGCCAAAGCTTATTGCTGTGTGTGAGGACAGGAGTCTCATGTTACTTGAGAAGAGAGTTTTGGCTGTCAGTTTATTTGTTATCATTTCCACCATCTTTCCTGTTTTTTCTTTAATCATCCTGAGGGAGTTGACCCTCTTGATTTGTGAAATAAGAAATGCCAGCATAGGGTGCTGTGGCTGGAGCACTGCCCAACAGGGATATCCTGGCTGGAGCATCTGCCCATCACTAATATCCTGGCATCTGTAGGACATGTATTTGTAAGCACTGGGCAGCTGTTAAACAGGAATTCATACCAGCATGTATTTGTTATTATTATTTCTTGTTATTTTCAAGACTCTTCACACACATTTGGTTTGAACTAGTGGGTGTTGGAAGTATGTTTTGAAACAAAACTACCATAATATTTTGTTTCAGGCTGAAATATCGTGGAAACTATTTTAATGTTATTAAAAATCTCTGAGCTTCATTTTTCCTTCTGTGTTCTTAGGGATCTTTTTTTTTTTCCTGGCGCAGAAAATGAGCTGAATCTGTATTTCATGCTGATACTTAAAGATTGCTGTAGTCAAGACTCTGGAGATGAGGTTAACCTATTTTTGCAGACAGTGGAAGGTCAGTGACTGCACCGCTCGCCCAGGACAGCAGCTGCTGCAGCACATGCAGTGCAGGGGGACTGAGAGCTAAGCCAGAGGCCTGGCCTGAAATATGAACTCTCTTTTCCTGGGATGTGACAGAGACTGTGGCAAGAACATGCCTAGGCATGCAGACTTTGCTATTGTTTTATTCTACTTGATGAAGTTGCAATGGGCAGGCGGCCCAGGATGTTGTTGTTAGCAAGCATAAGATTTGCAGACTCTGTGGCTTAACTGCAAACAACATCATTCTTTTTATTTTTCACCTGATTAAGCTAAAGTGAGGTTATTAGCCTGGGAAGAATCTGGCCTACTGGGTTAATCAGGCTGAAAGGTAGGATTCTGGTAGAGACTCCAAGAGCCAAGTTTCATGTTAAATGTGAAATCTGGATAGTAAATTATTATGTTGTTAGAGAGACAGTAGAATTTGAAAGTTCTTACAAGAGAAACACTGAAGTTAGTAGTTGCAAATTGTTCACTCACATTATTGTTTGAGGATACAAAATTTTTTCAACTTTTTGTCCTGTCAACTGCAGTGATTCTTCTAAATTTGTATTAGAATGTCCTGGTTTTAGTTAAACACAGTCTTCACAGTATACAGAGACGTGCAAGACCTTGCTAAACCTTTTAGCTCCTGGGCCTGGGCAATTGGGTAGTCTCAAGGATAAGTCAGCAAGGAGGAACAGTCATGTTGCCTGGTAAAGCAGCTCTGTGTTATCCCAGCTGAAGTTGTGTGAATGAAAAATGCCAGACAAATTGATCCTCTTGACCTTTCCATGCAGTCAAAAATTACTCTTTTCCCCCCTTTTTTTATTTTCTCTCCTCATGTTATTATACCCAAACAAGCAATATTCAGTCCACAGTTGAAGGAGCAAGGCTTTTTACTGATCAATGTGTTCTAGGATTTCACACTGCTCTCTTCACAGTTCCAGTGTATTTTCTTTGAAATTGAAGTCAGTGTCATTACATTGGATTAGTCTCTTGTCCTGTCATCCTTGTTTTCCTCCATCTTGAGGGACAGGTCACAATGTGAACTCACTCTTTTAGATAAAAACAGCCCTGCACTCAACATCATTAAAAGTTTAACCATAGCCATCCATTAACCTCATACTGAAGGTCCAGAGAAAATAAACTTCTTTAGTGCATAGGGAATGACATACTTGTGGGCCACTGCTCTTGAGTCAGCAGATGGGATGGAGATTGCTTGGAGGTAGTAATGAGGAATTTTTATCCAGTTACAAAACTTTGCAGCCCTTTCTAAGTGTGACAAGAGATGGGTTTTACTCAGCCACCTGGAGATGAAGTTTGGTTTTTTAAAAAAATAGGTAAGCTCCTTTATACTGGCCCCTTTATAACCAGAAGTGTTTTGGAAAGACGTACTCTGTGGCTTATGTCATACTAGTACGTGCAGAAGGGAAAACGCCACCACAGAGTTTGGTAATGTGGGCATTTTGAAGCTGTTCATAAAATGAAAATTAGTGTTGTTCTAAATATTTGAAGACAGAACGACTAAAAGTGAGTCAAGCATTAGCTCTTTGATGACTCACATGGTTACGGTATTTCTGCAAGCTGGCTTAACTTCAGAGTCAGTACTGGTGGTACAGCAGCCTCTCTTCAGTAATACTATGTGAAAAAAGCGATAGTTAGGATTACACACAGCTAACGTGGTCCAGAGGAGGCCTCAAAGGTGATCAGAGGTCTGGAGCATCTCTCTTATGAGAACAGGCTGAGAGAACTGAGGTTTGTCAGAAGAGAAGGCTCTGGACCAGACCTCACTGCAGCCTTTTGGTATTTAAAGGGGGCTTATAAAATAGAGGGAGAGTGACTTTACACAGTCAGAGAGTGGTAGGAAAAGGAGGAGCTCTTTTAAACTGAGCTCCTCCAACTGAGTTTTACATGTTAGAAAGAAATTCTTTACTGTTAGGATGGTGAGGCACTGGAACACGTTTCCCAGAAAAGTTGTGGATGCCTCAACCCAGGAAGTGTTCAAGGTGAGGTTGGATGAGGACCTGAGCAATCTGGTGAAGTGAAAGGTGTTACTGCCCCTGGTGGGAAGGTTTGGAAATAGATGATCATTAAGATCCTTTCCAATCCAATCCAATCCAATCCATTCTGTGATTCTGTGGTAATTTGATTTTACATATTGCCCAGAACTAAACTGGGTTCAGTCTCTCTACATTTCCCCCTTTCCAGAAACCTGAGGCATGCAGTGGAAGGCTCCCCATCCCTGAGAAGCAGATGCCTCAAAGCAGGCAGGTTAACCTGCTCCTGAGAAATTATTAACTGGTTTTCTGGAGAATTTAAGATTTTTCCTTGTATTGTCCAGCCAGAGAAGGTTCTTGCCTGTGCTGTAGGTTCAGGGTACTTGTAGGGCAACAAAAATCTCAGTGTATTGTAAAGTTTTGATCCTTTGGGCTATGTACAATTTGTATACAAATTCCTGGTTTGGTTAGATTTAATTCAAAGCTGATAACAATGTGCACATCCACATCTTTTTCTCTTTGGAATTGGCACTGACCTGGCTGGAAGAGAAAACAAAGGAGATGAGCAGATAGAAAACGAATCCCATGACTGTCATGAAGTATCAAACATATGCAAGTGAGACGAATGAATATATGAGCTGGGTTCTCCTAATTTTTGCAGAGAATATGAAAAACATGACCCCTAGCCTCTTTTGCGTTGGCATTAAATCAGATAAATTCAATATTTGAGTCAAGTTGGGAAAACTGTTAAAATTAATTAATCTGGTAAAGAAAGACACTTTGGGGAAAAAAAAACCCCCACATTTCTGAGCATACAAACCCTTCATCAATTCTCAGTAAGGTTCATTGACTTCAGTGAAACAGTCCTTGAAGGCACTTTCTTTGATTGCACTTCTAAACATAACATGAATATTTTTTTGGCGCTTAACACTTAGCAGAGCATTATTGAGAAGGCATTGTTTGTTGTCTGGTTAGCATACAATGGCTTCAAACAAATATGCTGCTGGACTGGAACAGAGAATTTTTGTTTTGTTCCAGTGTTCAGGGTGAAGTTGACTGGTGAATGAAGTTCACAGGCATCTGCGGAGTATCTCTTACATCATATTATTGTCTCTGCAAGTCACCAGGGCTTTAGCAAAAAAAAATGTTAGGAAAACAGTAGTATTTTGGCAGTGCAGATACAACCTTTGATAAACTGTAGTAGCTGGTTCAAGTCCAGCGTTGTTTACTATAGCACTGCTTCTCTTTCTTGTTTCACAAAAATCAGTTTGCAAATTTGACTCCTAGCCACAACAATGGAAGGAGGCATCATTTTTTAAGACATGGGGGGGGGGGTTTTGAAGAAAAAAAACCAAAACCAAATGGAGTCAGACAAGTCAAAGTAGACAGGGTCAAAGTAATCTAGAATTTGAGCTTTTATTCAGAGAAAAGGAAAATTTCTGACATGTCTTGAATGGGAATTCAAGTGATACAAGACTGTATTGACTTCGACAGCATCATTTTGGATTGACACATTGAGATGGAACATAATTGTAATGCTAATTCTCTGTTTTCATTGAATTGAACACCATATTTAATTTTTTCATGCAATTAAACTCTGTTTCATAAGAACTAATACACAATCCAGAAAAATTTACTATTAGCTTGCATTTGGGTACTGCTGTTTGCTTCAATAATAGCCTAAATGTCATAAAATCACAGATTAGATTGGAAGGGACCTTGAAAGACCATCTGGGAAAGGGAGCCTCAATGAGATTATCTAGCACCCTGTCCAGGGCATTTCCCAGTGCTCTAAGTAAGGTTAAGTGGATTGTAAATATTTGCTGCCATAGACAGTGGATCAGGACATCATGTGGTGGGGTGGATGTCTCACAAGGGGGCACCTTTTTTTTCAAAATGTATTATCTAAAAGATATTTCTTTTTTCTTTTTTATTCTGAAATAGTTGCATTGTCACTGTATAAACTTCACGTTTTGGAAGTTAATGGTAAAAATTAACTGCTCAGTTGGACTGAACACTACTGTTACAGACACACAATAAATTGACATGTCTGTTGAATGAGAGAAGTAAATAGAGCTTTCATTCTAAAAGGCTTATCCAGGGATTTAATTAAAACATTTTTTGTCTGCTGGTGTAATGTCTCAAATAAATTTGTGGGTTTGCTTTTTATGGTAATTCAGAAAAAATACTAAGAAAAAATTATCTTTTCTTTTTCTTCTGAATACAGTCAGAAATTTTTTATGACAAGTGTTTGCTCTGATAACTATGGGTTTGTAACTTCACAGGCTGTACTAGTTTTAGTGAACAGTGTACATTTTTAGTGAACTTTACACTTCAAGGCTGAGGAGCTAGTGAGGGCACTCAGAATTACCTGGGCTCTATTCCCAGCCCTCAGACTCCTTTGGGACTGAACCACTGTACTTCTAGAAAATTGGGACATCACTGAAGTGGAGGCAGATTGAGAAGCTCAAGCCTTTAAGGTTCCTCACTCGAATTGAAATCTTGGTTGTACACTGAATATCCAGGGAACCACATTGAATCTGTGAAGTTTTCCAGAAAAGTGTTGACCTACTTTTCCCTTCGAAAGTTCTTAATTTCTAATGCTCTGTACCTAGAACCCTTGGAAACCTCAAAATGATTGTTGAATCACTCTTCAACCTCCCTGATACTAACAGTTCACTAGGCTTGGAACAGAGCATATCATAACAGCTCCTTCAGTCAGTGGGGCTTTTTTTGTTGGCCTTTTTTTCTTCCCTCTGGTAAACCAGTTTGCTAGAAAAGTGAAATAATTTCCAACAGTATAATGAAGAAAATTGCATACTTAATCATTATAAGGATCATTTCTTTAGTGAATTTCACTGCCGCCCAACAGTGGAAATACTGAATAGAGGAGAATGTTTCCAAGAGTGGCTAAATGCCAAATATGCAAATCTCTGCCACAGCAGAGGTTGATTTTAAATAATTTAATGCTATTTTTTTTGTTTGTTTCTTCTCTCTTCTGTTTTCTCTCTATCTGTTGTAGACCTGGGAAAGATCCATCAGATTGCTGGTTGAAAATTGGTGAGAAAAAACAGAACTGAGAATTTTTATGCTTGATTTTTATTTCTGTCAGCCAAATTAGAGCTTATTTCTAAGTTACTGCTCGAGAGATTCATTCTCTGTGGCAATAAGTTGTGTAGGCAAATGGCAAAGCAGTATGTGCAAAAATTAGAAATTTATTGTTAGGTTTTCACACAATAATGGAGGTTTCTTTGGCACCTTCTATTAAAGAGAAGATGAAGTAACCATGAAAGTCTTGCTGTTAAAAAAATACTGAGCCACTGCTATTTGTTCATTAGCCTCCTTGGGTAGGTTGTAATCTTAGCTGAGGAGTAGTACAAGCCAACCCTGAAAAAAAAAATTGATTCCAAGAGAATAGATCCCTGTTCCCAAAGACAAGTAAATGTCTTTTGAATGAAGTTCTTTGTACTAGCCATGCAACAATATGATTGGTCACCCCATTATGGGAGGCCTTTGATACAGTTAATTTGTGGTTTATCAGGGGCTTCTCCTTGTTCAAAAATATTTTCTGGAGCTGAGACACAGAAAATAACAGGCTGAACTTGCTTTGCAGGCATCTTTCCCAGGAAACCTGCAACTGGTCCTCGTTCTGCGCCCAACAGGATTTTTTCATCGAGCCCTCTCGGACATTGCTTTCAGATTCAACAAAGATGAGCTTAAAATGAAAGTACCTGTAAGTAATCCTCTGTTTTCACTTTACTGCTAGGAATCTGTAAAAGTGCTTAAGGTAGCCAGTGAGGACCAAAGAAACCCCAACAAAAAGCCATGCTGAGAGGCAATTCTAGCAATTTTAGCTGATTCATTATTTATTCTTGAAAAAATATGTGAATTTTGAAGCAGATGCATTTCCCATGGACAAACACTATGATTTTTGTCTCTTGAGCAAACATACAATGGATGCCTGTTGTTATATTACTGGTAAGCCCACAGATTGTAGGGTGTTTTTGTAAGAGTACGGCATTTATATTTTAAAATAAAATCTGAAACTATATGAGCTGATGATATAAAAGTTATTGTATTTATCAGACGTAAATTTCAAAAAGAAATGGTGAAAGATGGTCTTTAAGAAAATTTTCCCCCATCTTTCTTTTATTCTGGGGAACAGGACAAATCCATGTAGACACTATTTTTCTCTCCTGCAGACCCAGAATAACAAGGAAAAATGAGCAAGAAATGGAAGTTGCTTTTAGAAAATAGCCAAGCATGGTTTATCAAGATAAAAAAGTCTGGTAGTGTTATGCTATATAATCCATAAGCTTTTTTTTAAATATGCCTGGTGCCCATGCTCATATTCAGTCATTTATATTCTCAACATCTTCAACTGAAAGAACTGTTAAGTTTGTTTTTCTATACCCACAGGAAACAGTTCCATCTCTCACTTTTAATATGAAAGTGCATCTTCTCAGTCAGTGTCTGAAGGATGGGGCTGAGAATCCTTAACAAGGGACTTGTCACCACTGATCACGTTCGCTTTTTTTTCTGTCCTGCTGCAGATCATAATGCTGGGCTCAGTATCAGAACTGCAGGGTTACATTGATAAGACACAATTAACAGAAGATCTTGGTGGCACCCTGGATTACTGCCATAACAGATGGCTGTCCCGTCGCACTGTAAGTCTTAGGTTTTGTTTTAACTTTTCAGCTTAATGAACCCTTCTGTTTTATACCCTGTCATTTATAAAACAGATTCCAAGTGATGCAAGTTGCATCACTTGCTCAGTGTGAGAAGATGTTCCCAATGGTACTTAGTCATCTTAGAGAAATAATATGAGTAATAACTCGGGAGTGGTTTTCTGAACACTTGGAGCAAAGGAACTACAGTGTGTTATTGTGTTGAGGCTTATTGGTTTTGCTACAAGAAAGAAAAAGCTCAAGTTGTAAAATAACTCCAGATTATATAAATATGAAGAAGACACACCTGATACAAGCCTAAAGAAAAATATACAATTAAGGAATTAATGGTGACGGTATCTGTTGCTTGCAAAATTATACTTTGGCCATTTTTCAGTCATGTAATTAATCTATTTGGGTTTGTTTTGAGAGTTATATTTTGTGTGCATGTGTTTGTTTGTACATATGTGTGTGATGAAGACAAAACATCTTTAATGCTTTTTATTCCAAAAGGCTATAGAAGGTTTCGCCCAAAAGGTTAAGCAAACAGCTCAGATTCTTCAGTCCTTTGGGACTGAGCTGGCTGAAACAGAGCTACCAAATGATGTGCAATCAACCAGCTCCCTTCTTGCAACACACATAGAAAAGAAGGACAAAATGAAGGTAAGTAATTTTTGTAAAGATGCTGTCTTCTAGTTAAATTGTGTTTTAATTTACAGCTAGCAATATTTGTGGAAAATATGGATGATGCTAATAGTAATAATGTGAACCATCAATATCTTTTTGAACTTCCTTTTTTTTGATGTTAGAAGTCATTTTTGCATTGAAAAATGACATTTCTTGAAACTTAGTTTCCGTATGTGCAAATGCATAATGGATTGTACGTGGAACAGTGATTTCTTTGTAAGTAGTGGTGTGTTTAATTTGTAGTTTTGTTTGCAGCAGGAAATTTGATTGTATTTGCATGCATATATGGCCTTTTGAAGCATGAACAAATGTTCTTTCAAAAAGGACTAAATGAAAGCTATTTGGCAGTTTCAGAACAGTTCATCTAAAATTTTTGAGATATTTGTAGCCTAAAGCGATGCTAGAAGGCTGTCTGCCACAAAAATTCAGCTCAGTTACACTGGGATCTTAAGAGGGTAAACATGGAAAAAGCTGACATTTATCATTTTCTTTCTGTTGTCAGCCACTGCTTTTAATAAAACTGTGCTTGCTTCAATGCTGTTGAAATCCTTCTTCCAATTCAGTGCCTTGCGAATTCTGGTTAAAAATCAACAAAACACCACTACAGCCTGTGGGGTTTTTGCTTTGTTTTGTTTTGTAGGAGGATATCAGGGTAGCAGTAGAACAGGGAGATGATATCCTTGGAAGTATTACAAAACCAGTTACTGAAAATCCTGAATACAAACTGAATCAAGATCAGCTAGACAATCAAACAACGGTAGAAAGGTGAGAGGTGTGAAATACTAAATATGCTGTTTTTCTGCTTTTTTGACCCCTCCCCAGCTCCTTTATTTAATTCCATATTTATCCTTTGCAAATGAGCAAATGTTACAATGTGACCGATATAAAACATTTCAGAAACAACTCCTCTGTTGTCAAATCTGTCCTGAACAAAGTGACCCCTTACTGCCCAAGTGACTGACTGCAGGGTCACCTGGCTACAGGGAAGTGGGGATGGAATTAGGATACCACAAAACACTGTTCTTTTTTTTCATTTTTGTCACATTTGGACTATATACTTGAACAACTTTTCCTTATTTTAAAGAATATCAATGCTTTGTTTAGAAATTAAAGTGCAATCCAAGGAAATTTTGCTGTTGTACAGAACGCAGGAGGGGAAGACTGAAGTGAATTATCCCTTCTTTTCAGTAGATTTGTCCCTTTCCATTAGGTCCCTTTGAAGTGGGAGGTGTTTTTTTCTTTTAAACCTAATAACTTATCAGTGTTGTTAGTAGCCTTTAAGGGCTGCTAGGGAGTATACCACTCTTGAAGTATCTATGCACCAATTTCCTGTGTGCTTCCTTTGGGCATGTAATTAATAGGTATTGCTTTCCTTTGCTCCCTGCCTGCCACGTACACACCCCCCTCAAATTACTGCCAGGTTTGAAGACATTATATCACTGTAGCACAGATGTAAATTTTCACAAAGCTATGAAAGCATAGCTCATTTCCCCCAGGCAGTGTTCTGCATTCTTTTTTTGTCTGTCATTCTGTGTTTCTGCTACACTCAGGCCGACTTTTCTTTCCAAATTACTGTCCATTCCAGTCCACAAAGCTTGGCAGAAGTCACTTTTTTTGGTCACTGTTGCCATCAGCTCCAAGGACGATCAGGGTGGGGGTTGCTAATTTATCCATACCATTCCTATTTGATACAATATCTGGCGGAAGTTGGAACAAACTCTGTCTGTGTGTGTGTGTCACTGCCTTTTCTCCAGTTGGTTTTAACTTTTAAATTCAGAGTACATTTCTGTACTGTGTAAGACAATTGGCCGTTAAAATTGTGATGTGTACCTTTCCCTGGATGTAGCCTAAGTGAAATGCACTGCATAAAATCCATGGGATCTCATACTGTCAAATGCAATAATAGAAGGTAAGTTAAGAAGTGAAAGTTTTAAGTCATTTGCCAGAATTATAATCAAATAAGGTTTTCCTCATTACAATACAGCTGTACACTTGCCTGTGATATTTAATTAATAACTCTGCTTGGAAGAGAAGGAGCCTTAAGGTTTATAGAGAGTTTTGCTCCAAAGAATGAAATGTAAGGGCAGCTGGCTGGTCACAGCAGTACAAATTTTTACCTTAATTTATCCTGATAGGCTAAGGCTTGAGTTCCTCTGAGTCCTAACCCACACACATTTACATATTTTATTTATGTATGTTAGCCCCAGCTCCCAGTGTCCCTGGGCCATAGCTGAGAAGGTGCTTAAAATAAGCCTTTGCCCATTTTCAGAACTTAATGTTTATGTTTGGTTTCTTTTTTTTCATCAGTGTTATTGTAGGAAATTATACTGTGTGATACAAAAAATGTTTCCTGTATCCAGTTTATTTGAAAAATATTGCTTTGGGGTGGCTTTTTATTTGCTGTGAAGGATTGCATTATCCCTTGAAGGCTGCACCCATCATTCTTAGAGTTTGGTTTTTTTCTTAATGTGTTTTGTTTCGATTTTTTTAAGGCTACTTGCTCAATTACATGAAACAGAGACTGCCTTTGATGAGTTTTGGATTAAGCATCAGCAAAAACTAGAGCAGTGTCTGCGCCTTCGGAATTTTGAACAGAATTTCAGAGAGGTGAGAACTTCTTGGTGGCAGTCAATATTTGCTAATGTATAAATTATTCAAAAAATGCTTCCTGCTCTTGATTTTACAATTCTTGTGTGTACTTGAAAGATTTCTCTGACCTTTTTCTTCTACCTGCCCTTACCTGACATACTGCTATCTTTACTAGTTTGAATTCTTGCCTATAGAGACATAACATCTTTTTTTTCTGCAGTCTTAGGATGTTTTTTTTCCACACACTCAGTAGTGTATATGCATTAAAAAACTCTTTTGAAACCTGTTCTGTACCACAAAAACATGAAGTACTGCTGCAATGCTTTCATCTTGCCAATAGGTCCTTTTATGGAACCAACTCTCAACTAAACTTTCTGGCTGAAATTTTATGAAAACTGTCTCCAACACTGTGGGTGGGACGTTGCAACTGCAGTGTTAGAGGCTGGGTGGAGGCTAATCTACAATTTTTACAGCCAGTTTCTGATCTCATGTTGTTTAACTCATGTGCTTGATGGCACCCACAGACCCTACAGATCCTTTATCCTGGTGTAGCTGATCTCAGAGCACAGCCCCTGCGTCTCCACAAGAACAAGACTCAGAAATCCTCTTGCTAGCGTTTGTCTGCCTCTAAACCAATTACTAGGATGGGGACCTCTCCCTCATGTTTTGCTGCTAGCATTAATGTTGCTTGGTGTCCTTGTCATCTGGTAAATCTTTCCCTGGCATTAGTTTTCCTGCATCTTTTTCAGTACCAGGAAACAGGTTTACTTCACTGCCTTTTCTTTTTATTTGTTTTCATTTTGAATTGGGGGGGAAAGGTAGGCTGACAAGAAAAGGTGCTTTTGTCTCTGTGCCCCAGTAACCACATACGGTGAGTCACCTGACTGCAAATAGTGGCTGTCAGCTGTTTTAACTGATGGGTCTCTGGAGATGCGGAGCTCTCTTCATTCATACATAGCTGTGTCTCATTTCAGGTCAAAGCAGCTTTGGATATTGTGTCTGAGAGACTGTCTGCTTTCACAGATGTGGGGAACAGCCGTTCACACGTGGAGCATATTTTGAAAGATCTTGCCAACTTTGAAGAAAAATCATATGTAAGAATTCTGCAAGCCTCCTTAATTTCTACTATGACAGTACATATGCAGAGGAGAATGGGATTTGGGTGTTGAGTGTTGGGTGTTGAGACAGAATCAGTGTCTCAGGTAATGTACAGAAGATATCTGGAATAAAGTCTTTAACCATTGGAGCAGAGTAATTCTAAGACATCCCTTAATAAAGAGCAGAGTGACCAGTCACAAAGTGTGATTGCTTTACATAAGAATTGCATGAAGGGTCTACATAGCTGTATATTGAATGTACAATAAAGATGGCCAACAGAAACATACACTGAACAATGTAGAAAGGGAACCTTTTTCTGATCTGTGCTTCACAGTGAAACAAATTTCTCTCTAAGTGAGGTCATTGCTGTTAAGGCTGAGATAAGTGTTTTAAGTTTGAGTTCAGATTGTTGCTGTACCCTAAATTGCATACACACACACACACAGACCCTGTTGAATAAAGCAAAGAAAAACAATAGTGGTTCCTTCTCAAGAAGGCCTGTGATTAAAATCACTGTTTTTTCTGAAGTACTCTGGTACATGAAAGTTTTTGGCCATCTGGAAAGAAAGGAAATCATTTTGATTTATTAAGCGAGGTGGATATTAACTAAAGATGTATTCTTTATCAATATGTGTATTTCACTGCACAAAAACAATTTTTAAAATTTTTTCATTGATCTTGATCCAAGGAAAGATGTACTTTAATCAGTGCTTGTTTTCCTAGGAAACTGTAGGAAAAGCCAGAATGTTAGCCTCAGAGCGTGATGCTTTTATTCAAAGCAATCATTATGCTGTGGACTCCATTATTCCAAAATGCAGTGAACTTCATCATCTCTGTGATGCCTTCACTACTGAGACAGAACGGAGGAGAAATCTTCTTAACAAATCTCTGGAACTGCATGACTTACTAGAGAAGGTAAATTTAGTATGCAGCAGTTGTTTCCCAGAACCTCAGTCAACAATTGTCATAATCGTGGGTAACGTTATCTCACTGGGCTGGAAGTTTTCTCTTTAAATAGTTAAATGCATGACAAGGTTGAGGTGTTTCAGACTGTGATGCTGACATTGGTGCATTCTGAGCCTGTTCTTCTCTGTTTCTAGTCTATGAAGTGGTGTGATGAAGGAATTTACCTGCTGGCTTCCCAGCCAGTAGATAAGTGTCAGTCTCAGGATGGTGCAGAATCAGCACTACAGGAGATCGAGAAATTCCTGGATACTGGTGCTAGCAATAAAATCAAGGAGTTGAATAAAATTTACAGAGAGTATGCTCACATCCTCAATGAAGACCTAAAGGTATCAGAAGATATTTATGTGTATCTGTGTGTTCATTTGTTCATTTTAGAATTGCTTTCTTCTAATGCCATTGATAAAGCTAAATAAACTCTATCAGTTCTAGGAGTTATACCTGTGAAATGGAAAGCCAACACATTTCCGTGCCCAAGTCTCATCATGTCTTTGGATAAGCATCAAGGCCCTCAGGGACTTTTCATAACTACTTCAGTTTTTCAGACAGTAAAATAGCTTTTTAAAAAAAAAATCTCCCAAGAGAGTATTCGATACATTTTTTTTTATTATGTAGCAAAAATGTGCCACTTTTTTTTGTTTGTTTGTTTTTTAGAACTTGAGAATATGTTCCTTCTCTTCTTGGTTGATCTCTTCATGCAACAGAACCTTTAGACACTATTTATTTTTTTTTTTTTAATTTAAACTTGAATCTCAGATTTCTCTATAGTAAGCACACAAAATATTTTTGAAGTGATATTCCAATTTTTAAGTGCACTAAATCTCACAGCAAATTACACCATGTTAAAGAGTGAAGAGTAAGTGTAACATTTCTATATGTGATATAGAAGTATTGCAATTTCAAATCAATATGCTGTAGATGTCAATGTAGCTTGTTGATAGGTCTCTGACAGGAATTTTAAAACTATAGTAAAACATTTAATTTTTCTTTTAAATTTAAGTTGGTTTTTATTTCCATGGCAACCGTAGGAGCATGTGCAAAAGGTTTTCCAGAAGCAAGAAAGCATGGAAGAAATGTTTCAAAAGCGGCAAGTAAGTCTTAAGAAGCTGGCAGCTAAGCAGACACGTCCTGTTCAGCCAGTTGCTCCAAGACCTGAAGCATTTGTAAAATCTCCTTGTACCTCTCCTGGTAAGTGACTGTATTAGCCTTTAATTTTTTGTGCTATGCTGAGAAACTTAGAGAAACTTCCAGCCATCATTTGTGGTTGCATGAACATCTTTGTCACATCTGATCCAGTTCCAACTTCTGTTTGAACTTCTGGTTTGTGTTTTCAGGTCTTCAAAGAGAAAACGTGCCCAGCTCAGAAAGCAGCGCACTTCGAAGGGTAAACTACAGAAAAGGAAAGGTATTTTTATCACTTTGCATTTTTCACACGTGTACTACTTGAAAAAGTCATAGTACAACTCAATATTCAGGAACTCTCAATAAACTGAGGAAATTCCACTGAAAAAGTGGTGGCATTGTCCCAGTTGAAGGAACACTGGTGAAACAAGTTTAAATAGGGGCTGCTTTGTTACTGGGCTGGTTATGAGGGAGGGTACAGTAAATAGTTGCCAATATTAGGAAAAATATTAGGGGCAGCAAAATATTAAGTCTGTGAACAGGAAGCATTTTTTTATTTGCCAGTAGTAATTGGCTACTCTTAAAACCATTGACAGTGAAGAAGTAGTTGTCATTGGCTCCAAGACAGCTTCACCTAACCTAGTGGATTTCCATTCCCACGTGGGGATGGTCTTCCTGCCCTGCCTCTGGCAAGGGAAGTATCCTGACAGCAGCAACAGAAACAAGTAGTTTCTCACTGGATTAGAGAGTTGAATCAACTCAGCAAATGTTCAGCAAAAGACAATGCAAGGAGGAAGGCAGGAGCACCTGACCAGGATGGACAACATTTGGAGAAAAGGGGCAGTTCAAAGAGGGGATGAAAGCAGAACCCCTCTCTTTTTTCAGCAAGCCATAGTTAGGTTTAGGCTTTACTTTAAGAGTGAATTCCTGTGTCAGGTTGTCCTGGGTTCCTAACCCTAACCCTGAACCAGGACACAGGTTAAGAAGTAACCAGAAATTTAGCACAGTACCTTATTTTTAACTCGGAAAACAGACTAAGGCTAGTGTTGCCTATTAGGCTCGTGCTCTGATGCCTTCTTGAAAGGGGGCTTTGAACCACCAGCTTTTCTAAACTGGCTTCCGATGGAGAACTTCCCACATCCAAATGTTGTGTGCTTCAAGACGTTCAGGGTGACTGGAATTTTTTTCACAGCATTCTTGCAAACTGCCTTCATTTTTAATGGAGTACAGTCTTTACAGTGAAAAGTGCTGAGCACAAAGCTCTGTATTTTAAAGTGTTTTTCCTGTATCTGTGATGCCATGGTTATTTTTTTCATTGTTTGTTTCCTTCATTAGAGTGAAATGTCTGAACTCCATCAAAGCAGAGGAGGGTCTACAATGGATGATGAAGAAAACCTAGCTGTGTTACGACAGTAAGTGTATTTTGATAAGCAAAAAGTGTGGGTTTTCTCTCATTCAGTTCCAGCAAAGCCTGAGTTTGGCTAAGGATTTGATAAAACAAGTATATTTCACTGAAACAACCCTCAGTGCTTTTTGAAATTCATTGGCTATGCTCTGTGCACAGAGGAAGATATTTCAGTCTGTCTGCAGCATTATTTAGAATTTGGGTAGTACCAGAGTCTGCTGCAGTGAGGTGATGCAGGACAACTACATATTTTCACTTCAGAAATGATACAGTTTTGACTAAAAAGCCTCCTGTAAATCTGTTGAACGTTTAGGTCTCCATGTTTTGAGATTTTGTCTTTTTTTTTTTTTACTCTTTTTAGTCCCTGTTTTGATAAACTTTACCAAAAAATCACTTGTGTAAAAACTGAACAGCATCGCTTATGCTAAAGAAATTATTTAGAACCACATGCAATGCAAATAGCAGACCTTGCATTTTTACTTATATGGTCTTTTTACTGTTATGACCTCTGTTACATCACACAAAATCACAAGAGAAGGAGTTTAGGGGGAAGTATGTTTTGATGCTTGATCATTAGGGAAATTAAACTTAAAGCATCATCAAGATATTTAAAGGGTGCCCTAAATGGCTCTGATTTAAAATTACCAGTGTAGCTTTAAGTCTGTATTTGATGCAGCTCCAACTCCCATAATGGCTGTGAACAGAGCATAACCAGACTTGGTACAATGATACAATGATAAAACACCCCACTGCTTCAATTCAGTTACTACAGCACTGAAACTGCTAGATTTGACTTTTTTATTCCTATTCAAACACATTTTCTAAAATTTTTACGTGTTTTAAAAATATGTATCTCTCAATAAGTATACATAAACTGCTTACAGGAGAATCCATGGACCATCACATTTTCCATCACCTGGAAATTGTTATTTTATTGTCTGAAGTAAAGAAGAAACACAGACAAAATTAATTACTTTGTATAAGTGAATAGACCTGTCTTAGTTATCATTCTTTGTCCACAGGCATGTCATGAATGAATTAATTGAGACTGAACGAGCATATGTGGAAGAACTTCTCTGTGTTCTTGAGGTAAAGACTAAGTTTCACTGTGGATCTTAGTAAATCTCTTGCATTTCATGGCTACTCTTTTATTTTCCTTACCACCATAAAGCCTCTGTTTGTCCTGTCAAGCAGTTGTGATCATTATATTTTTCCTTTCTCATCATATTTTCACAGAGGCAGCAATATGTGATTTTTTTCTAGAAACAGTCATACAACTAGGATTTTACATTAGAAAACACAAGTTTATTCCTTCATGCTAATGCCTAAGACAGGCATGAAGGTTTGTATATGTACTGGAATTGTCACTCTAAATTCAGATATGTAAAGTCTTGACAAAAAGAGTGTCAGCTATAATTTGTAAGCAGTATGGGAATGCAGAGCCTTTACTTGGAGAAAATTATTGCAAATTTTGTTTTATCCTCACTTATGTAGAGTCACAGGAATTACTCAGATGTCTCTAAAGACGCTGTGTGTGTCTAAATGGGGTGATGGATAAACAGAATCTGAACTCTACTTTCTTGATTAGTGCTGAGCTCTTTCTTGTCTGTCTGTCTGTCAGCCTGAAGGCAGACTGCTTTATTAGAGAGAGAAGTACTGCAAGTGAGGGGAGAGAGTCATTGTGCCTCTCTCCTGTTTTGCAGGGTTATGCTGCAGAGATGGACAACCCCTTAATGGCTCATCTCATTTCACCAGAACTGCAAAATAAGAAGGATATCTTGTTTGGGAATATGGAGGAAATTTATCACTTTCACAACAGGTGAGAACTTGCATTCAGTTCTAAGAACAGCATTTGGATGATATTCTTTACTTGGTATTTTAATCTGCCTTAGATTGCTTACATCCTTACAGGGATCTACATGTCTATCTAGCACGTCAACATTGTATTGCACAGAAGAGGAAAAGCAAAATATCTATATAAGATGAACAAAGCTGTGTAAAACTGCATATTTGCAGTACTCAAGTAGAATTTTGCATTGTGGTTGTCTTTCTAAAGTAAAATATTTGTATCTGGTTGCAAGATGATTAAAGCAGGTTTTATTTGGGTTTCTTTCTTTTTTTATTACTTTTGCCATGGAAAGTGAATTCTCAACTCTTACATCTGATTAAGGGTGATTAATTTTATTGTTCTATAGATTTATAGAATAGATATAGATAATATATAAAATTAATGTATACAAAACAGATGTATTTATATATAGTAAAATATATATTGAGTGACCTCTCTGAAGACTGAATCCTTGCTGCTAGAGAGTTATTTCTTCATAGGAAAGAGAAATTGATTTTCAAGAGAAATTAAGCATATTAAGTAGTTGTTTCTTATTCAGGCAAAACTAGAATGACAATTTTGTCACTGATCTTTTTTATTTGATTTTTGGGTGGGTTTATTTTGAGTTTTAGAAAAGTGGTTTTTGGGTTGTTTGGTTTATGTTGGTTGGTAGCATTTGGAAACAAAACCCAAACACCTTAAACTGTACAAATCCTGCTGCTGAATACATAAAGAAGGAAAATTAATCCCCCTTCCTTTCCCAACCCTGTATTTGATTTTAGTTGCAGCAACAGTAAGCTACAAGAAATTGGTCAGAATATTTGTTTTAATTTGTTATCTCTTTTACAGTATGTGATCTAGAAGAATTATGTTTAGTTTTGTAGCATTACAACTCCATTTCCAAAACTTAGAAAATTAATTGCAAGATTGTGAACTTTATGACAACTTTCTTTAACATGTGTTCTAAGAAAATTTTCTTCCTCATAGAATATTCTTGAGAGAACTAGAAACCTATGTAGAATACCCAGAACTAGTAGGACGGTGCTTTCTGGATCAGGTACGTGTTGCCTTTTGCTGGCACTTCGTTCACAAACCTCTTTTGGACTGTAACACATGAGAGTGATTCTCAAATATTACTTACCACCACATCCCCTTTCTTTGTCCTGATGTTATTTAAGAGTTAGAGATGTTTTGCCCTGTGCAGCACAATTGGTTTTGTTAGAAAAAGCTACTATCTCATGTTAAAAAAAACCTGCTTTTTTCAAGTGGCGGTTAGCACAGCATGGATTCATGCACTGCATTGTTTCTCATCACTATAAACGGTTGGTTTACTTGGTTAGGTTGCATTATCGGATTGTTGTTTTAGTTGTTCATTTCTGTTTTCTTTAAAGAGTACACCTCAACAGAATAAATCTGAAGCATTTTTATTCTGAAAACAGAAAGCTATGACAAAATTAAACTTTTTAAATCATGGATGTGCTACACAATGAGTCTCACCTGTGGTATACTAAAGGCTAAATAAGAATGTGTATATGGAAATCAGTTTTGCTGCTATTGATGCTGTAAAGCTCCTGGGAGAAGCCATCCCTCCCCCTTCTGTTTACTGGCTACATCCACGGAGCTGCTATTTCCTAAAACTGAGGGATGGAGGTACTTCTGTGTCTGTTGATTTCCTACCTGGTCCTTCCTTTATATCTGTGGTTACTATGACATTTTCAACAGTCTTTATTTCCTTTTGCTTTCAGCAAGCGCTGAAGTTATGCTACTTAATTTCTGAAGTAATTAGGGGGAATAAACTGCTTTGTTTACCTTTGTGTGACTTTCAGTGAAAAACATATTTGTGAAATGAAAATAAAGAAAAAGGACAAAGAGTTTTAAAAATGCTGCACAGTAGGTCTCATGGCTGAGTGCTCATAGAGATATTTTTCATATCATAATAGAAATATATTTTTAAATATAACATATGCTTCTCTATAATGTGTTTAACATTCAGCTGAAGCAAAAATTACCAGGAATACTTTATTTTGCAAGTCCCAAATTAGTGCCCATTAC
Source organism: Petroica traversi (assembly GCA_025920805.1). Classification (NCBI taxonomy): domain Eukaryota; kingdom Metazoa; phylum Chordata; class Aves; order Passeriformes; family Petroicidae; genus Petroica; species Petroica traversi. Next base: position 1,486,756 of record JAHLSL010000057.1, on the reverse strand, counting down.
AAAATCAGTGATTTTGCAATTCCTTGAGGCATCCTAAGCAAAAAACAATGATTCAATTTTTGTAGGTGGTGGTTTTTTTTCAGAGCATTATTGAAAATAAAAAAGAAATTGTTATGAGCTTTGTGTATTAAAGTCACAAGAATTCATGAACTTTTTGCTTGTCTCCCCAATTCCAGATGGAAGACTTCCAGATTTATGAAAAATACTGTCAAAACAAACCTCGATCCGAAAGTTTGTGGAGGCAGTTTTCAGACTCTGTATTCTTCCAGGTATGCTTGTTTGAATCCCTAAAATAATGGTGGCTTTGGTTTCATTTGGGTCTGGGTTTTTGGTTTCTTGGGGGTTTTTTAATGTGTGTTTTTTGTTTTGTTTTGTTTTTGTTGTTGTTTGGGTTTTGTTTGATTTTTTGTTGTTGTTTTGGGGGGTTTGTTTGCTTGTTTGCTTTTTGCTTGGTTTATTTTTACTGAATCTTCTCAAGAACAAGTAGCACAAATACTGATTAGTGTCCTGATGAAATCCAACATTGATTGCAGGAATGTCAAAGGAAACTTGACCACAAGCTGAGTTTGGACTCATACTTGCTGAAACCTGTTCAAAGAATAACCAAATACCAATTATTACTAAAGGTAAGTATTACTAAACTATAATGCTAAGCACATTTTGTGCATTTGGTTTTTTTTGAATGCTGCTTCTCTCATCCTGCTGGAGAGGAACCTAGAAGTTAGTGAACAGATGTGTAAATGGAAACACACAAATCCCAGTCCATCAGTTTTCAGTTCAGGTCTTCTTTCAGTCATAAAACTTCTAATAAGCAAACATTACACAGAGACATCTTGTGTAACTCCTTTTGCCCTTAGATTGCAGCTGAAAAGAAGGTGAAAAGTTGATGGGGGGAAAACAGAAGGTCCAAGAAAACTTTGAAACAGAGAAGATAAAATATCTGAAGTACTTCAGTTATAGTCACCCCACACGTACTGCAGGAACTTGCCTTGCTGGGCTCTAGGAAATGCTCTTGAGAGTTCCTACAGTCCATGAGTAAATTCTTATTTTCATACTGTGAAGTCAGAGGAGTTCCACATGAACTTACAGCTGTGTGTACATATTTCAAATTGGAAGATACTTCTTCACCAATAATCCCTTTAAAGAAGGGATTTCTTTTTAAATATGTAGCCAGAACTCAATGCTATAAGTTTAAATCGTTAATAGCATGCCAAGCTTTAACATAATTAAAAGAATAAATTAAATTTGACTATGTTTTTAAATTTGTTCACCTCTAAAAAGCGGCAAATGAAAAAAAACCTGTCCTTTTCTTTAAGGAATGTTGGTTTGGTTTGGTTCTTGGTGGTTTTTTTGAAATTGTGATAAAAAAATGGTTTGCAAAGTTAATCTTGTAAAATTTTTACATACATTTTACAAAACCTGTAGATGAACAAAATACATTTGGCTAATTAGCAGCAGAAATGAGAATTAAATCTTTAGGATCTATTGAGTTCCAGCCAGAATTGAACTAACTAGATTATATGATATGAAGCTTTACTTTGCTAACTGTAAAATCACAGAATCATAGAATGGTTTGGATTGGAAGAGTCCTTAAAGATTATATCATTCCTGCCTAAAATTCAGTGTTAAAATTTGACCATTCCTAGTTGGCCCTGTTTCAAAAGCTGAGTAAGTGTGTTGTCATTCCCTTGCACTCAGGAAATGCTGAAGTACAGTAAGAACTGTGAAGGTGCTGAAGATCTTCAGGAAGCACTAACTTCTATACTGGGCATTCTTAAAGCAGTTAATGATTCTATGCATCAGATAGCCATTACTGGCTATGATGTAAGTAGCAGTATTTTTGCTTACTTTTAACTTATTTAATTTCTTTTTTAGATATATGTACAGCAAATCCTATATTATGTATTAATAATGAGAATAGTGTTTCACAAAGCATGCCTTTAAACTTAATTGTGTGATGAAAATAATAGAAAAGGGGCCTCTTTATACTCTTTTAAAATTTTCCTGCTATGACTAATATGCTCTTCTGCCTACCTAAGCTGGTTTTTTTTCCTTTGAACTTCTTGACAGTGAGTGAGAAACTGAAAACTGTCATGAAGAATCTGGACTAAGTTTTTATATCTGTGTGTAAACCTACACCAAAAACTTTCAGCTCTCAAAACAATAAAAAACCCCCAAAAAGTACATAAGCAGATTTGGAGCAGAGTTTGGGGGAAAAAATCAAACAACCAAATACTTGTATTGTGCTAACCTCTCTCTGTGCATATTTCTCTGTGTCTCTACTGCTGGTACTCCTAACTGTAAAATCCTGCCTGAACAGTGCTGGCCAGTGAAAATTATATGCAAAAATCCAACACTGACTTTATTGCACTTCCAAATCCAACATAAACACGGATTTGAGAGATTATTGGGAACAACAAACTTGTAAAGACCTGTTCAGAGTCAATATTTTATTCTGATGTTATCTCTGTAGTTACAAGTAACACTGGTTTTTTGTTCCAGGGAAACCTGAATGAGCTGGGCAAGCTTTTAATGCAGGGGTCCTTCAATGTCTGGACTGATCATAAAAAGGGTCACACAAAGGTGAAAGATTTGGCACGCTTCAAGCCAATGCAGCGACACCTCTTCCTCCATGAGAAAGCAGTGCTGTTCTGTAAAAAGCGAGAAGAAAATGGAGAGGGATATGAGAAAGCACCTTCTTATAGCTACAAACACTCCTTAAATGTAAGAACACTGATCAGTCCTGACGGCCAAGGTACTGAGGGCTTAGCCTGTAGTAGTACAGCATTCTGGTTTTATCTCTGCAAACCTGTGTTGCAGCATTGTACTGGGAACTTCACTCTTTCAGACAAGCCTGACTGGTGCTGCAGGTCTGTGTTACTTTGTGTTGCTGTCTGTCCAGCTGAATGGCAGTTGCATTAATCACACAAAAAAATGAGGAGGAATGTAATGTAAAAATCATTTAGGTTTTGGTGGTCTGTATTTTAAAAGCAACATTTTACAAGTCATTCTCAATGAGTACCTAAAGCCTTCTTCCCTTCAAGGTAGCCAGGCCTGGTACAAACCACTAAATCTCTGGTGTCCAACATGCAGATCCCATCTTGTTAGCTATTCTTTTCCTTGTGCAAGAAGCCAGATGGGGTTTTCTTTTTCAGAAATAAGGTACCAAAGAATACCAGTAGCCGCCTCCTTCTCTTTTGAACATAATTGCAGTGCAGTAGGTCAGCTTCTGTTCTCTTTGCTTCCAGATGGCTGCAGTTGGAATAACAGAAAATGTCAAAGGTGATGCAAAAAAATTTGAAATCTGGTATAATGCAAGGGAAGAAGTTTACATTGTACAGGTAAATAAACTGTCACTACAAATAAAAAATAAAAAAAAAAAGAGAGAAAAGGGAAGCAGGGGACTAACCCTAGGAAGATCTGGAGTTATTTTCCTCTGTTAGACTACTAATAGAGTGTGATGAGTAAATGTAGGGAATAAAAAAAAGAAAATCTAAACTAAATCACCATCAGATTAATTCATAAGGTATTTTCTTAATATATTTCAATGGAAGAGTCTTCTGGAGGAAAAAAATAATCATGTCTTACAATATCCATAGAGGATATTGTATACACCATTACTGTAGCTGTCAGTGGAGTAGTGGATGGCTTGGGAGATGGGGTTTGGCTGTAGCACATGGGCACAGCCTCAGCCTGTTCCAGTGGCTACAACCAGTTTCTGTTCACTGAAAGACTGGTGAGGGAGCTTTGTCTGTCCCTCTTGAAGGATTCCTCTGAGGCTGTGCTTTGGCATGCAGCTGTTTGTGTAATAAGTATTCTGTTTGATGCCTGATTGTATTTATTTTTGGGTAGGCACCAACCCCTGAAGTTAAAGCTACTTGGGTAAATGAAATAAGAAAAGTGCTGACAAGTCAACTTCAGGCGTGCAGAGGTAAAATACTCTGGAGATTTTGTTTTTCTGTTTGTTTTTTTTTAATCTATTTTCTCTTTGATCTTCAATTCCTGCCCTGTGGATCTTCCCTGTGTAGGACACAAATCAATATTAATAGTTCTTTTTCTTTCTTCTGTTACAGAAGCTAGTCAGCACAGGACACTAGAACAAACACAGAGTTTACCTCTACCACTACCAGCATCATCTTGTGCAAGGTGAGTATGATGTCACATCAGCCTGGCTATCTTGTAAATGTACTAATGCACCTGGTTGGCAACTCTTCATTGCTCCTACCCCTTAAATACTGCTCCTTGTCCTTAAGGTTTTTGTTTAGTTCTGTTCCTACTATAAGCTGTAAAGCCTGGGGTTTATACACCTCCAGAACTGTTAAACTGAGCAGCAATGGCATGGGTTTTGCCAGTTGATAGAGAATGCCACAGAAATGTAATTTTGGCACCAGCTAGATAAGAGAGTTTTATGGAGCAGCCTTTTTCTTCCTTCACTGTTCTTTTCCTTTACTTTTTCTTCCTTTTCCAATGTCATGTTACCATCCTTTTTGTCTTTTTCACAGCAGTATCTTTTCTCTGTCCCTTGTTCTTTTACTCCAATTTACTTTTTTTTTTAACCTAACTAACGTATAAATTCCTTCAGTGTCCCAATTTCTGGGTGAATTTCTTTCTTTTTTCCCCCTCCTTCACCACACCAACCTATATATTCTTCTGTTCCCATCTGTGTTTTTGCCCTTGTCTGACACCTCTCTTCAATTCTCTGCTACTCACTCTGGTTTTTCATATGTGTGTATATATCTATCCATACGCCCATGTGCTCCTATCCATATGGTGTGTGCTCAAATATGTATTGGTTGCTCTCTGCATTGCATCTTTTATGCATCTACTTATTCCTCAGGGAGAAATTCTCAGAATTTTCCAGTTGTATTTGTGGAGTGTCTTTCACTGTCCCATTTCCAGATGGAGTTGTGATGGGAATCCACTGCAAGGCCCATCATTTGTTCCTGTATTAAGAGCTTCTGAGAGGCAGAGTTTATTCCTTTATCTTTCTTCTTTTTTCCCTAGTACATTCAGGAGGAACCTGATAGCTGCAAGTGATTGGAAGTTGTCCTGAGCCATCTCTCCAGTAGCTCCCACTGCCATAGTACCTGTGATTGCAGTTAGTCAGGAAAGGTGTTTCTCATTTGTATATTCTCAAGGTCTTTGAATGCACCAATGACCAATCACCGTTGACCTTTTCAGTCCTGGAAGCTTCAGTCTGGGAAGTAACAAATAAATGGTTTTCAGCCTGTTTATCTGTATGTAAAAAAAAAAAAAAAAAAAACTGTGATGGGATTGATTGTTTTCATTTTCTTGTAATAAACAGCCCTTCACGAAACCACATCAGAAATACCAAAAAAACTGAGGAGAAGAAAGCTGATCTCCCAAGTCTAGAAGGCTGTGGCACCACAGTAGCACCAAAGTACCCCGAGAAAGGCAAAGGTGAGTGTGCCCACACGTTGTGTCTTTAATTGCAAGGAGCATGCCTGCACTGCAGGTGCACAGGCAGATCCACCAGCAGAGTAGCCATGGTAGTGCAGGGGAGGCAGCAGGGCTTTGCTGTTTTCAGCCCCAAGGCAGCCCACCCACAAAGTGCTGCCCGTGCTGCACCAGCTTGCTGGTCCCATCTGCCCTTAGCTTGGGACTGGTTTCTGCATTCCAGTGTGTGGTGTGGACAGGCCCAAAGCCATCTTGAATGGATGGTAGCCAAAGGCAGGTGGGAACTACTTATTAGGAGGCCAAAGTCTGCAGGTCTTCTCTTAAAGCTGCCCAGCTTCTTCTTTCTCTGAAAAACTTTGTTGGCATTACCTGATCTAAAGAGAGGTTTTATTTTGCTTTTTTTTTTTTGTTTGTTTTTTTCTCTTTTAGTCTTTTCCCATCATGGAAATTATTTATTGAACCTGTGGCAGTACAAGTCCTTGCACAGCAAGAGCAACCGGGCACTTGTGTTGTATCTGGACTTTCAGTTGTCCTTTCTCATCCTAACATGCAGGGTCCCTGGCACAGCTGCAAATGACTTTTTGCCTTGATCTTTTCATGGCCTTCTCCCTTTTCTTTCTGTCTCTCTCTTCCTTTGTAGACAACACTAGCTCTACCTCAGAATGCTCTATACTGTCAAAAAAGCGCTTTACGCTGCAGGGCTTTACTAACCTCAAAAGTCAGAAAGGTAATTTTACCAAAAGAGGCTACACTGTTTTCTGTGTAAGGCTGTAATTGAAGCATCACCTTGTATGTGTGTGTAGTGTGATAGGTTTTTAGTGTACACACTAGCTTGTTCTTCCAAGGTCAAGCTAGGTTCCTTAGTCGGTGCCTCTGACAAAGAGATTTCAAGGGAAGCCAGCTGCAGCGTGGGATGGGGACATGCAGCTAGGAAAAGTGGGGCTGTGAAGATGCAAGGGAAGGAGTGCTGTTTCCAGTGCTTCCAATCTCACTGTCAAGGCCAAAGGTGGAGTTTACAGTGCCTCATTCCTGTAGATAAACTAGAGGAAGGAAGTTGTCTTCTGACCAGACACCTGGCCTGCTTCTAGCTTCAGTGGATCTGCCCCAAATGCACTTCTACTTGGCAAAAAGGAATCAAGGTGATTCTGTGAAGATTTTATAGAGGATTTTTTATTGACATCCTTCCTAACAAAACTCTCAAAGTATAAATAACTACAGCAGAATGTGTCTGACAATGCTGGATAGAAAAATAAGTAAGAATTTCCCTATTCTTCCAGAAATGGTCTTTGCCTCTTTTTTTCTAAAACAGGCAATAAGAGTTTGAGACCTTTCTTGCTTCCTCCTGCCAAGTAATCACACTGGTACAGTCACTTCTTGCTTTGAAGAGCTGTCTTTGAACAGTCTGAATTGCATTAAGGTGATCCCACTTGTTCAACAGCATGGTATTTTTTCCCCCCCAAGCATCTTTCCAAAATGCCTGTTTAAAATCCAATTACCTTTGAGTTCTTTCTGGAGAGACTCTAGGGTTGTGTATCTAATGAGGTGAGCACTAATGTCACATGCTTGCCTTGACAGAAACTCCATCTTCTTCTGCTAAAAGCCAGACATTGCCAATGATCCTTCTTACAGGACCAGGTATTGCTGTGGCACTAGATTTCATTAAAATGATTGCATAATTTGGTAATGTTTGTCTGAAATTGAAGTTAATTGTATTCAGTTGATGTCTAGTTAATTCAGAAAAGTTTGCATATATTTTCACCTATTGCTATAAAAGAAATTTGTCAATTTGTCTTCAAATAACTACTTGTAAATAATTGATTCCTTCTGCTGCCATGCATCAGTGACACCTAAAATTAGGTTACAGAATTCCAGTTATTTTCCAGTGTAAACTCAAAGGTATTTAGCATGCAATCCACCTGTTCTCTTGTTTCCAGTTCTTCAATATCTCTCTTCTGTGTTTTTTTACCTATTCATCCTCCTGCAGCTTCTCCTACCAGTCCTGACAAAAAAGCCAAACGGCACGAAGTAGTGAGTGACCCAACTCCTCTTGGTTTAAGAGGTACAGTGATGCCACATCTTGTACTCCACAAGTACCCACACATCTCTCATGTAATATGTTACATCAGAGTGCTGGGAATACCTGTAAGATGCTGTTGTGTGCAGGAGTATTGACATCAGCTCTGTTTTTCCAAGTGGATCTGTATAAACTGTTTTTGATAGCACAACAGGTTGAAGTTCTACCTTGGTTTTAAATAAAGTAGCACATGGGTAACTAGTTTTTAGAAGACAGGTGGAAAGAGATCCGTTACTGAAGAAAGAGCTGAAAGCTGTGTGTTTAATGCAATTACGGGATTGTTCAGCTGCTCTGCAACCATGGGGTTTTGTGTGTTAGAATCCTTCTGTCACTGTGCCCCTTGTGGAGAGGATTTAACTTCTATAAAAGAAAAAAAAAAATCCAAAACTCAGATCACTGTCATGTGGAATTTCCATTTTAGGTCTGCATTTACTATTACAGTCACAGCCCTGTTGCATCTTTCTTTGGGTGATAGTAGGCAACTTTTACCACCCTGTGAACCCCAGATGACTTAACTGAACCCCTTGCAGAAGTTTGCCTCCCATCCTCCCAACTGACAGCTAAGCAGAGAATAGAAAAGTATTTCAATTAACCCATTTCTAACCAGCAGGGCTGTTGGTGAAGGTTTGAGTACAAATCCCTAGCCCTAATTAACTGGAGCAGTAGAGAGTACAAGGAAAGCAGTCCCTCTCCTCCTGACTCTTTCCAGCACCATCTCCTTTAGAAAATATTAGTCTAAAGGTGAAGCTGTTTCAGTCTCTACCATCAACCTCCTCTTCAGATTTCTGAAGTCTTTGTCCTGTCTGTGGAAATGGTGTAAGCTCAGCTGCTGTGCTGGGAAAACTGCTGCACCGTTCACTTTGTCTGAGCAGCAGACAATGTAATAATCCTGGGCTAGACACATGCAGAAGCTCCACAAGGGTGGATATGAGAGTTACAAGGTTATTTTTCTGCAGGCACCAGGAAAAACTCTTGAGATCTCCAGGTACCATGGAAATTCTGAGGGCCTAAAAATGTCTGAAAGAAAAGGGTATTTTCTGAGGGCCTTTTCCTCAGGTGCTGGAATTTTCCAAGGAATAGAGTCCTTGATCATTGCTGATTTACAGTAAAATTGTGTCCTTGGAACAGGCTTATCTGATTTTATGTTATGTCCCAGAAGCATCTTACTTTATGAAACTGCTAAATCAAGTAAATTAATTTAAAACATCTCCTAACTCCTCCCTCTGTGTTGCACCTTCTAATCTCTTTTTTTGACACTTTATCTCTTCTCCTTCCTCCACTCAAAGAGGGATAAGCAAAGAGCTGACCTGGGAATTTCGGGATGAAACTGCACTGGGCGATGGTCACAGCTCCCCAGAGCAGAGCACATGGCCCCCATTCATTTCCTTTCACTGCTGTAATGCTCTGATTTATGCTGAAGTGAGCTCAAGGAATATGAATTAGTGTCAGAATTGCACATTTTAGCTCTTTGAAGGAACCTCTGAGATTGTTTCTGAAGAGAAGCAGTTAATGAATTCCTGGCTTTCCTGGCATCATTATATCTAAATTAATTTCTGAATAACCTCATCTTTCCTCAGGACTACCCTCTTCCTACCTTTCCTGCCTTTATAGGAAGCTCTGGTGTAGTCCCACCCTGCAGAACACACACACACAGATTGAATGTGCATGCATAGTTTTGGTGCCCATAGTTTGCTAATATGAATACTACCACAGTGACCACTTCCCTTCCCAGGAGAAGATGGGCTTTTATACAGACCTGTTAATTGTAGAGTGCCAGCTTTTATGAGGAGGGGTAGTATTGCTGGTATGGCAAGATCAGGCCAGTCTGCTCTTAGCACAACGTGAGAAAAGAAAGAGGCTGAGGAACAAGAGCAGTTACCTAAAATGTACCAGATGAGCAGCCAGTGAGGATGAGGTTACAGGCACTTAGAGTGATTTCACTTTCTTTTTCTTTTTGCTACTCATTGGTTCTGTTTCTAATGAGAGCTTGGAACAATTAGGAGAAACCAAGTTTTCTTTTGTTGCATTGTTTTTAACTTAGAAATAACAGAAATGGTTTCAGCTGTGTTCAACAAGCGAACTACAAAATGTAAGCTTCCAAGGAAATTTTCATGGAATCCAGCAGAAATTTACTACTCAGTTTCTTCACAGATGGAAGTTCATTCTTAACCCTGGACAGGGCCAAATGGGCCAGTACTTCCAATCTTGTGCAGGTCACTCAGCAGCATAGGCAAGGTAAAAGTCTCACTCTGTTTGGTGTGCTCTGGGTGTGATTCCTTTCTATGATTTCTTTGGCTTTACTCTGATGCTGCTCAGGTTTTTCCTGATGCACTGGCATGACCAGCCAAATGCCTCAGGAGCAGTGCAGAGCAAAAATGTTGCTTCTTTCTCAGTTTAACTAATAGTTACAGAAAATGGGAGGTTTGTTCTTCCTTTCATTCTTTTTATTGAGTTTCACTGTTGTTACTATTTGGCTTGAAACAAAAGCTTGCTTACAAATACTTGTCTCTGTTATTATGACTTTTTTTCTTTATAAGCTTGACACATTTCCTAGCAGCTGCTGAACTTTGTTGTAAAGCATCCCACTAATAAAACTTAACATAGTTTTATTTGGAAAAGGATTGTGTACACTATGGATTTGATTCAGCTTTATGAATAAATTAAATGTTTCACCCTGAGAGAGAAAAAGCAGTAAATGACAGGCAGGGAATTGTTGTTGTGGTGTTTGGTGGAGCGGCTTAACACCAAGACTGGTCAGAGTGCTTAGATATTCTTGTGTCAGTCGGAACTCTCTTAAATAATGGGCTGCCTTGTCAGGTGAAGTACAGAGTGCTTGTAGCTTGTGAGGAATTTCTGACAGTGCTTAACAGTGTGAAGGAGGCAATGCTAATCTATCCCTTACTTCAGCAAGCTGGTTAGGTCACTTTGGGTGTTCAACCTCTTTCCCAAAATGTTCCTGTCTTCTGCTTCCTCCCAAGAAAAAGGAGTATCTATCCATCATTCATCTTTGTATCATATATATTTATTTTACAAATATTTTTATATATGCTTTTCAGTTGGAAATTTGCTTTCTCTCCACTCATTTACCTTTAAATAAATCCAAAGGGCTAAATTCACTGCCATGCATTGCCACAACTCCACTTACTCAGATGGAAACAGGCCAACTTTTGCCAGCAGTGAATTTCACCCAGTGACTGCAATAACCCTGTGTACAGTTTTTCTCCTCTCTGTGGTGATCACTTACGAGTGGGGAGAGCATTTCCCCAGCCAGTGGCTCACTGCTGCCAAGTTAACTGCCGGCTGTTCCTTCCCCAAGGTTGGGCCAAACCATCCCATTCCCTTGATGCATCCGAAGAAAATGACGGCTGGTCCAGTGCTGAAGAGCCACTGAATTCATCGGATGCGGAGGAAGAAGGAGGAGGAGGGGGAAGCGAGATGAAGCTGGTAACCAGAAATGCTTTCCCATGGAGCTAAGCAAGTGATACCAGCACAGTGTGTGGAGTTGGATACAGGAATGCTTTTGAAGCTGGCAGGAGGGAAAGTGCCTGCCTTGAAATGCTCAGCTGGGCAAAGTTCTCAGGGCAGTGGAGAAGAACCCTTTCTCTTAAATCAGCCTTGGGGAGGTGCCTCTGTGCCCTTGTACATCTGCAGCCCAACAAGTTATGGTAGAGCAATCAAGCAATGACAAATTCAGCTACCATGTCTATAGATTTCCACAGAGACACCATGGCATGGTTTTGCCAGGTGTTATGTTTCTTTTGGTTTTATTTTCCGTAGACATATGAATTAATTGCTGTAATGGGAATATTTCACTGAATGTTTTTCAGGGTATGAGAATTAATGTATTGAATTTTCATGTAATCAGCAGAATTTCATTGCCTCAGTATGTATATTTACACCATCTTCAGCATGTAGGTACATGAGAAAGAAGGGAAAAGTACTATAATTACTTAACAAAAGCTGCAACATACCTTAAAGTACTCAGGAGAAATAATTTGTTTTCTTTCCTCTGTGTGCATTTAGACTCCCGGTAAATACACAGTTGTGACTGATTATGACAAAGGAGTTTCTGAAGAACTTACAGTGAAAAGTGGAGACCTAGTTCATCTGATTCGTGAAGGGGAGGATGGACTTTGGTACGCAGATCTGTGTTTAGGACTGTGTTTAGAAGGCAGATATTTAGGGCAAAACTTTCAAAGGAATCAGATGAAGCAGTCTGACTTCTAATTTTTTAATGGATTTTTTTTTAGGTTTGTAAAGAATCTGAGCAGTGGTAGAGAAGGTTGGATTCCAGCAAACAATCTGCTGATGCTCATAGGCAACTCAAAATCAGCTCAATCTTTAAGCAGCTCTGGTAGGCTATTTATTTTAAATGAAATTAATGTCTCTTTGAAGATTCCTATTATCAAAGAAAGTAATGTAAAACAACCACAATATAATATTTTCTTGCGTGGTTTTTTTTCTCTCTTTCTTTTCCCAGAATCAGGCACTGCCTCCAGCAATTTGAGCACGTCATCAAGTTGCAGTGAGAGCTGCAATGTCAGTAGCACCAGCTTCTCTGACATTAAGGGCTAATATGAAATGTTCATCCCACCTCCCTGGAAGGTAAATCTGGAGACTGTCATTTGCTGCAGAGCTCTGGACATTGGACTTCATTGGAGAACCACCAGTACTGTGCCGCCAGCTCTGAGTATTTTTGGTGGTGACTTTTACAGGTTCTCCCAGAAGATCCCAATGAAAAGTGCATGGAATGTGAAGTTGTAAATAAAAGTTAAATGATTTGAAATAGGATTTTGTAGAGGTTTCTGCTCTGAAGAGCTGTTAGCATAAAGCGCGTTTTCTCCTTGACACGCGATCAGGTTTCTGCAGAATTGTATCTTTTTGTAACAGCCAGAATCTGAATGTGAGCAGACAAAATGTGTTCCATGCTAAATGCTCATTGTAAACTAATAACATAGCAATCACTGTACAGGATAGTATGAGGAAAATAAATCCAAGTTTACAATTTCTTCTCCCCAAGAAGCCCTTTTCTCCCAGACATACCTCGGTCAGTGCAGTGAATGGAAGGAGGTTTGGTCCACCCTTTTCTCTTGGGTTTCCAGGATATTCTTCTGCTCCCTAGAGGCAAGGATGCAGTCATGAACAATTCACTGACCACAATAACAACAAAAGAAACTATCTCTTTATCCTTTCCAACATTTTAGTGACATGTGCAATAGAATAGCTCTTTTCTGAGGTATTTTGGCCTCACAACCAAATTCTTTACCAAGATCACTGTGTTTACATAGCCTTGGCAATTTAGTAGTATCTTTTTCCTTATGCAGGTGCACAATGAAACACAAATATTCTTATTCACTAAATTCTTTTTTAATAAACAGTAATTCTATGGATGCTTTCAACTCTCACAACATGCAGTTACAGACAGAGGAAATTATTGTAACTGCACTGTGAGTCAAAAGCTTTCCTTAAACAAACAAATGAGGGCTGGAAATCCAACGTATTTTTAGTCTACATTGTTTGTTCCAGATTAATGGAATGAGAAAAAAACCCTCAATGACATAATTTTTCTATAAAAGGGGAGCACAGGAGAAAAAAATCATAGAGAAGAGTCAGATTTATGCTAGAGATAACTATTTTAAATTTTTTTAAAGGACGGGTGATGCTAAACTTGCCATTTATCAGGGGTATAATGTAAGCCAATGTTGTAAACTTTTACTTTGTCGGACGTCCTTTGTACACCATCCTTACAAACAGTACAAAACTAAGTACATATATAGAATATTGTATTCATTCCTGTCCATCTCTGAAATATTTTTGCATATATGAAAACTGGTTTTTAACTGATCCATGCACCATATTATTTAAAAATAATGGGGACATGAAGAGCCTAACTTTTCAGAAGCACTAAGCACAGCAGATTTTGTCAATGGGAACTGCTGTTAATCATCAAACTCGCTGATGGCTGAGCCCTGAATTCTATCTTTATGCCAGAATTTTATGTTTTAGAGGCTGCAGATTAGAAAACTTAAATGACAAACACTCCTAAGAATGATTCAGAAGCAACCCTCCCCCAGATGCAATCAAAATGCAGCTGACCATGGTCAGCACAAATTAAAGCATGTATATACACACACATATATTTATGCACATATGTATGTGCATAGATGTGGTTGTGTGTATATATTTGTATATGTAGATATGTATATATGTGTAGATATGATGTATCAATGTAAAAGATGTATTTATAGTCTTCATGCTGCTGAATGTGTCACTTTACAATTCATAAATACTTAGGTTTCTTGCAATACTGCAATATAAATGCTGATCAGGGTTTTACTTTGGGCATCTTTTTCAACACAGAAATCCTCTTTTCTGTTTTTTTATTATTCCATTTAATACTGTGCTGAGCAGGAATATTTAGTCTGATATTTAACAATGGAATAGCAACATGGGATTCAGCTTATCTTCATCTATGTAAGTTATTTTGTAAATTATCTGTAACATAATTTACTTATATATTGCTGTCATTGCTTGGGTGAGACTGTTGTTTCATTTCTCACTGCAGCCTCATTTGTGTTATTTCAATGATTTTTCCACATCATTGCACTTTAATACAACCCATTTCACCATTTCCTTTTTTATTGCTGTTGTGAATTAGAAGTTCAAAGTCAGAGGTCTCTACTGTAATTAATTTGAATAAAGTTCAGCTCTTCTTGCTGAATGCCTTTATATAGACATGCTCTGGGGTTTATTTTGTATAAGAGTCTTGAAAGGTTTTTATGGGTATTATATTCAAACAGAGAGAGGTTCTAGGATTTGGAACAGAAAACCAGGTCTGTATATTCAGATCCTCAGTCTCCTTATTCTGCAACCATCTCAGAAAAACACCATTTCACCTTAGAATCACTTGCCTGGCACTAGGGAATTAAAGCCTGTCTGCAGGCTGAGGATAAAACACGAAAGCCAGTGCCAGGTAATTGGATTGATTCCCTTTTTCCCCACACACCCTTTTCTGAAAGAAAGCACGTCACTGTTGGTATTTCCTGAAGAAAGCTGTGAATCCCGTGGATCCTGTGGTATTAGCAGAGCAAGTTGGAGCTCTGCATCTGGCCACAGCTGGGTGAGAAACAAGCACCACATTCACCCTTGCTAAATCTGAGAGGAACGTGCTTGTACATTCCCTGATTATGACTTTGAGGACCATCATACCAGGGTAGGAAGTGAATTTCACACTGACTGGAGTGATCTGGGCTGAGCTGTTGGCCATGTGCATTACACAATCCAGTTATGGTATTACTGAGACTTGACTGCTTTTTGTTTACTCTTGATCTTGCTAACATAACAGCTCCCTCTGCAATAGGTTGTCCTAATTTTCTGAGCAAAAGGAAGCAGAAGCTTTTTGAGTAGATCCACATCATACTTGTTAGAGCAAAAGAATGAAAGAATTCCTGCCCAAATGTACCTTAGTAAAGAATAAAAGTAAAGAGTTTTCTATATAAAAACACAACAATGATTGGTTGTTTAGATCACTGTCTCAAAGTTAGGGGGCAGTTTGCTAGTTGGAATATAAAACATTTTCTCCATCCTGCACAGATGTTGTCATTGAGCAAAACTGAGGAAGTTGGATCATAACTCATTTATATCACTTAACTCAGAACGACAAGAACTCCCATTCCCCTTCCCAGTGAAGTTTGGAGTGTCCATATAAGTGCCCAGAATTAGCAGCCTCCCTTGATGTGTGTGGCCAGAACCAGATCTGCCTGCTTTAATGAAGCAACCCAAATTCAGGGGTATTCAGATAAAGTCAGGTAAAAATAATCAGATCCCTTAATTAAGTCTGCAGGAATAGAAGAGAGAAATTCTGTTGATCCCCAAGACTTGATGTAAATTGTGTTTGGAGATTGTATTACCAAAAGAAGACATTTAGCTACTGAAATACCTTCTCTGGGCATTGATTTGAAGGGGAGATTAATTTTTATTTATTCCACATTCATTGACAGGACAGTGAAGTCCCCAGCTACATTTGAAAGACTATGGATTTGCTGGTTGTAGCTGTGATGGCCTCAGTCAAGAATAGGTTTGTAGCAGAGTTAATATCCCTCATTATCAATTGAGATATGTGGCATTAAACAAACAAACTGAGGCACACTGACTTTATTATCTTTTTCTTCCTTTAGTCTCTCTGTATTTTCAGATATCCTTCTCAAGCAGTGAAAGAAGAGAAAGAAATAACCCACATCAAAATTAAAAAATATAATGTTAAGCTTATATTTAGAGCTTGCCACAAAAAAGATTGTCTTCCTTTTCTCTTTCCTCTTTATGAGAGTAATTGCTGTATGGGGGTACAGAACTCTGTCAAAAAGGCAGGTAATTTTCTCCTGGAAAGTAGTTCTATTTTGAGGTCTAATTCTCAAATAATCTGCTTTAAAGCTTAGCAGCATAATACTCATATATTTCTATTTAGATCAGTATAGCAGAAATGGGAAATTATGAACTTCCTCAAAGTCTTTCCTTGCGTTTAGTCAGTCTGATAAATGACAGATGGCAAGTTGCTACTGTAAATTCAAGCAGCAGATTGCTCCCTAAAGCTTTCTTACCTAGAACACAGCTTTGTCACCTTACTCAAATGATCTCTGATACCTTTTCAAAACTGAATTAATATTGATCTGTTTTTTAAAATTGTTTCCTGACGAGAATACTCACATTGAAATGACCAGTGACTTGTTGGATCAGGTCAAACTGCCCAGTTCCAAACAGCTTCCATTCATATCTTCTCTTAACCCAAAACATGAAACTAAAACCAACAAAACTGTAAGAGTGCTTCTTTTTAAAATGTCAGCAGAAAACAAAGCAAATGTAAAGAAGGGCGTGTTCTGAGACATCATCATGTCTTCAGGTCGTGTTGATGCTTTAGATTTTATTTCATAGTGTTAACATTTTCATGTTTAATTTTTTAACTTCCTCTTTTAAATGAAAGAACATATCCTAAACAATTTTTTCTAAAGAGCTGTTCCCATTCTATTAGCACCCAGAGGTACATGTTTACATTAATATATACAGAATTTTAATTGACCAGCAGTTCGTTTTTCTTGGAATTGCTCAGAAAACATAAGCCAAAGCTGAAGCCTGAACTGGCAAGGAGATTTGCAGAGCAGGGCAGATCTCATGAACTAGAGCAAGACCACACAAGAAGGAAAACAAAGTAACACATAGGGATCTTCTGGGAAGAAAAGCAAACTGTTTGCTGCAGTGGCTGGTGACAGGGTTTAGCCCCAAACAGGGCATGACCACGATGCAGCTGCTCCCTACCACCCACCCACCCCGTGGGCGGAGGAGGAGAATCGGGAACGGGAAAGTAAAACTTGTGGGTTGAAATAAGAGCACTTTAACAATCAGAACAAAGTAAAACATAATAATGCTAATGGTAATAGACTAATGATACTACTAGTAGGAGACAGCGAGAGGGAAAAAAAAAAAAGGTAATGACTGTACAATTGCTCAATGCCTGATGACCAGTGCCCAGCCCAGCCCTGAGCAGTAATCATCCCCTTCCAGGTAACTCTTCCAGTTTATAAACTGGGCATGACTTCTGAGAAAGGAATATCCCTTTGGCCAGTTTGGGTCAGCTGTCCTGGCCATACTCCCTCATGGGTTCTGGTGCAGGTTCTTACAGGCAGAGCATGAAACTTTAGAAGTCCTTCACTTAGGGTAAGCACTATTGAGAAACAGCCAAAACATCACAGTGTGTTATCATTATTCTCATACTGAATCCAAAATCCCAGCATTGCATTGAAGAGGAAAATTAACTCTGTCCCAGCTGAAACCAGAAGAGTATCCAACCCTTATTCCATACCACTAGTGTCGTGCCAGGTCCCACACTTCCAAATACCCCATCACCTTTTCCATCTTCTGATAAATACACACAGATACTATTCTATAGACCATCCTTATAAAAGTCCACTGAATTCATTCAATCCATGACCCTGGTCCTCATCTTTCACAGTTATTTTTCAGGGCAGGAAAGATGGCACATGGTGTTGGACTGTGTCATGCTGAAACCAGTTCTGATCCCATCAACACTGCACAACCATCAGCTGCATGATGTGAAGAGGGGATGCAATCTTCTAACATCCAGTGCAGCACAGGTAACCATGGTGCCAGCAGGAGCTGTGCTTCAGTTCCAGTCACTTCCAAAGCCGCTTGAACACCTTCCTAAGCTGCCGGCAGCTCTTTATCAGTTACAGTATAGTGGACTTTTGATCCTCTGGGGTCAGTGCGACTCCAAAAGCATATGGATCAATCTTGAGCCTCCCCTGGTACTTTCTGACAGAGGCTCCAGGTAGGACTCTCTTCCCTGTCTACAGGAACAGCCCGTTCTTTACATCATTCCCTGTTCAGACTGGCTCAAGGGCTACAGCATGAACAATCTCTTGCTTTACTTGGCCAAAGGCTTGTTGCTCAGGGCCCCAGTTGAAGTCATTCTTCCTCATCACTCGATAGAGTGGGCTGACAATCAGACTGCAGTTTGAAATGGGCACTCTCCGCATACTTGCCGCTTAAGAAAGCTTACCTAAGAAAGCTTGTATTTCATTCTTGTTAGTTGGTGGAAACATTGCTGTTATTTTGTTGATCACATCCACTGGGATGTAGCAACACCCTTCTCGCTGTTGTGCTCCCTAATGCTGAATCTCCTGTGCAGGTCCCTCGACTTTTACTTTGTCTTATAGTGAAGCTGTCTTTCAGAATTAGATTATTCAGAGTTAGATTATTTTCTTCCCTTTCTCAAAAACTTCAGTATTGCCCCACACGATGCCCCATCAACGTACTCAGGTGTTCCAGAGCTTCACCCTGCTCCGCTGCCTCTGGGTCTGTCCATGGTAGATGGTGGGGCTGTACTTCCACCCCTGGGGCAGTCAATTCAGGTGTGCTGGACATCCCTCCAAGTGAAATCAGCTGGAGTGTGAGTAGCCCCAATGCTTATTTACAGAATTTTAGTAGCTTCAGAGCCTGTTGATGGAATTTGAATCCCTTTCCTCTTCCTTCGAGGAGCAGTGCTTGCCATGGGGTTTGGGGCCGGGTGTAATTATTAATAGGTCCCAGTAGATGGCTCCCGAAATACAAAGGGGACAGCAGTGCTGGGAACACCCCGGGTCAGTCTCGCAGCCAGCGGTTCTATCAGACCAAAAGCCAGGACGAGGAAGTGCAGCAGAACCCAAGCCCCGAAGGCGACAGACACCAAAACAGCAAACAAATGCTGCAAGGAAGGGATTGCATAACACAGCCCTAGAACAAGCACAGCCACTCTGGTGGCAAATAAATCAGCATTGTGACCAGTGACTATTAAACCAATGCAATGAAGGCTTACAACAAACAAATAAACTTACTTCAATATTTTCTGGGCAGATCAGTCACCGTCTCAACTTTCCAGGCCCTATGCTGAGCACCAAGGGGACTGTCGTGGTTTAATCCCAGACCCCAGCTAAGTACCAGGTAGCTGCTTGCTCATTGCCAACCTCCCCATGAGATGAGGAGGAGAATCAGGAAAAATGGGTGGAAATAAGAACAGTATAATAATTGAAGCAAAAAAAAATATAATAATATTAATAATACTAATCTAATAATATTAGTAGCATAAAAAACAGGGACACAGAGAGAGAGAAAAAGCCCAGAAGAAAAAAGTGATGTACAATTGCTCACCACCCATTGACAACCCGATTTCCAAGCAGTGATCATCCCCTCCCAGCCAACTCCCCACAGTTTATATACTAAGCATGATATTCTATTGTATGGAATATCCCTTTGCTTGTTTGGGTTACCTGTCCTGGTCACACTCTCTCATTGCTTTTTGTGCAACTCCACAGTGGCAGAGGATGAGACACTGAAAAGATCCTGACAGGAGAAGCACTGCTCATCAACAGCTGAAACATCAGTGTGTTATCCTTCTCCTCACACTGAATCCAAACTACAGCACTGTACCAGCTACTGAAAAGGAAATTAACTCTATGCCAGCTAAAACCAGGACATTTAAGATCTAAGACTGTAAGGAAGGGGAGCTGTCCTTTAAAAACACAGCTTTTTAAGCAATTAACTGGCCCAGGTGAAGTTAGTAGGAAACACCTGTGTGATGAGATCTGTCAGTATCAAGTCCTTAAATAAAGAGTTGTAATGTAGACCTGGGAGTGCTGAAACCTCAGTGACCTTCTCAGGGTCGTCCCGATGGAGCCCAATTGCATTAATTTTCTTGGAAGAAGGATGGTCCCCATATGAACTGACCCTTGTTCCCAGTGCTTGGGCTTCTTCCTGGGCTCCAAAAATAACCATTTGACTGAAATAAAAAGAAAGAAATAAAAGCAAAACCTTTCAGGGTCAAGGGATGTTAGCAGAGGAAAGAAGGCAAAAGAAAAGAAAAATACTGCATAAGTCTCCTAAGGATGTACAGAATCTGCACATCCTTATGAAGGATCTACACATCTGCACAAAGAAGGCAGAGGTTGCCACTGGGGAGTGGCAGCCACCCCACCCTCCCTGGCAAGGAGACACCCACCCCATGTAAGGAAATAAAGGCAGTGGGGGCACAGGTGCAGACTCAGGCAGGCCTCAGGCAGAGAACTTCATTCTGTGATCTGTGTGACTCATGCAGCTACATGGGGCTAAATCATTCCCAAGAAGATGAGATAAAAAGCAATTTTCAAACTTAGGTTTGGTCTTGCTGATCTGCAGATGCACTTGCTATTTTCAAGTCACTGCCACAGGCAAGTGAACGAGGAATACAGGCTGTGTTGGCAGGCTGAGGTATGGAGAGAGTTCCCAAAAAGCAGCAGAGGGCTGCTGTAGCTTCTTATTCATTCTAGTACCTGGCCTTATTCCTCTGCCTGGCACAGGACATGCCATCTGTTCCCAGCCATCCCAGGAACTGGGCTGCTGGGAATTAGCCAGGCTGTGATCCAGAGAAGTGCCTGGATACCACCTGTTGGGAAAGTGACTTCAAAGCAGAATATCCAGCTGTGTGTACTGCCCCTAAACTACAGAACTGCACGGCAGCAACAACAGCCAGGAGCCTGAATTTCCTCAGCAATCACAGCTTCTGCAAGAAGTTATGCTGAGTGTTGGCAGCAAAGTAAAAATCCAGCAGCTGATTTCCTTTGCTGTAGCAGACAGGTGTGAGGCTGACTCTCCTTCCTTTCTATGCAGGAAGGGGAGAACAGTCTGCAAAACTCTCCAGCCTTCACGCAATGCTTCACTTCTCATAGACAAACATGCTCTTTACCTTGCAGTTATCTTAAGTAAATATTTCCCCAAGAATGTTGTCAGCTGTCCAGTCTGATGCCATTCATTGATTTCCATTAAATCAGGGGACTACTTATATTCCAGGTAAAACACAGTCTGCAGAGTGGCCCCTCAGGCCCCTGTAGTTTCTAATGAAGTACAACCTGGATCAGCTCAGTGCCACTTCCAGCTCCTACAACCCATGCAGTCCATGTGGGTCTGGCAGCAAAGATGCAGAAAAACAGTTTAGGGTGTCTCTTCCTGGTTAATTAGTGTCTCCAAGCAATTTCAGGCAGCAGTGCTGAGTATCAACTGGTGATAGAAAAATGGGAATAGATGCCAGTGGTACAATCATACCCCAAAGCACTGAAAAGCCATATCTTGACTGCCGATGCAAGATAAATATCACATCACTTCTCTCTGCATGTGGGACTGTGTGGCCAAGTTAATGCTTGTCCCATGGATTCAGGGTCCATGTTTCTCATGGAAAAGGTGTGTTAAATGGAAAATGCAGGCCTGGGGCAGCAGCCTGCGTAATCAACATAGCCTTTGCAAGGGTCAGGAGAGCACACTTCAAAACCAAGCTCCCTGCCTGTGTGAGGGTGCATTTCAGGATTTGCATGTGCCCTCTGCTCAGCTCGCCAGGCTCTCACGGATCTTTTGCTGTTTCCATGACTCGCCAGCCCCTCCTCTGGCTCCAAGCATTTCAAGCTGAGCCCTTTGGCCAAACAGCCCTTGCTGAAATGTCAATACACTACCGGGACACTGGCTTGCAGGGCTCATCATGATTTCCAGGCAGTGTGTGGCTTTGTTTCCCTGCTTTCTGCTACTGATCCCTCTTTCTCTGGATGCAGGTATGTTGTAGGATATGGCTGTAGTTATATTTACTGGCAGTGGACCCCTTTCCTGTTACTGAGATGATTTCCACTGCAAGTTTTGAGCACTGTTGTATGTTTGTCCTGTCTCTTGCTGTGCCTGTTCATTACTCTAAAGCTCTTATTTACTCTCAGCAATGGTTCCATGCACTTGCTCTGCCAACTAAGGAAAAGCACCTCTAGACTGCTAAATTAATCTGTTATCTTGGTGCACAGACAGCAGGCAAAGCACCAACTGTCTACATGAAGAAAGGAACTGGGATTTATTGTTATTTCATACAGAACTGGGACATTTTTCAAAGCAAAGCATCAATAGCTTGTCATTCAGCTGATGAGTAATTAAAGCAGGGAGGATCCACTCTGTTTCAGTAGAAGGCAGAGAGAAGCTTTTCAGTATGTGTCCAAAATCCAGCTGCCATATTAGTAAAGCAGATCCAGTGCGCTCAGATTCCCAATTAGCCATTGACTGGGTCTTGTTTGCTGCAGTGAGTAAAGGTGGAAGAACAGGTAGCAAAGTCAGAAGTGATCCAATACAAATAAGTGGATAATGCCAAAATAAGTGTGGTGGATGTCCCCAGCCATGTGATCATCCCCAGCCATGTGCTCTGTCAGAGTGTCTGTGCCCATGCACTGATACATGTGCCATGTATCTGCAGTGTAAGGTTAATTAAAAGCCTTTAAGGAAAGCCATATCAAATTGTCGGCTGGGTCTTTCTGCCTTGATTTCAGTCAGGCTGTATGTACGGCCTGACTGAAATCAAGGCAGAAAGACCCAGCTGACAATCCTGTAATGACCAAATGCTCATGAAGCACCGAGTGACAAATTCAGTGCACCACACAATACTTTACTCCTCTAAGTAATTTTGAAATGGAGGGGGAAATTACCACTATTCTGCATGTAATTCAGCTAACGTCCTGAATGAGACACAAATGTTTATAGAGATGCCTCACATCACTTCAGACTGGAATAAACGCTCTCAGAATCTATGTTGGGGTGTATATTAGTGGGGACACACATGAGTCTGTCCCTCAACATCCCTCAGGGCCCTTCAGAAGGTAGAAGATAACTCCCACTCTTTCGGACAGAATGCCCTGGGGAAAGGCAGGAAACATGCATCAGCTTCAATCCCCAAATCTACCCACAAGCAAAGGTGAAATAGCTAAAGCACTGAAATGTTGTCATGAAGCTCCAGAAGCTCCGCTACTGACATAAATGAGAAGAAAAAAAAAAAAAAGAAAAATGAATAATTTCAATACTTTTTCTGTGTAGTACATGGAGCAAAATTACACACCAGTACTCAGAGTTCTTGTTCTTTATCCTGAATTTTACTGAGAGACCATAGCTGTGTGATGTGCTTATATCCTGAGGCTGAGGAGCAGGTCAGCATGGTGACAATGACATTAGTGTTTCCAGTGCACACTTCTGCCAGCTGCAAATTGATGCAGTTCTAGGAAATGAGCTCTGCTGATGCCTGCTGTCATTTGATATGTACCCAATGTCTTTCCAAAGTATGGCAGAGACACACAAAAACACCCCTCCATGGCTAGTCTGAGGTGATAGTAGGAGCTAGGAGCTATTCACAGATTCCACTAAGAAATGCAATCAGCATTGTCCAGCCTTCCTGTGTACCTTAACATAGCCTTTTCCACAGAAAAACAACTAAAGATAATATATTAAAGCAGTGGTTCTTAAATTGTGGTCTACTAGTGGTGGGATAAATCCCTTTTTCAGGACCAACAAGTGGAGGGGTCTGAAGTAACATGTGGCTGTGGGTGAAGGCATGACTGTTGTCCACCTGTCACTGTGACTGACTGTATCAAGTGCAGGAAAACCACGTTTTGCCATGAACACCAGTGCTAGATAAAGTGACAGAGGCTCTCCAGTTGCTACAGCTGTGAGAAACTGCTGCATATGTTAAGATGCATAAGACAAGTGACAGTACCTTAGGACTCACTGACATACAACACACAGACACACACACACACACCCCTCTGTTATAACACACCATCATCTCCTAAGCTCTGGAATCTCTCAAATTCCTGTGTTGTCACCTTACCTCTGAGGCAGACCAGAGAAATGAGGCTCTTTCACATTTGCCCATTTCTTTTCTAACGTGTCTCAGAAAAAGCTCAGGAAGCAGAAAAGCTTTCAGGGCAAACCGTACCCCCCTCCTCTCTGTCTGGCAAGCACAGCTGAATGACAAACAGAATGTACCACTCTTTTTCAGTCTTTCTAAAGCAGGAAGAGGCAAGCAGCGTTTTGCAAAGGCAAAGACGAGCCAACAGCTTCTTTGAAGAGATAAAACTGGGGTCACTGGAGCGAGAATGCATAGAAGAAAAGTGCTCCTATGAGGAAGCAAGAGAGATTTATGGTGATGTTGAAAGGACAGTAAGTAACACAGGGCTGAGTGAGCACTCATTGTCATAAGGACTTTCCCTACTCATGGGTGTGCTTTGATATTTTAAACCACTGGTGTTAAAAAAATACTTTGTGTCCTGCTATTTGCACTTTTCTTTTATATTACAGGGGTACACAGCAGCAGTGAGTTGCAGGAGGGCACACTGCATGGGCAATCCCAGGCAATACCCATCTAGGGGTTGGTGGCACAATGGATGCACTCTAGGTCATCGCCCCAAACCCCCAGTAATGCCTGACAATACTTTAAATTATCATATTGTGTAGCATCTTTTTCAATCAATCCCACATCAGCTATACAGAGCTTATTTATGGATGACCAATTTATGTGTGTTAAACAAGGCCCTTCTCTATTAGTATATCAAAATAATGTACAATCTAGAATATATGGCTATTAACTGTCACAAACTATAAAGGCAGAAGTGGAATCACTCTGACTGTGTAACCCATCATGTGCAACAAGGGCTGTAAGATGTGAGTTGATTTTTCTTTCATTAATTCTCGCATCTTTTTCTTCCAGGAAGAGTTCTGGCACATCTATTCTGGTATGATCATTCAGGATGTTCTAACAGCGGTGGAACACTCCCACTGCTGCAGCTCTCTGCGTGAGCTGGACTGACACTGAATGTTTTACAGACCCCAACCAGTGTGCCTCCAACCCCTGTCAGAATGGTGGGACTTGTGATGACCAGTTTCAGGATTATGTTTGCCGTTGTCCTGCCGAATACGAGGGCAAAAGCTGTGAAAAAGGTCAGCTGTGGCATAACTTAAAAAAATAAAAATGTTATTAATAATTTGAATTCAGGGCATTGAGATAAACAGTAGCAATCATTATAATATAGGATTTGGACTTGATGATCCTCATTAGTCCCTTCCAAGTCGGGATATTCTATGATTCTGTGATTCTGCATCATTCCAGCTGTGATAGCTACTTTTCATACTGCTTTTGGTGTTGTGTGATGGATCTAAGCAGATAGCATTCAGGCACTGCAACGCAGCAAGATACTTATTGCCCTATAACGACTTCATGAAAAAAAAGAAAAACTGCCTTTTTCATACCATCTGAGAGAAAAGGAGGAATTATTTCCTACTCAAGTGCTGGAGTTACTTTGACTCAGAAGCTCAGTGCAGGATGTCAGTAAGAATTACACTGCATATGCATGGTACAAAGCCCAAAGGGAAGGATCCAGTGATTTATGAAGTTAATACAGTCCTTTCCAGTGATTTCAGAGGACACTGAATATTGAGTGTTACGTTCTCAGAACACACAGAGTCAGACAAGGACTAGGCACTCATCAAGTTGAGGCAGGCAGTCTCAACAGTCTGCCCAGAGCATCCTCCTGCTAAATGACAAAATGCCGAAGAATTATAATTTTTCAGTCATATTTTACGATGGTTACCACACAATTATAGTATCTCCATTCTTGAGACAGCTTGGGTACTGCTGATTGGTTTAACTTTAGGTATATATTTCTTAAGAAAAGCCCATTGTTCCCTAATGTCTGGAGATCCAAGCCTACCTAGCTTTTGATAGAAGGTGCTTTTGATGAAGTTACTCTGCATAAATCACAGAAATCTTTTTTCCTGCCTTGCTTTCCTGACATAATTCCAATTGCACGTTATCAGCGTTAAGCACAAAAATCCAAGTCTTGAATCCTAAATGCTCTTTCTCTGACTTCAGCTGTGACTGACAAACTGAGGTGCATTTTTGACAATGGTGGCTGTGACCAGTACTGTACTGACAAGCATTCCAAAATACGACTGTGCTTCTGTGATGATGATTACACCTTGGCGAGTGATGGCGTGTCCTGCATCCCTCAAGGTAAGACACTACCAACCTGAAGCTAAGTCTAAGCAAGCTCTTGAAGAAAAATTTTCAATGTGTGCATGTCAGGATGTGCAATGTAATTCTCAGATACCAGCTCCTCACCTCTTCTCCGTGGGCAGAGTCCCAGATTGTACATTTAGCCTCTGGTGCAAGTCAGCCACCCCAGAAAAGCAGTTGTGAACATGCCCACCAAGCAGAGATCCTTCTGGACTTCTTCCTGGCCCCAGAGGTCCAGTCCTCTGGACAGTGGGAGATTCAAGTTTGACCAACCCACCTGCCCAGAGCTAGGAGTGAGATGAACCCATCTTCTCCTTGGGAGCACACTCAAGCTCCTCACCAGGTGATCTAAATAAAGCAGGGCAGCAGGTGGCCAGGGATTTGGGGTCAGGCTGAGGGGTTTCTGGAGAGTGGAGAGGCTCCAGGCCTCTCAAGCCCTTTTTTTGTATTAGCTTACACCCACAGTAGGAAAATACTTTTGGGGGTAGATTTTTTTACTGTTGTCTCTCCAATCTGAAATTATGATTAGATTTTATTACTATATTTATTTCAATACAGGAGTCAAGAGAGGAAGAGCCCTGTTAAAACAAACAAACAAAAAAAAAACAGTTAATCTTCCTCCTTCCTTCCTTCCTTCCTTCCTTCCTTCCTTCCTTCCTTCCTTCCTTCCTTCCTTCCTTCCTTCCTTCCTTCCAGAATTCCTTCCAGAATTACTTCCAGAATTACTTCCAGAATTCCTTCCAGAATTCCAGAATTCCTTCCTTCCAGAATTCCTTCCTTCCAGAATTCCTTCCTTCCTTCCTTCCAGAATTCCTTCCTTCCTTCCAGAATTCCTTCCTTCCAGAATTCCTTCCAGAATTCCTTCCTTCCAGAATTCCTTCTGAAATTCCTTCTGAAATTCCTTCTGAAATTCCTTCTGAAATTCCTTCTGAAATTCCTTCTGAAATTCCTTCCTCTTCTTTTCCCAGTTGGTAGGAATAATACACTTTTGGTACTCCTATAGACACTAGAGCTAGACATTTCTTTCACTCATCTAGCTAGGTAAATTTCAACTGGGGCTAGGGTAGTGCAAGTTAATAATTTTGCCAATACATAAGCTGGAACCTGACTGTATTGCAGATGACTACTTGAATTACTTTATTAGAAGGAAAAGGAGCCCCCTGGGGTTATGAACATAACAACATAATGGACAGAGCTGCAGGGAGCATGCAAAGTAGTTCTGAGGGGTGGTGGCCCCCTACACTCACCTCAATGGAGCACTCATGCAGAGAGCTGGTAATGACAACCTAACTCTCAACAGCAGCAATTCCATTAGAAAAAAAATATCTACTAATGTGCTTATCCCTTATTAACAGATTCTGCAATACCATGTGATGGGAAAGCTGCTTTGTTAGAAGCTGAGAACAAAGAATTCAAAATTCCTCACAGGCTTTTCAGTGCATCTTTCCTGCAAGGAAGATATATTGCTTCTTGGGGACCAAAATAGCTGTAAAACTGACCGTGTGTTGCGAGTAGAGAAAACTGTGTATCTGCCAGTCTGACAGTCCCCTCACTGTCGCTCTGTCATCTCCCACAATGGCCAAAATTTGTGTTGCCCCCTACCCACAGCATTAGAGACTATGGTTGTTATGTCTGTTTAATCTTTCATCAGCTGCCACCAAGAAGCACCTTGTGAGTACCTGTAAAGCCCTGATGCTGTCTTCATGTCAGCTGAAGCACTTTCAGCTCCATGGAGATGTTGCATGCAGGTCAGCAGAGACTATAGGACCCTGGCTCCCAAAGAGGTAGAAAAAGAGCACTCCTCATCACAGGGTGATCACGGAGTGGAGTGACTGCCAGAGAGAAGGGATGGTGGGTTCAGTTACAGCACAGATGTGTGGCACACAGGCATCCCCAAGGACAGACCCTCTCCTGTGCAGGAAAACTGGGTTGGGTGAAGGATGTCCTGGAAACACCAAGACTTCCTCTGCACTACAGTTTAATTGCAAGTTCAGTCAGCTTCTCTTTATTGCCAGTCTTCACATGCTGGCTCAGACAGAACAGAGATATGCAGTCTGGAAGAATCCAGCATGCCCTGGACACAAGCAAACAGGTAGTCTGGGAGAGGCACACCAGAAGGCAGTGTCTGCTCTCAGGACATCTTTGGCTCTGCCAAAACAAAGGATGGCAAGATGTACACCCCATGCTAAAGCCTCTGTCTTACCCTGCCATGGATGCTGCACACTTGGTACACCTGACTTAAAGTCAGCAGGGACAAGGAAAATGTGTAGACTACAGAGCTCATGAGGGTCATTTCTGCACTCCAGCCTGCAGCCTACCTCATTGTGTTGGCATGTATCTTAAGCAGGTTTATTGTTTGCAAGACCTGTGGGAGGTGACTATGTGCCAATGATGCTGCAAGGGCCTGAACTCTAATTGTAAGAACATTTCTGACTGTTTCCAAACTGCTGAGCTGCTTTATATTGTTTTTGAGAATCCATGCTCCTAGACTAGAAATCAGTTTTTCAGCTAACATAGCTTCACTGAAGACCTTACACATTTTGCTGTGAATTCAATAAAATCCCACTTGATGTGTTTTGTTGTTTTGGGTGTTGTTGTTTGTTTTGTTTTTTTCCCAGTGAAATACCCATGTGGAAAAATACCAGTGCTGGCTAAAAAAATAGTAACTGTACATACGAGAATAGTAGGTGGTATGGTCTGTCCTCCAGGTGAATGTCCATGGCAAGTGAGTTTTCAAAATTTTTTCATTGCTTTTATTTTTTAAATTCCATATGAAATCACTGTCTTAAATTCATTGCTTTAAATCTATTATTATGTTAAAAATTCATTAAAAATGCAGTGTTTTGATAACCAAATTCCTTCTTCATCCATAGCTAACAGAATTACCTCTTTCACTTAGGTACCTTAGCTTTGTTCTGGAGTGTCTGGTTTCACAGGAGTAGAGTGGTAGCACAGTTGTGTCCTTCTCCTGACCCCTTAGCCCTTACCTTTACTGCCAGCAAGAATTTTAGTTGCAGGTTCCGGGGGTACACTCTGGGCCATAACAGGCAGGGTCGATACTACAAAATAAAGAAAATGTCAATGAAAAGCCTTCCCCTGCTAAGTTCTGCATGCAGTCAGTGTGGTATTGTCCAATACAGTTGCATAAAGGGACAGAAAGAAGCAATATGAAATCCTTCTCTACTGAGGTTTATGTCAAGAACATTTGATGTAAGACATAAATTTGCTTTATGTTGGCAGGCCCTTATAATACAGGAGCAGCAAGAAAAGTGTGGTGGCACCCTGCTTTCCCCAGGGTGGGTGGTCACTGCAGCTCACTGCTTGGAGCATACTCACCCTAAACAGCTTCGGGTGAGACTGGGTATGTATCTTCCCTCCTCGTCTTGTCAAAGTGGTTGCAGATTCTTATCTGGATAAAATCAGTGTAGAAGGCTTTGGCAGTACAAAGTAATAGTCCTTAGAAACATATCCTATATGCTCAAACTTCCAAGGAATCAAGGAGCTACTTGATGTGACCTGCGATTAATAACCTTTCCAGGTGAACACAAAATAAACGTTGATGAGAAAACTGAGCAAGAAAGTGGAGTCACCAGGATGATCATCCACGAAGGATACATAAATGGACAGGTCAATAATGATATTGCCCTCTTGAACCTGGAAACACCAGTGAACCTCACTGACTATGTGGTGCCAATCTGTTTGCCTGAGAAAAGGTTTGCTGTGTATGAACTGTCCACCATCAAGTTCTCCACAGTAAGTGGATGGGGACGCCTCATAGATGGAGGTTCCACCTCCTCTGTTCTGATGAGAGTTGATTTGCCACGTGTAAAATCACAAGAATGTGAAAAGCAGACGGATTTTAATATCACGGAGAATATGTTCTGTGCTGGAGACCTGTCTGGGGTTAAGGACTCGTGCAAGGGAGACAGTGGTGGTCCTCATGCTACAAAGTACAAGAACACTTGGTTTCTGACTGGCATTGTCAGCTGGGGAAAGGGCTGTGCTGTTGAAGGCACCTATGGGGTTTACACAAGGGTATCCAAATACATCGACTGGTTGAGGAAGCACATGGACTAATGGTGTTGAGCCACTGCATTTCCAGGCCGTGTTATTGCCCCCAAGCCTTCTGTACTGGTTTCTCATTGAAGGGTTCCTTCATTATCCTAGATATTTCATACATGCCATACCCACAACATTATTAAAGATTTGAAGTGAGCCTAGGGCTTACTTCAATACATAAAATAACTTCCCTCTCAGTGTTGTTCGTAAACTTGTGTATCTTGTCAAGCAGGCACAGAATGACCATAGCAAATCAGACACAATGTCCCTCCTGTTCTGCATACATTTCTGCTAAAGGTCAGAGCTAGATGCTGAGAGAAAGACTGTCAGCAATACATCATGCAACCATAAGCCTTCCTCCTGCTACTCTCTGAGCTTCTAGTAATCAGTGAAGTACAGACTTCCTGAGCCAGAAGTTGCATTAGATCAGTCATTAATGAATGTGTTGTCCATAATTGTGCGCAATCTTCTTTGAACACATTTATGTTTCTGGCTTTCATAACTTCCTATGTTATGGATCCTGAAATATAATGATGAAATAGTAGGGGGAAAAAAAACAAAAAAAACAAAAACAGAAAAGGTGTTTCTTTTAGCTTTTGTTAACTTTCTCACCCTGTTGCAGTGACAAAGGGAGATTTGAGGGGGAGGAACTGCAGACAGTCTCCAGGACACGAAATCGGGGAAAAGGTTGATTCCATATTTACAGGTCTGCTATGAAAACTTGATTTACATCTTCTTGCATCAAGCATTATTGCTGTAAGGCTAGTAAGTGCAATATTTAACCCTATATTTATGAGTGGTGAAGAATACCACTGATTAAATCTTATCTTTGCCTTGGTATTATGTTTGTTGATACAAAGACCAGAAATGAAAGGCGATGTTTGTTTTATCATTTGTCCAGTAAAATCTCAATTGTATTCTCTATCCTGAGATCTAAAACCAGAACAGGATAATTGTCTAACCCTCTGCAAAATGCTGACCAAAGACCATTCACTTAAGTTTTAAGTTTCAACTCAATCACAAAATCTTATCAACAAGTAGGATACAATTGATCATAGTTTATTTTTTGGGGAAAATATTGTCATTGTATGGTACATACACTACTGAGCATCCTACAACTTGCTTTACAAACAGAGAAGAAAGTTATACTGTTCATTTAAGTAGCAAACTGAACTGGGAAAGGCAGCAAATTTGAGAGACCTGAAAAACAAGAGATGTTACATACATGCACAAGAGGGTCTCCTTACTCCTAAAGAGAGTCCAGTCTCAAGGAGAAAGGTAAGAAAGGTAAGAAGTGACCAGCAAAAAAAGCTTCATTTTCATCTAGATGAGCTAGTCGGCACTGTAAAACCACCCCTGACAACCCCTCAAGGTAGAATAATTTGTTTCCCAAGATCCACAGGATGATTTCTCCTCTGTAATATTCCAGGAGAATACTGACATTTATGAACAAATCATCTTACAGAAAAAGGGTAAAACGGTTAAAGAAACCAGTACTAATAATTACCGCACAAAAGCAACTTTTTTCAAAACAAATCTGGGTTTTAGATACATTTTTAATGTAACAGCCTGTTCAGGACAGCCAAGAAGATGAAGGAGACCTGATGTCTGGCTCTGGAAGCACCGAAGATGTGAGCCCGCAGCGCACTGTGAACTCCCCACGAGAAAGGGGAGATCGAGGCCAGCTGCCGGCCGAGGTCACTGGTCCAAAGCCGGAGCCAGCAGCTTTCGGTGCTGGATGTGGGGCACGGCTGGGAGCAGCCAAGGACGGAGGCTGCTGTGGGCTGGGAGCCCGGCTTTGCCCAGCCACGCCGGCTTATTGAGGGGGCGATTCACTTCACTTCCTCCAGAATAAAAGGTGTAATTAAAAACAAAACGAAGCAAACCCCTCTCTGCCTTGGGCTTTAAAATAAAATAAATTTAAAAAAAGGAAGAACAAAAAGAAGAGGAGCCTCATCCCCCCCGACTAAGAAATCCGGCCGCGGCTGTCGCCCTGTCCCGGCGCTTCCGCTATTTCTGGGCAGGGTGAAGCAACGCTGCTTCAGTCTCACCCCGCCCGAGGGGCTGAAGACTTCGGCTCCCGCCGTCCCGTCCATCCCGACTGTCCCGTCCGTCCCGCCTG